>CM076574.1:751459404-751656171 GCA_034641835.2 Pinus albicaulis | reverse complement strand
CACACTTTCATTGGTCTATTTTTGTTTGGGGTTCATTTCTTTCATTTTCTTGACGAATTTATTTTTCTTACCCTTTGATTTTTTCTTTTAGGGTATACCCTCTTTACATTTTTAAAATTTTTTTGATTTTTTGTTTTTTTCAAGAATATGGAACACCTTTGCTCAAGAAAAAGGTTTGAACATATTCCATAGTTCAATAAAGACAATCATGAAAAATGACACCTATTGGTATAGGAGACTAACACTGGCTCCACTTGGGGATGGCTTTTCCATGTGAAAAGTCAAGAACAGCAGGTCAGATGCCTCAAAATGTCTTCAAACTGAACTATGTGATCTCCTTCTTTTGGTAGCTTTATTGTATATATGATAGTGCAACTTTTGAAGCTTAGGGCCTTCACTTCGGGCTTCAACTTCAGCAATTCACCATCCACTCAAAACTTAAAACTTTGTTTCCTAGTTATAAATCTTCTGCCTTGTTCCAATCCCAAACATGCATTTGTTGTGGTTGAAAATATTGAATTGAATATAGTCCTTTTTCTGCAACCTGAAATCTGATCTAAAACTAAAACAACACACAAAAATTTTCGAACCAACTTAATGAAAAACTAGCTGAAAATTGAAAAACTAAAAAAAATGCTCAAAATTCTGAGCTTATTAGCACTCATTTACCTACTTTAATCTACTAAAAATCTTATTGAATTAGGTAATACAAAAATGCCAATGAAGCCAATCAAGTATATGTAACAATAAATGGTTAACTTGATTGCTTATGATCAAAATTGGAAGTATGTTATGATCATGTGCCTTTATAATCAACGATAAGATGTGAAATGGCAATTGTTGATATATTTGATCCTCATAGATAAAACATGTTTGCAGATTTGAGGTAAAAATATCCTCCATATAATTTGCTATAGGATCATTAAAAGCATGATGTATGTTATTTACTTCTAGGCCTTCAATGACTAATTGTTCAATTGAATTATGAATATTAGACCATGAACTTATTTCTTCAGTCTTGTGTTTGAAAGAATAATCATCTTCAATGTGCAAGTCAAAATATAGTACAATTTCCTCTTGCTTTGGAGAAGGAATATTTTCAAAGAATTCTTTAGAATTTCGGAAATTGTATGACTGAATTTGAGAATGCAAAAGTTTGATTTCATTTTCATAATTTTCAGAAATTATATCAAGAAGCCATTTTTTAACTCGAGGAGAACATTTTCTTGATTTAAAAAGAAGAAAGAAAGCTCTTAGAAAATCCTCATCAAACTGAAGTTTTGATAACTCATCCCTGAATTCATTTAAGATTTCATCAAATGAAAGATTTTCCACAAACCCTGTCATCCAATATCACTATTAATGCTTTGGAATATAGATTATTTGGTTGTGGAATTGCTCTGAAACTTCAAGCTATGGATCTCTGATCAACAGTGTCTTGATTGGAAATTGATATCAAAAGAGTCAGAAGAATGATGCTCAAATGTGCATGGTGATTTTATATTTACAATTTTCAAAAGAGATAAATTAAAAACTACTCTAAGATATTCTCTAAAATACAATATACATTGGAAAACTCTATCAATTTAGAAAGAACATAATGTCTTGGATAACAATCCAAGTTGAAATCCTGATCTTTCCATATTTTTCTTTGAGGTTCATTCCTCCAGTGGAGTCTTGATTCTGAAATTGATTTGGAGTCGCGAGGTGGATGATTTTAACCTTTGTGTGCCTGATCCATTTCCACCATCATAGATCAGATCTAAACCTGTAAAAAAATTCTGAAGAAAAAGTTAGTTCTTCAAGAAACGAAATTTTGAATATTTTATGATTATTTTATTTTTTATTAATTTTCAAAACAACTTCTATGATTTCTTTAAGAAATTTAATATTTTTAATTAAAATTTTCTCAAAGATTTATTAAGCTAGAGAGTCTGATTGAATGTTTTGAATCCAAAGTTTAGTTTATAAGCTAAACCAGAGATAGACTGAAGCATCATTTGTTTACTATGCAGTTGCAGAGCAAAAGCATTTCAAAGGCTACCTGGCTGATCTTCAGACTCTGTCTATAGCTTATAAATCAAACAATAGTATCAATAAAATGATTCAGGTCCCCAGTATGGTCGCCACTATGTTATCACTCGGGTTTTCCTAGAAGTTGTGTAAGAGGAAAGTATACCCGAGGTAACCACAAACCAACCTTCAGATGCAGAATCTAGCCAATCTGCATCCAGAGAGGGCTCTCTCTTTATAATTTATCTTTTTTCTTAGAAGGTTTTAGGCTAGTTATAGATCCAAGAGTTTGTTTGAAAAATGGTGGAATCCACAAACTAAGGGCAAGGTTGAAAGTTTTCAGTCCATTGGGCTATGGAGTCAAAGGACGGCTTTACTCGATTTCTATTCTACACACAAGATGGTTTTACAGGGCAAGATAGCTAGACAGAGAACAATCCTTAAAAATTTAGAGTGGATGGGATGATTTTGAAGGGATGAAAGGCAGCTAAGAATCTTTCACCATGTTCAAAAGAAAGCAATGAGATGACTACAAACAAAGAGCAATGAAGAATTCTTTATTATAGTAATCAACAATGCCCAAAATTAGCAAGCAAAGAACGTAAGAATTCTTGTATAACCATTTAGGAAAACATTAAAACAAAATAACATGCAGAAATCGAGTACAATTAAGTAAATTCTGATTCAATCCTTTATGTAAATTATTCAGAAATGGACATAATGATATTATAAACTGATATAAAACTTAAGACAAAGGGTAGAAAGACTTATTGAACTGCAGTCCAACACATGAATCCTGCAAAAAGTTCTGAGCTTCAAATCGTCATCCAGTAAGCCACGAATAAATTTCTCCAAAATGCTTTTATTCCGAAAATCTCAATGTTACAAAAAAGTAATAGAATCCACCCAAATGCTTCCAAGAGTGGAGTATTTATACAAATTCTAAACTAAAATATCTTGAAACAAATATCAAAATTGGTTCACAAATCTCTCCAACTATTTACATAAATAGAACTTAATTAAAGGACACTCAAACTAATGCATCTATTTGGCACTATTTTGTATGGATAGGTGATGACAAAGAGGATAATTCGAATTTGATCCAACTCTTAGTTGATGATGAGGCATCCAAGTCACTAACTGCTTCCTTTCTTTGTGCATTCTGCTCCAACAATTATGCAAAATTGGGGTCCAATGATATCTTTTTATTTCTCAATCCGTAATAGATATGTAAAAATTGAAAGATTTTATTGTAGATAAATATGTTGGTGAGATAAAACTTTTTCAGTTTCCCAAAATTCCTCTCCAGCTGTGCATAATAGTCCCTGTAAAACATATGTGTAAAACAACGTTTTACAGAGTCTGAAAAATGGCCTGTAAAGATGCGCATTTATCTCTCATTATAAAATCACTGTGCAAAAATTGAGATAGGTTTTGGTATATGGGTCTCTTAGGACCAAAAACCTCCTTCATTTTTGTATGAAGTATTTTGGATTGGCCACAATCCTCTCTGCAAAATGATGACTTAAACTGGAATTTTCTGCAAAAAGTGCTTTCAAACATTGTTTAATATTTCCAAAACCATAATAGTTGTTAGAAAAGTGAGAGAGGTTTTTGTATATGGTACTATTAAGAACATAAAACTCCTTCAGTTTTGCAAAATTCATCTTGGATTGATCACAATAGTTTCTGCAAAAGTATGACTAAAATATGCAATTTCTGCAAAAATGTTCCTTCTTGTTATGTTTTCTCATCTTTTTACTTTCTTGCTCTTTTGACTGTTTTACTTTCACTTTAGACAAACCTCACTATTGGTGAAATTATTCTCATCTCTTTTTACCATTTTACTGCCTTCTGTATTTACTTTTATTGTTTACCTTTGACTGCTCTGTAACTTCATTTTAACTTTCACTAACTTTTACCTGATACACTTTAACCACTGATACTCTTTAGCTGTTATGCTTTCTAACCTCTGTTTGAATAGATTGGATAACAATCTTGGAGTAAACAAATCTTATGACTAGTATTAAGACTCTTTATCCAAGGATGTGATCTTCTGATCACCTCTTCAGGGGACAACCGAGTAGATTTTTCAAGCAATTCCCCAATGGACAAGGGAGTGAGGTTTTGACCAGGTTCAAAATGGAGCATTGTATTGATATCTTGGGGAGTAATGGGGAAAAGAACACTCTGGTCAGGGGACATTACTGCTCTTTGAGTTGGATCATAGTTAGAATGACAGTAGTGGATAATTTCTGGGAAAATAAGGACTGAGGGGATGAGATATCTCGGGAAATTGGATTCCCACAACCCAATGACATCCAATCCCTTCGAATAATCGTCTCTGCAACGACAATAACTTCGAAGGGGGCTTTCATCAAACACTAAGTCTTTAATTTGGAAGTCTTTATCCACTAAGGGAAAATATTCTAACTCTCTGTGGGGGGCATTCAATGGGGTTACATTCAGGGCTGCCGGAGCTTCCATTTTGGTTCTTGTGTATTCAAAATGGAAGTTTCTGGGTTTTCTTCACAGACCGGGCGCGATTTCAGTTTTAATGAGGGAAATTGGCACAATTGCAGGTTTGGGGGAAGAATTCACAGTTTTAAACCTCAGGGAATGATCTTAGCGATAAGATTTAATCACTAATCCAGTGGAAAAACAAGGAAAACAGAGTTTCTTTTGAAGTTCGGAGTGCAATAGAATAAATACCTGTTCTTGGAGGAAAACCTGGTTTTAACAGGTATCACGTGGTGGCAAGAGGATGCTCGAACACTGGTCCGGCGGAATTCTGGAGCGAAATCGGGTAGAACAGTAGATTTCAGTGAAAATTTGAATTTTGTAGCGGAAGGCGCAGTCGCTTTCAGTAATGAAAATGACGGGAAAAAACACAAAATTTGTTTTATTTACAAGTTAAAAGGGATTTTTATTTTTTCGAGGAATGACGTCATTTCAGTACGGGCTGACGTGTGCAGGGGTCGGGCGGTAAGTGGTAATCCCCGCACCGCTTATGACCAATAGTGGTATTGAACGTGAGAGCAGCGATTCCACTGATTAATGGCCACGTGGACGGAGGACGGTTTCAAAACCACCGTGCCCCCGCGCGTTATCATTCGGGTATCGGATGGCTAGCGGAATGAATGCTAGTCATAGATCTCGTAGCGGGAGATCGGATGGTGGAAGGGACGTGGAGTAAGCGGGGGTTTAATGTGCGGGCTCGTCGGGTTTTTGAAACGATTTATTGTTTAATTAATCATCCCGGGAGCGTTTTAATTGGTGGAGGAAAAGGTTATTAACTAATCCTGATAATTAATTAATCCCTTGTTTTAATGAAAATTGGGGTTGCGGCAGGGTTTCGACTATAGTTAAAGTGTCGGGTGGGATTTTTAAAATGCCAAGTGGATGGGCCGCGATGGCATGGGGGTTTTTCGAAGTTTTTAATACAAACTTCGGCTTTATTTATTTTTCTTTCAAAAATATAAATTTATATGTTTAAATGTTTTTTCGATATTTCTTATTATATGGTAATAAATTAAATCAATTTAATTACCATAAGGGGCGGGACTATTATATAATGATATATTTAACCAAAGGGCGCGTAATGCGGATTTTTAATGAATAATTGGGAAATAAATACTTTGGTTAAACTTTATAATAAGATGGGTTTTTTGGATATTTATATAAAAGGAGTTATATACTTAGGATAAGGCATTTTGACTAGGGATTTAGTAAATAGATCAGAAGTTAATATGACAAAGGACAAGGTAAACTCAAAATACTTAACTTTAACCAAGAAAGTGAAGATTTCTGAAGTAAATTACATCATCTTAATTTCAACACTTTAATATAGAATAGTAAGTGATTTTGAGGGATTATTGTGGAAATTTACATGATTTTCCTAAGTAAAATAGGATTTAACTTAGGAAAAGGTTAAAAGTGAATGATTATAATGACAAATGATCTCAAGTACTTAGGTCTTTTTGATCATTAGGCCGAGGGTCCGGTCCCTCCAAAAGTCAAGGAAATGCCTTGAGCCCCTTTGATCTCCAAATACCTTAGCACTTTGGGGAAATTAGTAAAAACTTAGGGAGAAAGTGATGTGGGAAGTTAATGATTCTGACTTTTCTTTCTGTGAATTTTCCAATGTATTTTCTGCTTCAGTACTTGTGATGAAGGTAAAATATTAAACATATTTAGCACCATCATTCATCATATGAAACTTTGCAACACCATCTACCTACCCTATCTACTTGACACTACCATTTTCTTTTCTTTATTAGGGTGCATTTGGACTTGCATACCATTATCAATCTTCTTTTCTTTTACAAGGAAAATTTATCTAATTCTACACTTATTGCATCCAAGGGCTCAGATTAAACTGTTGAGCACCTTTTATTAACTCTACCTATCTACTTATCTGCCAAGATTAAACTGTTTGGTCAGATATTTATTCTCTATTCTATAACATGAAATTGAAATATGAATAAGTCAAGTTTAAACAGTTTGACCCTTCATAAATTGTGGCAAAGTTTGACAAGCTGCACACAATTGCTTATTTACAAAAATGAAATAGTAGTGGCATTTGGATTTGCACACTTTCCTTGGTCTATTTTTTGCTTGGGGTTCATTTCTTTCATTTTCTTGACCAATTTATTTTTCTTACCCTTTGATTTTTCTTTTAGGGTATACCCTCTTTACATTTTTAAAATTTTTTGATTTTTTGGTTTTTCAAGAATATGGAACACCTTTGCTCAAGAAAAAGGTTTGAACATATTCCATAGTTCAATCAAGACAATCATGAAAAATGACACCTATTGGTATAGGAGACTAACACTGGCTCCACTTGGGGATGGCTTTTCCTTGTGAAAAGTCAAGAACAGCAGGTCAGTTGCCTCAAAAATGTCTTCAGTCTGAACATGTAATCTTCTTCTTCTGGTAGCTTTATTGTACATATGATAGTAAAACTTCTGAAGCTTAGGGCCTTCACTTCGGGCTTCAACTCTAGTAAGTTACTATCCACTCGAAACTTAAAACTTTGTTGCCCAGTTAGAAATCTTCTGCCTTGTTCCAATCCCAAACATGCATTTGCTGTGGTTGAAAATCTTGAATTGAATATAGTCCTTTTTCTGCAACCTGAAATCTGATCTAAAACTAAAACAACACACAAAAATTTTCAAACCAACTTAATGAAAAACTAGCTGAAAATTGAAAAACTAAAAAAAATGCTCAAAATTCTGAGCTTATTAGCACTCATTTACCTACTTTAATCTACTAAAAATCTTATTGAATTAGGTAATACAAAAATGCCAATGAAGCCAATCAAGTAGATGTAACAATAAATGGTTAACTTGATTGCTTATGATCAAAATTGGAAGTATGTTATGATCGTGTGCCTTTATAATCAACGATAAGATGTGAAATGGCAATTGTTGATATATTTGATCCTCATAGATAAAACATGTTTGCAGATTTGAGGTAAAAATATTCTCTATATAATTTGCTATAGGATCATTAAAAGCATGATGTATGTTATTTACTTCTAGGCCTTCAACGACGAATTGTTCAATTGAATTATGAATATTAGACCATGAACTTATTTCTTCAGTCTTGTGTTTGAAAGAATAATCATCTTCAATGTGCAAGTCAAAAGATAGTACAATTTCCTCTTGCTTTGGAGAAGGAAGATTTTCAAAGAATTCTTTAGGATTTCGGAAATTGTATGACTGAATTTGAGAATGCAAAAGTTTGATTTCATTTTCATAATTTTCAGAAATTATATCAAGAAGCCATTTTTAACTCGAGGAGAACATTTTCTTGATTTAAAAAGAAGAAAGAAAGCTCTTAGAAAATCCTCATCAAACTGAATTTTTGATAACTCATCCCTGAATTCATTTAAGATTTCATCAAATGAAAGATTTTCCACAAACCCTGTCATCCAGTATCACTATTAATGCTTTGGAATATAGATTATTTGGTTGTGGAATTGCTCTGAAACTTCAAGCTATGGATCTCTGATCAACAATGTCTTGATTAGAAATTGATATCAAAAGAGTCAGAAGAATGATGCTCAAATGTGCATGGTGATTTTATATTTACAATTTTCAAAAGAGATAAATTAAAAACTACTCTAAGATCTTCTCTAAAATACAATATACATTGGAAAACTCTATCAATTTAGAAATAACATAATGTCTTGGATAACAATCCAAGTTGAAAGCCTGATCTTTCCATATTGTTCTTTGAGGTTCATTCCTCCAGTGGAGTCTTGATTCTGAAATTGATTTGGAGTCGTCAGGTGGATGATTTTAACAACATGTATTTAGTCACAATGCCATCATAGATCGAGATCTAAACTGTAAAATAATTGAAGAAAAAGTTGGTTCTTGAGACGAGCTTTGAATATTTTTATGAATATTTTATTTTTTATTAATTTTCAAAACAACTATGATTTCTTCTGAGGGAGCTAAGATTTTTAATTAAAATTTTCTCAAGATTTTAGTAAGCTTAGAGTACAGTTGAATGTTTTAGTTAAGTTTAGTTTATAGGCACAATGAGAGATAGACTGAAGCATCATTTGTTTACTATGCAGTTGCAGAGCAAAAGCATTTCAAAGGCTACCTGGCTGATCTTCAGACTCTATCTATAGCTTATAAATCAAACAATAGTATCAATAAAATGATTGAGATCCCCAGTATGGTCGCCACTACGTTATCACTCAGGTTTTCCTTGAAGTTGTGGAAAAGGAAAGTATGCCCGAGGTAACCACAAACCAACCTTCGGATGCAGAATCTAGCCAATCTGTATCCAGAGAGGGCTCTCTCTTTATGATTTATCTTTGTGGCAAAAGTTTTAGGCTAGTTATAGATCCAGAAGTTTGTTTGAAAAATGGCGGAATCCAACAATGAGACCTGAGTTAGTTTTGAGTCCCTGCATTGAGTGCAAATAAAGGATGGCTTTGCCGGATTTCTATTCTAAACAGATGGCTTTGCAGGGAAAGATAGCCAGACAGAGAACAATCCTTAAAATTTAAAGTGGATGGGATGATTTTGAAGGGATGAAAGGCAGCTAAGAATCTTTCACCATGTTCAAAAGAAAGAAATGAAATGATTACAAACAAAGAGAAATAAAGAATTCTTTATTATAGTAATCAAGAATGTTTATATTAGCAAAGCAAGAGCATTCAAGAATTCGTGCTTATAACCAATTTAGAGGAAAACATTAAGAATAATCACATCTGAAATCAGAGCACAATTAAGTAAATTCTGAGTCAATCCTTTATGCAAATTATTCAGAAATGGACATAATGATATAATAAACAGATATAAGACTTAAGACATAGGATAGAAAGACTTATTGAAATGCAGTCCGACACATGAATCCTGCAAAAAGTCCTGAGCTTCAAATTGTCATCCAGTAAACCACAAATAAATTTCTCCAAAATTATTTATTGAAAATCCTCAATGTTTAACAATTAATGGGAATCCACCCTCAACACTCTCTTTGAGGGTTTATTAATACAAATTCTAAACTAAAATATCTTGAAACAAATATCAAAATTGGTTCACAAATCTCTCCAACTATTTACATAAATAGAACTTAATTAAAGGACACTCAAACTAATACATCTATTTGGCACTATTTTGTATGGATAGGTGATGACAAATAGGAGAATTCGAATTTGATCCAACTCTTAGTTGATGATGAGGGCTTGTTGACAGTCTCTTTGCTTCACTCTTTGTGCATTCTGCTCCAACAATTCTGCAAAATTGGGGTCCAATGATATCTTTTTATTTCTCAATCCGTAGTAGATATGTAAACAGTGAAAGAGGTTATTGTAGATAAATATGTTGGTGAGATAAACCTCTTTCAGTTGCCCAAAATGCCTCTCCAGCTGTGAATACTAGTCCCTGTAAAACATATGTGTAAAACAAAATTTTACAGAGTCTGAAAAATGGCCTGTAAAGATGCCCATGTATCTCTCATTATAAACTCACTGTGCAAAAACTGAGATAGGTATTTGTAGATGGGTCTCGTAGGAACAAAAAACTCCTTCATTTTTGTATGAAGTATTTTGGATTGGCCACAATCCTCTCTGAAAAATGATGACTGAAACAGGAATTTTCTGCAAAAAGTGCTTTCAAACTTTGTTTAATATTTCCAAAACCATAATAGCTGTTAGAAAAGTGAGAGAGGTTTTTGTAGATGGTACTATTAATAACATAAACCTCCTTCAGTTTTGCAAAATTAATTCAATGGAGTCACATTCAGGGCTGCCGGGGCCTCCATTTTGGTTCTTGTGGATTCAAAACGGAAGTTTCTGGGTTTTTTTCACAGGTCGGGAGCGATTTCAGTTTAAATGAAGGAAATTAGCACAATTTCAGTTTCAGGGGAACAATTCACAGTTTTAAACCTCAGGGAATGATCTTAGCGATAAGATTTAATCACTAATCCAGTGGAAAACAAGGAAAGTAGAGTTTCTTTTGAAGTTCGGAGCGCTATAGGATAAATAACTGTTCTTGGAGGCAAACTGGGTTTTAACAGGTATCAGTCGGTGGCAAGAGGATGCTCGAACACTGGTCCGGTGGAATTCTGGAGCGAAATCGGATAGAACAGTAGATTTCAGCGAAAATTTGAATTTCGTAGCGGAAAGCACAGTCGTTTTCAAATAATTAAAATAACATAAAAACACGCAAATTTGTTTTATTTCCAAATTCAAAAAGGGGTTTTTATTTTTTTGAGGAATGACGTCATTTCAGTACGGGCTGACGTGTGCAGGGGTTGGGTGGTAAGCGGTTAGTCCCCGCACCGCTTATGGACAAGAGTGGTATTAAACGAGTGGGTAGCGATTCCATTGGAGCATTGACACGTGGACGGGGGACTAGTCCAATACAACCAAGCCCCCGCGCGTTAATGCTCTGACAAGGGACGACTGGCGGAATTGATGTGGAGCGTTGATCTTTGGAGGGGGAGATCGGATGGTGGAAAGGACGGGGAGATGGTAGGGGTTTATCGTGCGGGCCCGACGGGGTTTTAAACGCGTTTAACTTTATTAAGTATCCCAGGGGGCGTCTAATAGGCGGAAAAGTTTGGTTATTAACTAATTCTGATAATTAATTAATCCCATGGTATAATGGACATAGGGGTCATGGTGGGGTTTCGATTGTGGTTGAAGCGTCGAGTGGGATGCCAAGTGGATGGGCCACGTTGGCATGGGGGCCTTTTCCGAAGTTTTGGTTTTTAAAAATAAAACTTCGGGTTTATTCTTTTTGTGTTAAACATATATATCATATGTTTAAAGCATTTCTCATATATGTTTTTATTATATGATAAATTAACCAATATAATTAACTTATCATAAGGGCGGGACTATTATATAACGATATATTTAACCAAAGGGCGCATGATGCGGGTTTTTAATGAATAATTGGGAAATAAGTACTTTGGTTAAACTTTATAATAAAATGGGTTTTTCGGATATTTATATAAAAGGAGTTATATACTTAGGATAAAGGATTTTCACTAGGGATTTTAATAACTAGAGTTAAACATTAATATGACAAAGGGACAAGGGAACTCAAAATACTTTGCACATCTAAGAAAGTTACAATTTCTGAAGTAAATTACAATATATCATCTTCAACACTTAAACTTAGAATAGTAAGTTATTTTGAGGGATTTTTATGGAAGTTTGCATGATTTTCCTAAGCAAAATGGGGTTTTACTTAGGAAAAGATTGAAAGTGAATGATAATGGATAACTTCAAGTACTTAGGTCTTTTTGATCATCAGGCCGAGGGTCCGGTCCCTCCAAAAGTCAAGGAAATGCCTTGAGCCCCTTTAATCTCCAAATACCTTAGTACTTTGGGAAATTAGTAAAAATCTTAGGGAAAAAGTGATGTGGGAAGTTAATGATTTTGACTTTTCTTTCTGTGAATTTTCCAGTGTATTTTCTACTTCAGTACTTGTGATGAAGGTGAAAGATTAAACATATTTAGCACCATCATTCATCATATAAAACTTTGCAACACCATCTACCTACCCTATCTACTTGACACTACCATTTTCTCTTCTTTATTAGGGTGCATTTGGACTTGCAAACCCTTATCAACCTTTTTCTTTTTACATGACCAATCTATCTAATTCTACCCTTATTACATCCAAGGGCTCAGATTAAACTGTTGAGCACCTTTTATTAACTCTACCTATCTACTTATCTGCCAAGATTAAACTGTTTGGTCAGATATTATTCTCTATTCTACAACATGAAATTGAAACATGAATGAGTCAAGTTTATATAGTTTGACTCTTCATGAATTGTGGCAAAGTTTAACAAGCTGCACACAATTGCTTTATTACAAAAAATGAAATAGTAGTGGCATTTGGATTTGCACACTTTCCTTGGTCTATTCTTGCTTGGGGTTCATTTCTTTCATTTTCCTGACCAATTTATTTTTCTTACCCTTTGATTTTTCTTTTAGGGTACACCCTCTTTACATTTTTTTAAATTATTTGATTTTTTGGTTTTTCAAGAATATGGAACACCTTTGCTCAAGAAAAAGGTTTGAACATATTCCATAGTTCAATCAAGACAATCATGAAAAATGACACCTATTGGTATAGGAGTCTAACACTGGCTCCACTTGGGGATGGCTTTTCCTTGTGAAAAGTCAAGAACAGCAGGTCAGTTGCCTCAAAATGTCTTCAAACTAAACCATGCAATCTCCTTCTTCTGGTAGCTTTATTGTATATATGATAGTGAAATTTTTGAAGCTTAGGGCCTTCACTTCGGGCTTCAACTTCAGTAAGTCACCATCCAATCAAAACTGATGCATTAGCTGTGGCTGAAAATCTTGAATTGAATATAGTCCTTTTTCTGCAACCTGAAATCTAATCTTGAAACTTAAAACAACACACAAAAATTTTCAAACCAACTTAATGAAAAACTAGTTGTAAATTGAAAACTAAAAAAATTGCTCAAAATTCTGAGCTTATTGGCACTCATTTACCTACTCTAATCTACTAAAATCTTATTGAATCAGGTAATACAAAAATGCCAATGAAGCCAATCAAGTAGCTGTAAAAATAAATGGACAACTTGATTGCTTGTGATCAAAATTGGAAGTAGGTTATGATTATGTGCCTTTATAATAAATGATATGATGTGTAAAGGCCACTTTTGATGTATTTGATCTTTATAAAGAAAACATGTTTGCAAATTTGGGCTCAAAAGATTCTCCATATAATCTGATATAGGATCAATAAAAGCATGATGTATGTTATTTACTTCTAGGCCTTCAATGACTAATTGTTCAATTGAATTATGAATATTAGACCATGAACTTATTTCTTCAGTTTTGTGTTTGAAAGAATAATCATCTTCAATATGCAAGTCAAAAGATAGTACAATTTCCTCTTGCTTTGGAGAAGGAAGATTTTCAAAGAATTCTTTAGGATTTCGGAAATTGTATGACTGAATTTGAGAATGCAAAAGTTTGATTTCATTTTCATAATTTTCAGAAATTATATCAAGAAGCCATTTTTTAACTCGATGAGAACATTTTCTTGATTTAAAAAGAAGAAAGAAAGCTCTTAGAAAATCCTCATCAAACTGAAGTTTTGATAACTCATCCCTGAATTCATTTAAGATTTCATCAAATGAAAGATTTTCCACAAACCCTGTCATCCAGTATCACTATTAATGCTTTGGAATATAGATTATTTGGTTGTGGAATTGCTCTGAAACTTCAAGCTATGGATCTCTAATCAACAGTGTCTTGATTGGAAATTGATATCAAAAGAGTCAGAAGAATGATGCTCAAATGTGCATGGTGATTTTATATTTACAATTTTCAAAAGAGATAAATTAAAAACTACTCTAAGATCTTCTCTAAAATAAAATATACATTGGAAAACTCTATCAATTTAGAAAGAACATAATGTCTTGGATAACAATCCAAGTTGAAAGCCCGATCTTTCCATATTTTTCTTTGAGGTTCATTCCTCCAGTGGAGTCTTGATTCTGAAATTGATTTGGAGTCGCCAGGTGGATGATTTTAACCTTTGTGTGTCTGATCCCTGTCCACCATCATAGATCAGATCTAAACCTGTAAAACAATTCTGAAGAAAAAGTTAGTTCTTCAAGAAACCAAATTTTGAATATTTTATGATTATTTTATTTTTTGTGAATTTTCAAAACAACTTCTATGATTTCTTTAAGAAATTTAAGATTTTTAATTAAAATTTTCTCAAAGATTTATTAAACTAGAGAGTCTGATTGAATGTTTTGAAGTAACTAAGGTTTAATGTATAAGCTAAATCAGAGATAGACTGAAGCAGCGTTTATTTACTTTTGCAATTGCAGAGCAAAAGCAATTTCAAAGGCTACCTGGCTGATCTTCAGACTCTGTCCATAGCTTATAAATCAAACAATAGTATCAATAAAATGATTCAGATCCCCAGTATGGTCGCCACTATGTTATCACTCAGGTTTTCCTAGAAGTTGTGTAAGAGGAAAGCATACCCGAGGTAACCACAAACCAACCTTTTAGATGCAGAATCTAGCCAATCTGCATCCAGAGAGGGCTCTCTCTTTATGATTTATCTTTGTTCTTGGAAGTTTTTAGGCTAGTTATAGATTCAAAGTTTGTTTTGGGAAAATGGTGGAATCCACAAACTAAGGGCAAGGTTGAGAGCTTTCAGTCCATTGGGCTATGGAGTCAAAGGATGGCTTTACTGGATTTCTATTCTATGCACAAGATGGCTTTACAGGGCAAGATAGCTAGACAGAGAACAATCCTTAAAATTTAAAGTGGATGGGATGATCTTGAAGGGATGAAAGGCAGCTAAGAATCTTTCACCATGTTCAAAAGAAAGAAATGAGATGACTATAAACAAAGAGCAATGAAGAATTCTTTATTATAGTAATCAAGAATGTTTAAATTAGCAAAGCAAGAGCATTTAACAATTCGTGCTTATAACCAATTTAGAGGAAAACATTAAGAATAATCACATCTGAAATCAGAGTACAATTAAGTAAATTCTGATTCAATCCTTTATGTAAATTATTCAGAAATGGACATAATGATATTATAAACGGATATAAAACTTAAGACATAGGGTAGAAAGACTTATTGAACTGCAGTCCGACACATGAATCCTGCAAAAAGTCCTGAGCTTCAAATTGTCATCCAGTAAGCCACAAATAAATTTCTCCAAAACACTTTTTATTCCAAAAACATCAATGTCACAGCAAAGTATTATAATCCACCCTCAATACTCTCTTGGAGGGTTTATTTATACAAAAAATAATTGAAAATATCTCACACTAACCTAGCCAATAATCTAGGGTGACTAAGGAGTAATTTACAAATAAAAAGGAGACAAATGGTCTCGTAGATAGAATAACAAGTAACTGCTGATGTGATGTTTCCTTCCTTTGTGGATGTGCTGGAGGTAGGTGCTATAATAGGGCTCGATGCTGTCCCTTTGAGTAATTCCTTTGCTTGTCTGATACTCTTTGTTTCTACGGATACTCTTTAACCTGTTCAACTGATACTTTTTAACCTGTGCTCCTTATTTATTTTTTACATGATGGTAAAAAAATCAAATTCTCTGTCTGAAGATAAATTTTACAAAATTTCCAATAAGTCATCCCACCATTGATCTTCTGCTATTACGGTTCTTTTGAGTTTTCTCAATGTCTCATCGGCCTCTGTGTACCTGTAAAAAGTGGGCTGACTAGGGAACAAATACTTTATTTCATGCTCCAGATGAAACAAATTTTTCAATCTGTCATAGAGGTTCCTCCCTGTTGGCAATGTTGCTTGTGATGCATTGATAGAAATAACAGTTGCGTTATGAGCATGTATGTCTATTTTAGTAACATAGGTTTCCAGGTCCATTACCTTGTCATCTGCTAGCATAGGACTGGGTAACCCATTGTCTAATAAAACCTGAAACTTCTTTTTAAAAGCATTGATTTCTTCTAGCATATCTGAGCTACTGCCATAAAGAATGAAAATGACTGAAAAAACACGAATTTTGTTTTATTTCCAAAGTCAAAAGGGGATTTTTATTTTATCGAGGAATGACGTCATTATGGTACGGGATGACATGTGGCAGGGGTTGGGCGGTAAGCGGTAATTCCCGCACCGCTTATGGGCAATGGTGGTATTAAACGCAAGGGCAGCGATTCCATTGGGGAAGTGACACGTGGTCGGAGGATGGTTTCAAAACCACCGTGCCCCCGCGCGTTAAAGTTCTGTCGAGGGACGGCTAGCGGAATCGCTGTGGAGCGTTGATCTGCAGGCGGATGATCCGACGGTTATCAAGACGGGAAGGTGATGGGAAAGTTAACATGCGGGCCCGATGTAATTAGTGTTTAACTACTCATCCCGGGGGTGCTTTGATAGGCGGAAAAGTTGGTTATTAATTAATCCAGTTAATTAATTAATCCCATGGTTATAAAGGGTCGGGGTAAGAAACTTTGCGCGCGGGATCTCCAAAGTTTAGTTTTAATTAAACTTTGGTTTATTTTTTGTTTTTGTTTTAAACATACGAATGATATGTTTAATGTTTTTTTCATATCTTTATTATATGTTAATGAAATTAAATCAATTCAATTACCATAAGGGGCGGGACTATTATATAATGATATATTTAACCAAAGGGCACATAATGTGGGTTTTTAATGATTAATTGGGAAATAAATACTTTGGTTAAACTTTATAATAAGATGGGTTTTTTGGATATTTATGTAAAAGGAGTTATATACTTAGGATAAGGCATTTTCACTAGGGATTTAGTAAATAGAGTTAAATGTTAATATGACAAAGGGACAAGGACAACTCAAAGTACTTTGCACATCTAAGAAAGTGAAGATTTCTGAAGTAAATCACATTATCTTAATTTCAACACTTCAACATAGAATAGTAAGTGATTTTGAGGGATTATTATGGAATTTTGCATGATTTTCCTAAGTAAAATAGGATTTTACTTAGGAAAAGGTTGAAAGTGAATGAGTGCAATGATGGATAACTTCAAGTACTTAGGTCTTTTTGATCATCAGGCCGAGGGTCCGGTCCCTCCAAAAGTCAAGGAAATGCCTTGAGCCCCTTTGATCTCCAAATACCTTAGCACTTTGGGGAAATTAGTAAAAAACTTAAGGGGAAAGTGATGTGGGAAGTTAATGATTTTGACTTTGCTTGCTGTGATTTTCCAGTTTATTTCCTGCTTCAGTACTTATGATGAAAGTAAATGATTAACATATTTAGCACCATCATTCATCATATAAAACTTTACAATACCATCTACCTACCCTATCTACTTGACACTACCATTTTCTCTTCTTTATTAGGGTGCATTTGGACTTGCAAAGCCAAGGTTAAAGAGTTTGGAAAATCCTTATTTTCTAACCTATCAACGGAAATTTAAAATTGTACAATCATGCTTAAACTGTATGATTGAACAAACCTAATCTAATCAGTAGTGGTATTATGATTTGCAACACCTTCAATATTATTTATTTTGGGGTTTTTCTTTCTTTTTCGTTTTCTCTTTTTCCTTTTTCTATATACCCTCTTTTCCGTTCTTTTTTCAATTTTTTTTTTGGAAATCATTTGAATATTGAAAATCATACTCAATATGAAATTGCAACACATGAAATACTCAATAAACTTGAGATCCTATGAATTATAAGATACTAACACTTGTGACTGCCATTAAGGCTCGCACATGTGACCCCTTTATATATACATGGGTCGCGTAGGTAGCATTTGACCTGCACGATGAAGCTCACAAGGTGTCTGACAGACTAACCAGAGAGTGCTTTTCTTCCAGGTAAGTAATTGAAGCCTCCTGCATTTTCTGTTTCATTTCACTTCTGACCCTACCTAACCCTGCTCCCTTAGCTAGGCTATTAAACAATACAGGCTTCTATCAGCAATGCCCCCCTCCTTAGTCCATATTTCCTTTTGAATCTCCTTCTTCTCTCCTACGTATCCCATCATGCCCAGACCAACATTGGCCCTCCCGACTTCCCTCTGTTACCTTGTGCATCCATTCCCAAGCCTCATATGACCTCCTCAACCCTGATTCCCCTCCTTTTTCTTTCCTTTTCTCCATGTTTCACGAAGGTTGTGCGAACCCATTTCACCTAGAAAATACCTATGCAAACTCGTGACCTCGCGACCTCGTTGATGGGGTCGCAAAAGTCCCAAAAGTCACCAAATTGCAAAGGTTAGTTGTTCCACACGCGATGCAACTCGTGACCCTCGCGACTAGGTCGCAGGTCACATCCCCCCGAACTCGAAGCTTTTTTAGACCATTATAGGTCTCCGTGATTCTAAAACTCCTCGGTGCAACCTATCCTATTGATCACTTGACATCCCGGACCATCCAGACACTAGTTGGTTTTATCCGAGTGATTTTCCCTATCATCTTGTCACCTCCATGTCATATGCCTTATCGTGGGATTTTTTTCTTGAATATACTGGGGTGACATTGAAGTGAGCTCAAGTGTGTTTCTATATCCTCAGCCTCGATGGCATGGGACCCCCCGAAGTTCGCGAGATGGCACAAGAGCCCAAAAATTTCTCCACCAAAGAGTGACGTGCCTCCACCACTCGAATCTTATATATATATAGACACTTCTTGCATTTTTTGGAAAGAATGTGAAGATGTCTTGTATGACCCGTACCAAGAATTCAAGAAAGTATGGATTTCTCGCAGACCTAGCGAGACCATGAGGTATACATATAGGTTAAAATATCCAAACTACACTACATGGTTGCTCACCCTCCAATATTCTCATGTGTGGAAGTAATAAAATGGATCCTCCAAAAGGTAGACTTGAAATATTGGGTGATACGAGACTCCACCCGGAGTAGCCTTCGCTAACCTTTTCTCGGGGGGACGCCAAAGTATACTATTCACTTCCTAGCAAAGAATACTCCTTTAACGCCTAATGGATAGCAAAACATGACATTCCCGTAAAGTACACCCCTGAAGGGATGGTGCAAGACACGAGAATTTTAAGGGGAAGAAAGTACAAGAATACAAGACCGAGGGTCCGAGAAACGTTTATAGGCTCATCACGACCATGATGTGCCGGATCTATGGCAGTATGGACGCTACTACCTTTAACGATCCATGGGTTCCCTCTAATGTATGCGATCACCACCTACGTGACTTGCTTCAACTCGGCCTAGTTAGATGCATCCGAGTTATACATGGCTTCCTACCTGGTTAGATGCGGTACCGCTTCACGATGCCATTTTGATAATTGGTCACATAACCGAAATGCGGTGACTAAAGGCTCGATTCATAAGGATTTGAATATTTTTTTGGGATTCCAAAATATAAGCAAGATATCGATTTGATCTCGGGAAAAATTCCATCACCGCGCTCTATCGTCATCTCTTTGAGGAGGATCCACCTTGCATGTCCGAAGAGACATGGATACTGTCATCAAGGTAGCCCACTAGTTTCCCATCTCGAGAAGGCACCTAATCGGGGTTTTTGGATCTTTTAATCAATCCCATGCATTTCCCCAAATTCGATTAACGATAATCTTTTGTCTGAAGAATTCTAATACCAGATGACGAACGATTTCTCTAAAACAATGAGTAAGGGTAAGAAGAAACCATGGAATACCCTCCTACTCACCATTGGTACCTAAAAAATCAAATACTTCAGGGAAGTAGAGGCAAGGAGGGCTGAGAACATAAGGGGTTTTCATTTCGTAAGCTTACATTTCCCGACCATATGACCCAAAAAGGATCGTCCATGCACACCTGCAAGGTGCTAAGTGTTAACTGGACCTATTAGCACACAAACACAACATTGGAGGATGAGGTAAAAAAAATTGTATAATACACTCGGAGAGGTAGCCCCTCAAGAATAATTTGAATTAGAAGGAAACCCGGGGGGACCGAGCCTCATAATGATCCGACCTCACAGATAGAGTTGACACCATGAAGCGGAAAACAACGACATGAGGAGCTTCTCCTTCTCGTACCCCAAGAAGCCCAAAAACACCTCGGGAAATAAACCTCCCGAGACTCCACAAGAAGAATTAGATAAAGAGACTAAGGAACAATGAAATGCCAAGAAAAAAAAAGGGAAGAAGAACTTAAAGAGGACCTAAGACGCTCGTGCATAATAGAGAAGCAGAAAGAGAGTTGAAGGAAATATGAAGAAGAACAATAAAAGAAACATCAAGAATAATAACAACAAAATAAAAAAGTAGGAGGAATAATAGTGGAAGAAGTGGTAGAGGGAGAAACGAGAAAAGGAAGCAAGTAGAGGAGGCACGCAGAAGAAGGAAGAATAAGCTAAAGCTAAAGAAGAAGAACAAAAAGAAAAAAGGAAGTAGAGGGCAAGCTAAAATAGGAATAAGAAAAATAAGAAGCGAGAAAAGAGAAGAAAGGAAGAAGAAGCCCGGAAATAGCAGGAAGAGGCACCCAAGGAAGTAGAGGGAGGTGGGTCACAACCCTTACATCTCGAGAAACGAGTAGGTATGCCACTTATCAACATACCCCCTAGTGACTCCCATGATAGGCATGGGTCCGGCGAAAATGAGGAAGAAGTTCACCCGGCCCTAAAGGAGGACTCCACAATGCTTGACAACATATTGGAATGGTCCGAGAGGCACCCACTAGTGCCCTTTGCCACTCTACCAAAGAGGGATTGGATCCACGCAGAATGATGAGGTACGGATGTGGATGAAGATGCAATCCCGAGATAGCTCGCGAAAGATGTAGACGGGGTAATGAACGCATATGAGAATCTCATCACATAAATTCCATGGGTACACCGACCCAACAAAAGATCCATGAATAGGTATTACAATACATCCAATTAGCTTCGGTTCCGATCATGAAAGAAATTGGCTCGAAAGGACCTCCTAGTTACCAAGGACAACATTGTACAATATGTCATTGAGTCGGTCAATATCTACACCAAGCTAGCTTCACTATCTAATTAGATCAATTCAATGAAGTGTACGATGGTTCCTAGAACTCTTGAATTCTTACACTGGACTTGGGGAAGACATGCCTCAACTCACCCCAATAGCGCGTTAAATATCAAGCTGCAGATGCCTACCTCAAGCAAAGAGTAGCGGTGGAAACTCCAACCCTCTCTATCACTAAGTTTCTCCCCCCGAAATTAACCGGGTAGCAAGTTGGAGATACAATCAAGGTCACAGGTCGCGTGTCGCAACTCGACCTGTGTCGCGAGTCGAAACCTAAACCAAAGTTGCATGTCACAAGTGCCCCAAGTCACATGTCATCCCAACAGTCAAGGAGACGAAGGGACTCGGTAGCTCAAAAGTCATTTTTTCTCTATATGTACTCCCTTGGGAAATATTGTAAAGACCTTTTTCTGGAACTCTAGGAAAGAGAGAGAGAGATAATTGTATAGCATTGAATGTATGTTTTGGGAATGAATACAAAGGAATATTTTTGATCTCACTATTGGATTTGATGGAGGATTTTGTGTATTAATTCCATGAATATAGTCCTTTTGAACGATTGATGCTTTCGTAATTGATCGGTGTATATTTATGTTCATGCACTATTTATGTATTTGAGCTCCTTTGATATGTGTATGATGTATGATGGTTGATTGTAGCGATATGTTAGTGATCTATTTTGTTGATATATACCTAAATCTCTTCTAAAATGTGCTTAGATGATTGAGAGACACTTGATCATAGTGAATTGTTTCTCATATGTTCAAGTAGCTCTGCGCTTGAGTACGGAGCCCTAACGAATTTTGCTTGGGACAATACTTCCTCGCAAGTTCCATGCTTTAAATTTCTCTTTTTCTATTCACTGTGTTTTACTTGCGGTGGTGTCTATTAACCATTGAATTTGTCTCATTCGAGTAGTCATACATTCTCATAACCGTGAATCCCCTCTCCATCCAAGAAAAATCATATCTCTTACCAAACATAATGGTAATCAGTGCCCACATACCAAATGGAATCCCTACTCGTTAACGATGGAAAATCGTACGACAGAAGACGACATTATTTAATGTCAATAAAGAAGGATTTACGAGTCGGGAAGACATTACAGGAATCTGGAAAATATTTAAAAAATCTCTAAGGTCCGAGGAAAAATCAAATTTGAACAAGTCCTAAATGCTTTGGCGCACATTATCCTTCATGAAGAGAGCCTTTGCGTAGCTTTATGATCCGAATGCATGCAATCTTGGGAGTGGTGAAATGTCACTTTCTGAGACCACACAAAGCATAGGACAAGTGATTCCTCACTTGAAGCCACCTAAGGACAGCCACCAATGCCTCCTTAAACATCAAGTGAGCACACAAAGGAATCATACCGCTCTCTTGAGTCACCATCCACAATATACGAAGAGAAGGAAGGAGGATTTGAAATCTCCTATATAAGGCCACCATGAGATGAATAATGGGTGAACACATTGCTATGTTGGCTATAATTTCCCAAGAAATACCAGCAGTGTGTGATCTAGAGCTAAAGATAGAGGGGACTCAATTGTTGGCCATCAAACAAGTTCAATCCACCACTGTAGAGACAGAGGGAGACTGCATGTATAGAATTCTGGCCTTTTGGGAATGCAATTGCTATTATCTGTGTCCAGTGATGTGGAATGGTATCAATTGTGTTAATCGATATCGGATTGTATATGAGAGTCACAATCCTTAATTTAGAATACGTTTAAACTTGTCTGAAGAGTTTAAATGGAGAAGCGAATGGAATTGATGATGCTAAGGAGCACAGTCTTATAGTTGTGAAACCCATATAATGTCGTGGAATTTCTGTTTGAAACCACGAAGGGCAATTGTGAAATTGAATGAGGCACAGTTCAATTTGAAATCACAGTTGGTTTGTTTTTCCGAAATGGAATGTTGATGGGCATTGAAGCTAAGGGAAAAGCTCGCATGACATAGACACAATGAAATGGTGGTATCATGGATGCGAGTGATGGACGCCTGAGTCACGATGTTGTGAATTGAGTCGAGTTGATGCAGAGTTATATTGGTTATAGAAATGGAGAAAATATCATGCTAAGAACCAAGCAAGTCGGAGCGGATCCATGTGAGATTCATTGGTTCATTAAATGCCGAGCATGCGTAGTTATGTTGTCGGATATTAAATTGAATAGTCAAACCGAATTAAGCGCGAGCAGAATTTGCCGATAAGTTTGATTGGTGTAATTGAAGTCGATTTTATTATCAAACTCATTTCAATTATAGATGGATGCTCGGCTCTTGAAACGGTGCGAGTGGTTTAACCCAATCGAATGGGTTAAGTCTTAATGTAGAGTAAGTATTTTCTATTTTCCGGAATGATAATTAACGCAGAGGTTACAAGCTGGTGAATGTTTAAGAATGCGTTGGATAACCATAGAGCTATTATTGCTGGGTTAGTGAAACTGTGAATCGAATAGAAGTTCGATAATGCAGAAGTTTCAATGAAGCACTGAGCAGTAAAGAAGGATGTGAACCGTTAAACTAGTGGTATCGCCTCACTTGTAAATGGTAAGTTGAATTGCTATGTGTTAATTGCTGGGTTCATTGAATTGGGTCTTGAAATCCAAAGCTTATTAAATATTCATAACATTGATTTTGGGATATGGATATATGTTATGGTTGATATGTGAATGGGAAGTTGTGGCTCATTTAGATTAAATTTTATGAAGTGGTTCGAATTCCATGGGATGGGGCGAAGACCTTTTAAATTAAATGAAAGCATTCATATGGGATTTTAAATGGTTCTATGATCATTGTTAAGTAATAAAGCTTCCACGAGAGAGATTGAAATCTAAGTTGTTGAATGCCCATTAAATGAAAGAAGCTCCGCTTGGTTTTAAAATAATTGCCAGATTCAGAAATAGCTTGGGTTAGAATTTGAGGTGCATTTTATATGCATTGAAAAGTGTGGGTTTGGCGGGGTTAGCCCCGCATCACAAGCCTAAATGCACCTACAAAATGAAGAAAAAATGTTAGAAATAAATTTGGGTAGGTAGAAAGCAGTTGAGCAATCATATAAATAAGACATCATTGGGAAAAATTACTAATTTCCCCTCCCCTATAAGTATTCAGTATTCTAAAATATCAGTCAAAAAGGCTCAGAGCATTTCTCTGACTTTTGTTGGGACCGCACCCAAGGCTCAATGACTGGTCAACTAAAAATATTGAATTCCTACCTTAAACCCTCATTCATCAACATTTACCCTTCATTCATACATCAAAACCCCCTTTTCCTAAGTAAAGACACATTCTTACTTAATAAAATTGAAAACCCTAAAATAATTAATTTCCCTTCAAAATCATTCACAAAACCCTCAAAATTACATTTATCCTAAGTATTAGTGAAGTAATATAAAAAATGAGCAATGCTTTATTTTAACATTTTACTTAGAGATAAGATGTGTTTTATTTCCATTTCACTACCCTTTTTCATATTAAATTTTAACCTATTTTTATTAAATACCTAAAAATACCCTCACGTAGCTATTAATTCCATTAGATTTAAAATAACCCCCCAAAACCCATTATTTTACGTTTAGACCAAAGTTTATTATCCCCATGTGCGCAAATAAACCCCGCCCTACAAACCCCTTGGTCTAAACCTATTTCTATTGAAATAATCTTTCCCCCTATATTTTTTACAAACTGTCAAAAGGTGAAAACTATATAACAAATTAAAGCCCACACTCGCATATGTTTTCATTAAAACATTTCATAAAAAATGTTTTAATTTAAATACATGTTATATAAACCCCTACGCCCATTTTCATAAAGCCTAAAGGCTTAAACTTTATTAAAAACACACTTTTATTGTTAAGTCCCTATATTAATAATGTAGCCCCTTAGTATGTTAGTGTAGCCCCCCTTATTGTTATTATTGTACCCTTGTAACCCCCATTTTGTTATTATTGTGCCCTGAACTTATTATTGTTAGGTCAGCTAGGATTACATTGTGGCCCACTAGGATTACATTATGGCCCCATGGACTCCTATATATAGAAAGGAGGTTTTGTAAATTGTATCATCCAAGAATTGTTCATTTATGTAATGTATTGGAGGTTGCCCCTCGAAGTGGCTTATTTCTAAGGCGTTCATATCTCTTTTCTTCTATTTTTGGAGTCTGGTTACACAACATTTGGTATCGTAGCTTGGGATTCTAGGGTTTCGCTGCTCCAAACAGGTCAACGTGGCATTTTCGCTATAACTTTTTGTTCTCACGAAGCTTCAGAAACTGAAATTTTTAGGTGCGAAGCTGCAATCGTGATGAAGGTTTTTCTAAAAAAATTTCAGAGCTTGGTTCGCAATATTTTCGGAGATATGATCTCGTGGAAGTTAGGTATATTTTTTTCAGGCTCCTAAACAGGTCATCGTGGCATTTGCGCTATAAAAAAAATTTTATACGAAAGGTTCAGAATATAAAATTCATATGGTACGAAGCTGAAATCCTCAAGAAATTCGTCAAAAAAATTTTCAGAGCTTGGTTCACAATATTTTTGGAGATATGATCCGTGGAAGGTAGTGCTTTTTCGGGCTCCCCGAATTGCATCTCAAAGAGGTGATCGTGGGAAAATTTCAATAACTCTCTCTCTGGGCAGATGGATTTGAGTGCCGTAAAAATTGGTCACAAGTACACGGACTGTAGTTTCTTGGCTATCAATTTCAGAAACAAAGGACAAAACGAGTGACACGTGGAAAGTCGTACAAGTTCGCTCCTCTGAACCAGTCCGGAATTAGGTCATTGTGGGAGATTGGACACAAACTTTTCCTTGGAGAATCCAAATCAGGTCAGACCCCGTGGACATTTGAAAGAATATTCGAGAGGGCTACTACAGGGCTAAATTTCAGATATCAAAGATTTTCAATTACCGAGATAATTCAATTTCAATATCGAGCTCCTCAAAGCAAGAAAAAAAGGTGTGTATTGTTTTTTTCCGAATTGCGTAAGTCTTGTTTGAAGAATCAAGTTGAATTGATTCCAAAGGGCATATTGAAGAATTTTTGTCGATAATGGGTTCTATTATGCCTCCAAAAAAATAATTCCATACCCATTAAGCCCTCAGAAAGCTATACTATGACGCATGAGGAGGAAGAATTGCAATATGAGATATCAAAATTACTGCGTACCATATGTTACAACTTTAGCTTGACCTCCAAGCAAGTCCCTTTGTCTATAGAGGCCCCTCACCAAATTATATATTGGCCTAGATTTTCCCAAGAGGTTCATGATTTTTCGAACATTTATGCCTCCTGCATGTAGAAATTCCCAATTTAAATCCTCCATATTCTATTGCTAAATTCCTCGAAGGTTCAAGACATGTGATTTCCTTGCTTTTCCATCATCCTTGGGTATTTCTATCGATGAACACATAGATGAGTCCATCTTGGGATTCTTATCCACCTTTTCTCTAGTTCAACCACCCTCGTAATCTTTGATTATGTTGTCTTCATTGCTAATAATATTCATTATCAATTGACCAATTTGAAAATTGAGGGAGTATTTAGATATACCTCCTACCTTTTCCATATGTTTCTATACTTCCAATTAGATAATTTTCGGATCACTCTCCAAAAAGCTTGATATAGAGGGAAATCCTCTACCTGTCATTTTTTTGGACATCCATGCTCGTGGGAAAGAATGTACGTATTTCAGTTATTCGAGTTTTCGGTGGTTATTTTTACATCCGGTGATCACAATGTTGACCAAGACGAGAGGTAGCCTAGAATAAATGAAGAAATGAAAAAGATATTGAAGTTATCAAAGCATAGTAAAGTTAGTGACCTGTATTTGTATGAGAAATATACTAAAAATTAGAGTCTTTTGGGTCAAACTTATTACCTCACAAGTTACCCAAACATCATTCAATGAGGATCTTTACCTTGGAGTATATCGGGCGGATCTTAAACTCGATTCAATAAACTTCATGGCGGCTAAGAAGAAACCCCAATTCAAACTTAAGAACCATGATTGGGCCATCTCATATGCAATCACAAGGATGCGAGAGAAATAAGTAGCAAATCAGTTATTGGAATATAAATTTGAAGAGAGTTTTCCTTGGAACTATTATCCACAAGGGTTCTTTAGCAAGCTAAGGGTTAAATGCAAGTTAACACCCTTTATTCATGAAGCTAAACCCGAAATAGAAAAATTTTTCCAATCATCTTGAATGGACTGAAAACACCTTAATAGATGTAGTGAACAAAGGTAATACTAGTCAAACCTTAGAGACAATGAATCAACCAAAGAATTCCACCAAAAGAATAAGGGAAGAAGGAGCCTATGTGGCGAGACTACAACTAAAAACCAATTCCAAGATCATATAAAAAAAAGGCCTAAATTAGATACAACGGTGTAAAGGAAAAGTGACAATAGATGTTGAAGAAACAGAGCCTTTAAATAACAATATAGATTTTCCGAGAAACCAATGTTGCCACTAGAATTATAAATGAGCAAAATCGTGAATGAAGAAAAACTCAATAATGAAGACACAAGTTGATGGAAAGAAAGCAAAGCATGGAAGCTTCTTCCTCACAGACTGAGAAAAAAGGATTTGGATATTAAAGAGAAATATAAAGAGATTAAATTGAATAATGAAAAGATAAAGAACAACGTTTATTCTCAATATCTCAAATGAGACTCCTAGTATACAAAACAAGCTTTTCTTTCTACGCTTTTGATTATTCTAATCAAAAAGCTAATCATGTCAAGTCAGTTGCAGCCCACATTCAAAACTCTTAAGACAAATGGGTTGATTATAGGAAAGTTGATTTTGGAGGTCTAGACGGATAAAATCCATGCTCTTGATCAAATTGAGTTCCACAAAGGGTGGACTTCAAAGATGCTTTATGCTACTCGTCACAAATAAAGCCATGAGTGCTCAAAAGCTACAAAATACCATCTCCAACATGCAAGATCAAATGAAGATGGAAAAATCCTCAATGTATGCCAAGGATATAAGGATAAAAGCCTTGGAAGAACTAGTTTTACTGTGTGGGATATAATCCCTACTAATATCAAAGCAAAGCGAGAATTATTGGTGAAAAAGAAAAAAATGAGGATATAAAAGCCTTGAGGAAACATCTCGGACTTCCTCGCAGTGAGCATCCTTAGATAAAATAATTCATACAAGAACATAATGAAAAATATGAAATGATGAATTTAATTCTTCAGTGAATGACTTGTAGTTAAGGAAATGGAAATACGGATGGACAAATTTTGTCCAAGAAAAGGAGACAAGATGAAAGAACCAAAGTGATTCCTACAGGTCATTCTAGTTATCACTCGCAGCAGTTGCCTTCAAATTTAGGTGAAAATTTGGCACCCAAAGAACCAGCTGCATCGCTAAAGTGCGGTGACTTCTTCCACAACATCAACCACCGAATATTCTACAACAACAATACAACCTACTGATGAGGCCAACAAAATAGTGAAAGCAATGGAAGAGATGTCTTTAAAAACAAATAAGATCAGCAAGTTGACAAAAATGGTTGAAAATCTTGAAAATTCAAATAAATTAGCTCAAAGTAAATGCTAAGACACTAGTGAAAAAAAATGCCGGTAGATTGAGTGAAGAGTTAAAAAATTTGCAAAAAGAATTAACTTTCAAGGATCATATATCATACATCAAAAATTTCCTTTGTAATATCATTGAAGCCATCCATGATGTATGGCCTTCAATTCGGGTAATTTTTGAGCAAAGAGAATTATTACTAGCAACCCAAGAAAAAAATTCAAAAGACTCAAACTAATTTGGGCTGACAAACTAGAGCAAGTTGTAAGCCTAATCAATTTCCTCATACAGACAAAAATAGACAGGAGTTGGAAGAACTCAAAATAACGTATGTAACCTGCAACTATCCTAGAAATTAGGAAAGTCACAACAAAGAGAAATTTGATGAGACAAATCTGGAAGAAAAGTGTGAAGCCATGAATACTACCATAACCAAGTTCATGGTTAAATTCACAAGTTTGAGGCAAAAGGACTTCTGATATCATGGTCATTAATGATAAATTGATGCCTCAAAAAATACTATGATAAGAAGATAAGAGAATTTTCCAAGGAACAAGTAAATAAACCAACAAGTCAAGGCATCCCAATAGGACAAGTGTTACTCAAGAGTTTTAAAGACTTATTCTACTTGCAGATACGATCAAACACTTGTTTGTCATCAAGCCAACCTTTGCTAGATATATAGAAGGCGATGAGAAACTTTAGAAAATTAAAGAATATTCAAACTCCTAAAAATGAGGATTAGCAAGAACTCTCGGATTAACGATGAAGAGATAAAAACAAGCAGATGAAAGGAAGACAAAAATTATTTTCTAATTTAACATCAAAAACAGATTTTCTTTATAGCGATAGAAACAATTTTTTGGTTAAAGAGTATAAGAGTTTAAAGAGAATCAACGAATAAAGAGTATCTAAGAAAGAGCATGAGACAAGGAAAATCGGATTCAAAAAAATATCTAAAAGCTAGCAAGGAGGACACCAATGTAGCCAACTTCTTCTTATCCTCAAACTCGGTTTCTATTTCTTTTGGATAAAATAGGACAAAATTTGTTGATTTGTTAAGAAGTCTGCTCTATTATTATTGCAAAGATGTTTTATTTTCCTAAGATAATTCCTAAAAAGTCTTCTAGGCTATTTTTGTAAAACATTATGTATAATTACTTCACCTTTATAAGTATTTTGTGTGGAATAAAATTGTTGGAATTGTTATAGTCATTTCTTCTTGGACTTTAAAGCTTTTGTGTGTCAAAACTTCAAGTAGAAGGCTCGATGAAAAGCAAATTGGCATCATACTTTAGGATTCCTATGATGAGCTATTTGGAGTGAAATATTTTCTTCACTTGTCATTGTTTCCTTTCTTTGTTACATGCATCCATTTATGTTTACACTAAATCTAAATGTATAACTAGGGAGTATTACTACAGGGATTTGTTAAAAGCACCATGTTTTTAACTAGTTTATCATTTATATGTTTTCCCTCTCGATTTTGACAGTGTAGGGAACCCTTAATTGCTCCCTCTCTCATTTTACCTCTTTCCTACTACTTACTTTTTACGGATTTAAGGATTCCTAAGTGCCCTTTATCCCGATCATACCACCTCAAAAAACAACTTTCCAGGATCTCCAAGGGTTATCTATCTTGCCCCGAAAAAATTTTTGACATTTTTGACCTTGATCCTAGTCTTGTTTACTTGATTTTGACTCCACATCGCAATGGACAAATAGATTTCCCACTATCTATCCTTTCTCAAGTGATTTTCCCACCAAATCTAACAAAACCAAACCAAAGCCACACATTCATAACTAACCTAATATTTTACAAATCAAACAAAGTTAAAAACTTAAAGAGAGAGCCCTCTACGAACCTAGGAAAGCTAGATCCTAGAGTTTTAAAGTTGGTTTGTGGTTACCTCTAGAATTCTTTGACTAAAAAGAAAAAATCACACAACTTGAGAATTACTAGAGTGATAACATTACTCGGTGACCATATCGGGGAACTAACCAATACTCACCACAAAAATAGTATTAAAAGGAAATATTTTTATTCATCCTTTTACTTTAAATATTTCTTTTTATAAGTTGTGTTTATTGAAAATAGTAATTCGGCTTCTAGGAAATTTTATTATACCGGGTCTAACCCGATCCTAATCTCGTTGTTATATGCATATAACCCGGCACCAAATTGGTAAAAAGAAAAAATAGTTAGAAAATTTAGAAGTCAAGTATCATTAAAAAGAAGTCAATTCATTACCACAAGAGTTAGTAAGTCTACAAGATATTGATTTTGATCTAAAATTTGAGCATTCTTTATTTAGAAGAAAACACCCGAAAACGATTTGAAAACTACTATTTTTAGACTCGTGTTTTTATTTCATTCCCTTGAATACAAAACGAGAAAATTTTACTAAAAAAGAGATTCTAAATCATAGAAAGTTCAAGATCATACTAAAATTGAAGAACTTAATGTTACTATTCTCAAATATATTGATGAAGCTATTGAATTAGATCAATTTTTTACCTACGCAAACAAACCTCCGGGTTGCGATTTACATACCACAATAATACCGGCCTAGATATTCCTCTTTGTATTATGTTACATCATATATAAATTCCCACTCACTCATCTACAGATCCATTTATCCCTAGATTACCTTTATAGCCTAGAGTATTATTTCCACCACTCACTTCATCCACTATATCCATTAGCTCACCTTTTTGATTTTTTTAAACACATCATCCTCATTCCCTAGTAGTTCCATATATATTCCGAGTTTCATTTCCTAGCACTTCAAATACAACCTTTAGTTCATCAACTATCATTTCCACCACGACTAGCGCTCTACTTTACCTCCTAGCTAAGCTAAGCATTAAGCTATGGCTACTAGATATGCTCCCCTAGTCTTACCACAACTGGGCTTCATGACATGCCTCAAGACTATCAAAATAAAATACCACTATTTAATGGCACTACCAATTATCACCTTGAAAAAACATTACTAAGATGATGACTTCTTTGAAATTTATGAGATTGATGACTCCGAATGTTCAAATGAGGTTGTTTGCACAAACTTTGACAGGGAGAAGTTACGAAGTGGTTTAAAGATCTAGTCACTGTTGGTAGTGTAACCGATTTAGTTGTGTTTCATAGATTGTTTTTTAAATAAATGGGAAAAAGAAAAAGAATCCCCTCCAAATATTGTCCGAATTTGATTCCATGAAAATAGTTCCAAATGAGTCGAGTCCCAAGACTATTGCACTAGATATAATAGTGTCTATAATTCTATCCTTGAAAATATTAAACCCACTCCTTACTCCCGTCCCTGCTCAAATTCCCTAATGGATTTGATGCAAATATGGCTTAACAATTAAGGGAAAGAGACTGCAAATACCTTAGAAAAAAATGCAAATAGATGTTGTTAGTGTAGAAGTAAACATTTTAGCCAAAAAATCTAGACTCGTAAATGAAAGAAGAGTGACCATTAAACAAGAAAACTGCTAATTCGGACACAAAAAATAGATATGTTAGCTAAAAACCTTAGAGAGGATGATTGATAGATTAGACAACATAGAGAGGAGACCTCAATGGGATAACCAACAAAAATCAAATCCCAATTTTAGAAAAAACACAAATTCGAAAGCAAAAGAAACAGCCCCAAGACCAAACAATAAGGCCCCCATTCCAAGAGAACTATATCTGAAAAGTTCTTAGAATAACGATGATGATGAGGATGCAAATAAATCTAATGGGAATAGATGATAATAATACTATCTTTCTACTAAGGAAGATCAAGAATTGTTTGAACTCCAACAACTCAAATTAGATTCTAGTGAATCCTTTGATTATAAAACAAGGTTATGATTATGCTATAAATGTAATACATAGTCAATATAACCTTAGAAATAAGAAAAAACAATGAGTCTTCTACCAAAAAAAACTTCCCAAACTCAAAAATCAGTAAAAACGAGAGAAGCTCCCAAAAACAAAAGTTCTCGCAAATTCTCCCAAGGGAAAATAAGAAAAAACTCTAGTTCTTCCCAAAACATTTCTAGTCCTAAAAAATGCATCAAGCCCTAAAATTGTTGATATTACTCGATGAAGTTGCTCAGCTGCAAAAGATTCACTGAAATCTACTGCTTAAAGCTTCTAATTCTATTAAAACAACAAATTTAGATCCTAAAAAACCTTCCCATTGATCCTAATCGGTAGATCCAAAAAAATTGCTACTTCAAAAAAATCGTTGATAATTCTAAGTCCGAAAGAACATCTACTACTTACACAAACAATCCCTAAAAAATAAATTTAGGAGCAAAGAAAACACAAGAAACACAAACAAAGAATATTAAACCAATTGAAAATGAAAAAATAATTGTAGAAAAACAAGACAAACCAACACAAACTACAATTACTAAAGAAGAATTGATTCAAATTAGTAAAATCTCAACACTACATTCAACATACAATGCGAAATTGCAAAGCTAAAAATACCAATTCCTTTGATCGAATTTGTAAAAAAATGACTTGTATAAATCAACCATAAATGAAACATTAAATATGAATGATGGAGAAGATTCCTTAAATCTAAATGATGATTAGCCGTAGTTGATTTTTGACCCGTATGTGAATGGAAAACATGCGGATGGAGCAGGCTCCTCCATTTTATATCAATCTTACCATTCATGATCAAATTTTACATAATGCCATGATAGATTCGTAGCTTCCCATAATCTAATGCCTAAAGATATAATGGAAACTCTCAATATAGAAATCACAAGGCCCTACAAATATTTGTTCTCATTTGATTCAAGTAAAGTTAAATGCCTTGGTTTAATCAAAGATTTGTGTGTAACGCTAGTTCAATATCCCTAGTAAGAGTATATTAATGGAAATTGTAATAGCTGATATCCCACCTAAATATGGAATGTTACTTTCTCGCTCATGCGAGCAAAGTTATAGGTATCTCTACAATTGGACATGTCTTATGCTACTATATCAATTTTTGACCAAAATTTAAAAAGTTATATAGGGAAACATTGATGAAATACATGGTCGGTAGTGCGAAAAGATCCATAAATTACCCAATTTACTCTACATCAACTGACCTTGATTATTTTATCCTATGAAACTCTAAAAATAATGCAATCCAAACTGAACTAGTAGAGAAAAAGAAAACACCAAACAATGATAATATTTTCCATGAATCTCTATGGCATTTAGACTTTGATGGTTCGGTAAATAAGTTAGGAGCGAGAGTAGGAGTTTGGATAAACAACATGGAGACTAATCACTCGAAGAGGCCATGCTTTTAGGCTCAATTTCAAATGTACCAATAATATGGCTAAGTATGAAGCCCTCATTCCAGGGACTCCAAATCACTAGGAACTCGTGGAGGAAAAAGAATTTCAATCATGGGAGATTCGGAGTTGATCATAAAACAAGTAAATGGAATATATTATGTTTACAATCCTAGACTAAGCGAGATAAAAAGACACTATGATATATTTAACGATGATTTATTGGAATGTAAATTTGCTTCTATACCTAGAAAACAAATTATACAAGCTCATTGTCTCAGCAACCTTTGCTAGTATATGCAATTTACCATTCCAACCTAATTGTTACACCATTTTTTTGGTCATCTTACCTACTATCATTAGATGGAGCCCAAGTACACCATATAAGACCAATTTTACCCTAAGTAAAAATTGCCTTCACTATGTAAAATAACTTAATAAAACACATTTATTAGGTTGTTTATGGTCTAAACAGAAACCCCAAAAATGAAATATTAAACAAACCTATATTTGTTTGATTTTTCTGGTCATGTTTAACCCAAAACAAAGAAATTAATTAGATAAATCTTTATTTATCTTATTATTTTTCTAGGAATAATTATTTAAACCTTATTTAAATAATATTCCTTGTTAAATATGACTAAATCACCCATAAATAATTAAATAAATCATTATTTATTTGATTATCTTTTAACCACCTCCTTAAAATGATAAATAAATCATTTATTTATTTATTATTCACAAATAAATGGATTTGACCCAAGTCAAATACTTTTTTCCCTCCAACAAATATAATAAAATATTCCATAAAAGGTGGATCTAGATTTGGTTAATGTTATTTTAATCATGCACCAAGATCTAGAATGACCCAATATTTTGTTATAAATAGGAGGGATTTTCTCCTACCATTCTTCACCTTTTGTTGCCTATTAGATCACTCTGGATCTATACACTTGGTCACATTCTTCATCATTTGATTGTGTGAGCTCCCTTTGAGTTCTATATTTGTTTGGGTTTTCTACACCAACAAGAGAGATAAATACTAGATCCGAAGTGCCGAGGACTTCCAAGAACCCATCCCATTGAGGAGAATTGGAAACACCTTCTTGTTTTCCTCCTGTGTGCCCTTAATACAAAAAATTCTTTCAAAAAAATATTGTTCTTGTCTTGTCTATTGGATGTATGGAGCAAAACCTTATTTTTCTACTGCTTAATGTCTCTCTATGCATAGATACGGTTTTTTGCACTTGTCTTGATCAACTAACTGCAGATTCGAAGATATTGGCAACCACATTTGATGTTAGGGCTATAAGTTATGCGTAGCTAAAGTGGTATTTTTTCTTACACTTCGACAAAAGATTCATACTAACACTAATCACGGATATACTTGAAGTCAAACATAGGCCAATAATTCCAGAAAAACCTTAAGTATTGGTAATTTTTTTTCTCGTGATGAACAGATTTACAATTTTATGAACAATAAAGGTGAATTTCAGAATCGTAAGATAGATACTGATTGTACTATAGATCAATATTTATATTATGAAATAGATTTGAATAACTTAGATGTAAATAAAATAAATTTTAATAAACCAACTAGATTTAGTCAATCACGACATAGAGAGCTTAGAGAAAGTAGAGATTGAAGAAATTATTGATGATGAATCAGTATCATATTGAATCTTAAGGATAATTTTCTTACCCAAAGGTTTAACTCCCTTAGAAGATATTTTTTGACTCAAATGATGTAGCTAGAAAAAAAAATGGAGCCAGTTAGATCTGATATAGAAGAATGAAATATTGGAACATAGTTAAAACCTAAAAATAATCAAACTTTTCCAAAACATTACCTCAACAAGAAAGGAAAAATATATTACTCTTTTAAAGGAATATCAAGATGTTTTTTGCCTAGACTTTATGAGGGATCTCAAATCATATGATCCCAGCATAATCCAACATAAAATTCCAATAAAATAAGATCGAAGCCATTTAAACAAAGGTTGAGAAGAATTAACCTTGTTTTATTACCTTTGATAGAAAAAGAAGTGAAAAGAATGTATGATGCACAGATAATTGCACCAATCAGATATTCTTATTAGGTTTCTAACCTAGTTCCAACAAGAAACAAAACAAGAGAGATTAGATTATGTGTCGATTTTAGAATCTAAACAAAGTGTCCTTGAAAAGACAATTACCCCTTTATCTAAAATGGATCATATATTACAAAGGGTAGTTGGTTCTTCTAGGATGACACTTTTAGAAGGTTTTTTCGAGGATACAACCAGATTTTTGAGTCCAAAAATAAGATCAAGCCAAAACAACTTTTGGGAACTTTTATGTATGTAAAAATTCCTTTTTTGTTATAATGAATGCGGGTGGGCGACCTTTCAAAGGGCTATGGAAATATCTTTTGCAAAGGGAAATACATGACTTCTTAGTAATTTACTTAGATGACATTAATGTGTTTTCCAAAACTCGATAATGAACACTTGGATCATCTCAAACAAGTATTTATTAAATGTAGGAAAATTTGGCATCTCTTTAAACCCTAAGAAAAGTTTATTTGGATTAGAAGAAGGCAAGTTAATTGGACACATAATTTCTAAAGAAGGAATTAGAATAGATCTCGCTAGGATAGAAGCAATTCTGAACATCATTCCATAAAGAAATATCAAATAATTACAAGCCTTTCTAGGTAAGATTAATTTTTAAGAAGATCCATATCTAATTTAGCTGAGATAATTCTAGAACTAAATAACATGATCAAAAAAATATTCGAGTTCGCAAATGGACCTGTTGAGGCTTAACAATCATTTGAATCCATCAAACAAGCCTTAACCAAAGCTCCCGGTCCTAATAAGTCTTGACTTTAAGAAATATTTCATAATTTTTTCATTTGCTTGAGAACACACCATTGTTGCATGAGTTTTTCACTATGCGAAAAATGAAACCAAGGATTTGAACAACCCATAAATTTTTTTATAGATGCCCTTTAAGAAGTACAACGATTATGGAAAAACAAGCCTACGATTTGGTTAAGGCCATTAAAGAATTCAGATTTTATCATTCTCTACTCTCATATCATTGCTTATGTCCCAAATTCTATAGTGAAAAGACATTCTTTGCTTTAGAATGGTCCGATGGAAAGAAACCGGAGTAAGTGGATTGCCACTATCTTATGACACTATGACATAGAGAGTAAAACCCACAAAAACTCATCAAAGGTCAAGGATTAGCCGAATTATCGGTGAATCTAAGCTTGTAATGCCCTGAAACATAAATTTTACGCGAGTAGATGAGTCGGGAAGAGATGGCGACTCCAATGAAGTCGGTTAAGCCTTCTGAGACTCACCTTGGTATACGACTTTATCAGTATTTGTACTCCTAAACTTACAAGCTCCTCTATATATTGTCAAGAACCAAAGCCATATTCTTAAAACTAAAAAGTGAGCTAAGATTTTGTATTTTAGATAATGTCCTTTTTGGAGAGATCATAGTGGGATTTTATTAAATTGTTTATTAAAGGAAGAAGTTGACAAAATGCTTGAAAGAATTTCATGCGGAGAGGTGAAATATTTGTGAAGGAAACCTATATAAAAATGGGAAATTATCGCTGAGACAAGATCACGAGTACAGTCTGCTACTGGCCTAATTTGTTTGTTGATGTCAAAAAATCTATGTAACTTCGTGTCATAAGTGCCAAATTTTTTTAAGGGTAAAGAAGAAATTATTACCCCTCCCCTTAAAGCCTACTTCAAGTTTGAAATGTCATTTCAACAATGGGGTTTAGACTTCATTGGTGAAATTCACCTCTTCTTCGGGCCAACATAAGTGGATTTTTGATAGCCACGCGATTATTTTACCAAGTGGATTGAAAGCCCATACCCTCAGGACATCAAGCCAAGATTAATGTCATTATTTCCTTCCTGGAAAACAACATTCTTTAAAAGATTTGGATCGTCCCCAAAGATAATTACTAAAAATGCGGGGACATTCAAATCCTAAAAAATGATTGACTTTTGCCACAAAATACCACATTACCTTAAGTCATTCAACACATATTACCCCCAAGGTAATGGCCTAGTTGAATCCTCAAACAACGACCTTGTAAATATCATCGAAAAAGTTACTTGAAGACAATTAAAAGGCTTGGAATAGAAAATTAGTCAATGCCTTATGGGAAGATAGACTTACTACTAAAAATCCATTCGTACTTCCTACAACTTTTTATGGAATGGATGTTGCTTTTCCTTCCTCCCTTTAGGTGTACCAACAATGAAAATTATCCAAAAATTACAAGTTGAAACAAATGACATTCAAAGAAGGATCAATCAAAGTACTAAAACTTGCAACAAAGCAAGGGAAAGAAGTTTATATCAAATCTCAAGTCATTCCAAAGATAAGATCAAGAAAATTTTGATAAAAAAGACTAAAAGAGGATAATTTTTACATAGGAGATAAATTAGTCAAAAATGTGATTCTAGAAGTGAAGACAAAGGTAAACATGGAAAATTTGATTTTAAAGTTTCGTGGAAAGGAACTTATGTAATTTACATGGATATAGAGGGTAATAGTGCTCTCTTTTTGAAAGAAATGGATGGAACGGATCTACGAAGAAGGACTAGTAAATGGTAGAAAGAGCTAGAAGCACTACTACTCTACGAGTTAACAAATAGTTAGTTTTTATTCCCTTTGATCATTGAACATATATATTGCGAGAGTTTAGATTGGATTGGATGTTTCCCTCAAAAAGTTGAAGCCTCACTACTACATTTAGCGGAAATTCCGAACACTTGTTTCGAAAAGCGACTTTTGAGCCAAATGTCGGAAATTTCCCCAAATTTTTTCCCATCCGCCGAAACCATCGCTATCTTGACGTTTATAGAAAAGATGTGGCATTACAGAGCACTTACAAGAAAAGTATCGCACTTAATTGCGACACATGTCGGAGGAAAAACTGCGTCGCAATTGTGACACCATGTTAAAGTGATCGCTATTGAGGATGACTCAAATTGTCGCAGAAGTCGAGCTTCTAATCATGCCTAAGTGTCGCCAGTCGCGACGTTTGCAGGCACCATCGTATGCGCAGCCGGCTTATTTCCGTCGTCGATGTCACTTTGTCTTTAGCTTATATGCGCGCTACATAAAAATACGAAACTTATATGCGCGCTACATAAAAATTCGAAACTTATATATGTGCGCTACATAAAAATGATTTTATTGTTTCTTATATCGTACTTAATAGCTACATGTAACGTACGATATCACGCGCGCATTTGCCCACTACTCACTTGCAGAATACACATTCGCCCTCGGCTCTTGCGAGAACAACATTTCTCCCTCATCATTCGCCTTTCTCGAGCGTTCGCCCTTTCAGGAAAGCTCTTGCGGAAACCGGCATTCGCCCTCGGCTCTTGCAAAATGATACAGTTCTTTCTACGTGGCCCTTCCTCCTATAGTAGGGTTGACTCTATTTGAGGTTTTTTGGTCAATTCCATTGGATTGTGTTAGGGCTGTAGGGTTTCTCTCTAGATGTCAAAGAATCAAGATTCAATACTTCCCTCTATTATCTTCATCACCCAATACAAGATTTAAATTTTTCCCAAAGAAATGCTTATTAATTGGCAGCCATTATTTCTCCCCGCTTTAAAAACCCTACATTTAAATGAAAAACAAGCATTGCATTTCAACTACAAAATATATTAGTGTTCAAATGTACATGTGTGCTACATTAACGTACGATATCACGCACGCATTTTCCCTCCGCTCTTGCCCGAACGAACATGTCGCCCTCGGCATTCGCCCTCGGCTCTTGCGGAAAATAGCATTCGCCCTCAACTATTCTTGCCGCGAGCTCTTGCGCAAACAGCATTCGCCCTCGGCAGCATTCACCATCCCCCGAGGCTCTTGCGAGCAATTGGCATTCGCCCTCGGCTCTTGCGGAAACGACGTCGCCACATTCGCCCCCGTCGCCCTTGCGAGCACAGCATTTTCGAAACTCGAGCATTTTCCCTCGGTAGCCCTCGGCGTTCGCCCCTCGGCTCTTGCAAAATGGTAAGTTCTTACTGCGGTCCAGTTCCCTCTCTGTAGTAGGGTTGACTCTATTTTGGGTTTTTTTTGGTCGATTCCCATTGGATTGTGTTAAGTGTAGGGTTCTCTCTAGATGTCAGAATCAAGATTCAGCACCCTCTATTATCTTCATCACCCAATACATAAGATTTAAATTTTTTTTCCCAAAGAAACACTTATTAATTTGGCGACCATTATTTCTCCACTGCTTTAAAAACCCTACATTTAAATGAAAACAAGCATTGCATTTCAACTACAAAAAATCTATTAGTGTTCAAATGTACATGTGTGCATCACTTGTGTAGGGTATTCCTTTTCCACTTTCACATTATCACAGAATGATGTGCGGTATAGTTCATATGTGATTTAGATTATCTTGAAAAAAAGGAAAGGTAAATTATTTCCCATGGAAAACGAAGGTTTCCCTTTTTACTCTTAGGTTGTTTTGACTTACGTGGAAAAATTTATGGTATGCCTTTCATATTATGTATTTTAAATTTGAATTAACGATTATTCTACACTGAAAATATAACTACCTATGTGATGTCCTTCATCACTAATTAAAATTATAGGGTTTCAATTTCCTAGACTCTAACTCATCGATGCTAGATTCTAGGTTCTCATTGGCGGATCACTCTTCCATTGAAGTTTTCCATTTCCCTCTGGATCTTGTCATACTTTAAAAGTCATCAATGATACATATATTATTTCGGGTATCCCAAAGGATTTATAGTAGAACATATTGTGAAGTTTTTTTTGACACTTAGAGATTCTTTTTCAGAAGCGCTATAGCGTGATATCCTAATACTATAGGGAGTTATATACCAAGCAACTTGTCCTTAATAACCACCTCTAGCAGGTAGGTTCAGCAGGTTTGAACTTGTTGGGACATAGCATATGAAGTTGTGTGATGAGTCCATATCACGAGGTCTATTATGGTGACAAAAGTGAAGACACGTAATGATATTTATTATGTTAACATTACTAGAAACATTTTCGAAATTATCCATGCTATCGAGATGTCAAAATTCCAGGGCATTAGGTGTCAGATACTCGTAGCTAATAGATAATAATAATAATATTAAAAAATCACAACTTTATTCTTGAAATATGATTTTTACACATTGGTAACCTAGTTCATGAGTTACCTATCACTCATAGAGCGCTAAAACAACTTAGAATACTAAATTAAAACCAACATGAGAATCATACTAAGGTTTCCTCGACACCAAATCATGCCATAACCTAGCATTTTGGAAACCCAAATTTAGAATCCATCATAAGTAATACAATGCAACTGGGATGGATTTTCAACGCATGTTTGCATGCTACACTTATTCTACGTTGTCTAGATATCATTTTTTAAATGGAACCATTAGTCAAGCTCACAGATCTTATCCCATCGCTGAAAGATTTCAGCTCTATTTGAGCTCTTTTTTTGGCTCCACCACCTCCATAAGCATATGCAAACATATATATCATGATCTTGGAATTCCATTACATATGCATATGTATGAAAATGTTCCATAATCATGCCCATCATCAATTTAAGAAAATTTCCATTGAATATCAAATTATGGAGACTTTTGTTGCAACATTTGGCTCAAAATCGGGGACCATCTCCATATGAGTTGAATGAGAACTATAGATATTTGAAGATGTAGATTAGGTGCCTTTTCACTCTGGCCATGGAGTCATATACGGTCATCCATCACAAAAATTTGTCTTATAGATATCATTCTCACCTTGAAAGTTGCAAAAATTCATGCCCTAATTGAAACGACACTAAATTTGAAAGATATAATAAAAATGCAAGCTAGAAGTGCCCTATTAATATAAAGGAAAAACCATTTCCTACCTACCCTAATCGAGATAAATTTTGATTGAATAGGAAACATGATATTGCCAATGGAGTTGATCCAACAACTTGTTAAATGTTTGGGACTAAATCATGCACATTTGATTTCCGAGGAAACATACGACATGGAAAGAGAAAAAAGTGCAGAGTAATGGAAAAATCCATACATGCACACTTATAAAAACTACACGAAAGAGGTCCAAAAAATACTTAAGGCCTTAACTTAATTTGAATCCAAAAATGACAAAGCAAGGGAGTTAGTGAAAACACGAGAGTGGTGTGGGTGGGGGTACTAAACATAAATAAAAAGTGAAGATACCTTTCCAGATGCCTTTGTCACGTTTAGTTGTATGAAAACATGTTTTCCTTTTCCTTTATACATGCAAGTAAATGCATTATGAGTATGGTATTTTTCAAAGAATAGGAGAAGCCCTAATTAAATATATCATTCGTGGAGTGAATTTTTGGGTGCCTTAATGTGCGATGACATGTTTTCAGGGACTAAATTCAATGCAAGGCATATTTGAAATTCTAACTACGTCTTCCGGTGTCTTATTAGAAATTATTTCGAGTTTTTACATTTCGTTTTCAAAGTTAGAGTCATTATTTTCAAGTTTTTACATTTATAATTTTATTGCAATGCTGGCAGGAGGCTGAGTTAGAGCGAGCGAGAACAACCCAGAGACGCGGATAGTCGCGGAAAGAGGCCGAGGAAGAACATGTAAAGTGCTAGCATTGCACTCTATCTTCGAGTATTTTAGTTATTTTCACATAGTGAGAATAAATATTAATTTTGTTCAAATATCTGGACACCTAGCCATGGTACGCTGTATGAGTTTCCCTCTTTGGGAAAGAGCTTTCTTCATCCCTATCTCTAAGTGTTCTTGTTGCAAAAAAAAGGCACGAGAGATGCAAAGTCGAATTTAATACTTTGATAAAAGACAGCGCCTCAAACACAGAAGCGAGAAGAGAGGATACAACATCTTGTAGAGGCTGACTAGAAAGATATCGAGGTAATAATAAAAATTCAAAAGGATATTATTTTTTGTTAAGCATGCCAGATGAATTGTGATAGTTTGATTTTTAATTTTTAGTTGACTAAGCTAATTAATTTTTGTTAGTCATCTTGAGATATTTGAGAAGGTTTCTTGGGTTTCCTTTTTTCCGCGTTTCTAGTGGGTAGGATGAGTGTGGAGTGATCCATCATCTTGGCACTCTTGTAGTAGGGGTATTTTTTTGGGGATATAAAAGGAGCATTTGATGTAGATATCCCATTGGATGCATTCATAGATGAGGCGAGGTCAAAATTTAAATTAAAAATATGCAACCTCTAGCATGGCAACCTGAAGGCATGAGGAACCTTTGGTTAAAGATTGTTTTGTCTTGGCCTTAATATAGTCGTGATTTCTTTCTATTATCTTAATGCAAATATAGTCGGTCTCATTAAAATGAGGATTGTGGTTGTATTTCTCTTTGGTTGTTTCTCTCTTAATGTTCCGAAGTTGCCAAAAGTTGCGATATTTTTTTAGTTTGCTGTTACAACTTAAAAGTGGTTTTTAGCAATGGGAGTCATGTTTTTTAAAGGTTCATACTAATATGAAGATCTTGCAATTCTATATTAGGCATAAGAAGATAGCCACACTACTTTACAGGCGGTATGACAACAATTACTACATCTACCTCATTGGGTAACAATAAAGGAAGAAGTTGGGTGCAATGTTTGATAATTATAGCTGACAATTGTCTTCTCTTTCGGTTTTTCACCCATTCCTTTAATCGCTCAAGTAGAAGAGGGACTGAGATTACGCGGCAGAGAGAGTAAGTTAATACAAGAGCTATGGAAAGGAGTTGTACTTCAACAAGGATATGGCTCGGCGACAAATTAAATTCGAGAGAGAAAAAATTATGTTAAAAGGAAGGTCACACACGTTCTTAGAAACTTCATGTGGCCAGATCTTTCCTTGTCCCTTATATTCGATTTTAATGTGTTATTTTAATTTCTCATTATGAGGTTGTTTTGGCATATGGTCTAGCATTCAATTACACTAAGCATTGTCAATTTTCTTGCGGGCAGTGTGAACAAACTTGCTAATCTTGTTGGAGTCACCCTTGGGGCGAAGGGAAAAAATATTGTCTTGGAGAACAAAGCATGGTTCTAGAAAATAGGTAATGATGGTGTGATAGCTAAGGAGAGTGTTTGTAGATGTGTGCTACAGGTTTTCTTTTTAAGGTTGTATTAGTTCCCCCTCTTAATGTCTATTTATATTTGGTAGGCATAATTTGAAAACTCAAAATTGAAAGGAAACATATTTGTTACCCAGGTGGTCTAATTAGCCTATGGACTAGCCACATTAGAGTAATGCATAAATCTTTTCACAACAATAGAAAGGTTATGGCCGAGTCAGAATTTTATTGTTATTGACGGTGTAATGAAATGTATCTCAATACTATGGTTTTGGCCTTTTTATTGGTTGAATGGGGACTTCGGTTATGAAAATATTGGGGCCAAGTTGGTAACGCAAGCTCACGGCAAAGACAAATAGATTTAGTACAGGGATGGAACCACAACATCTGTTATTCTTGCACATGTTGGAATATTGAAAAATTCCAGAACAATGAATGAATAAATCTCCTTCCTCCCCAACACGGAAAATAAAAATTCCTTTTGACGGGAGACGAGTTTCAATACTTTGAAAAACAAACTTCTATTCCTTGATAACTCAAAATAAAACTATTACACTTCTTCCTCAACGAGAGGATTACAAAATTATGGCCCTTACCAAAACGCGGTGCATAAACCAACTCAACATGCATTCAAATAAACATACTCATCTCTAAAACACTCGGTATTGTTTTTCTCTCATATGCTTTATTACATACACATAAAGATTACACACTGATCCTACTTTTTACACATCCTGCATGTAATAAAAAATTTATGTCTTGTCTATAAAAAAAACTACCAAAGATTTTTTACTATTTTTATTTGTACGTAACATATAAAACATGTATTATAATAAACCCCTCTTTTTTAAAACAATAAAACTAAAACTAAATTCATATTTGCCTTTCATTTACATATATGATATATATAATAACATATGTTTAAAACATATGTATATATTAAACTATCAAAACATTAAAGAACCCTTTCCGTCGGACTTCAAAAGTCTGAATAGATTGAATTTCAAACCAAATTCGCGTTCCAAAATGGGATGTTGATGTCTGCCTAATTTTAACTCGAATTCTCAATCCAATGTGCCCTATAAAAAATCCAGGTCCGGTTTTCAGGTTTTCAGATTCCCTTCAATTTCATGCGATCCAATATTAATGCTCCACGTGTCCTCCTTTTGAATTTACAAAACTGTCGGGTAAATTTCTGTTTGTTTAATTTCTGGTTGGTGAATTGCGTTAATGCTGGTTGTTGTGTTTAAATATAATCCTGTACAGAAATATGGCTGTGGCCGTCTACAAAAAAAACTTGCAGGAATTTTAAATGCTGAATTAAATTTCTGGATGGCATGCAAGCAACCTCCAAAACAAAATGTTGCTGCTGCATCCGTCCTTCTGCTGCAGCAGTTGAAGTTAAAATTCAACAGCACAAGGTTTAATAAGTGAGGGTGTAAAGGTAACTTTTTGTCGATAGTACTGGATTAAGATCATCTATTCATTTTTTTAGGGTCTTATGGTGTTTGGTTTTTTAGTTTTGGGTTGGGCTTATTGAGTCTAAGTTAGTTTTTGAGTGAAAAAATTGCTATCAGGTATTAAAAAATTTTGGTTCTTTTGTCAAAATTTATGAGCTTGTTAGGAAATACAAAGCTGACAATGGTTGTATCTTAAATTTGTGGAAAATAATTTGAAATGAAACCTTTTTGTTTAGGTTGTTGCAACAGGTGCAAACCCTGTTCAAATTACTAGGGGCATTGACAAGACAATAAAGGCCCTTGTTTCGAAACTCAAAATTTTGTCAAAGGAGGTAAACGCTTGCCTTTTGAGTAGGCTGGTTTTCCTTTTTGCTGATGGTTTGGTGTATCTAATTGAATTAGTTGCCTCAGGTATTTTTGGTTGCAAACTCCTTTTCATTTTTCATACAGTATTGGCCTTGTGGAATACATTTGATTGTGTGGTCTTGTTAGATCTACAACATTTGTAGTTGTTTAGTCTTATGGCCGAGGTGCACTTTTATTATGGAAATAGTTGATGCAATATTGTTATTTAATCCTTACTGCAGGGTAGCATGTTGAGAAGTTTCTTGTGAAACATTTGGTATTCAAAATGACACTTGATCCTATACAACATCATGCACTTGACTTCAAAATTCATATTCAAAGTGTACCAGACAATTCTTGCAAAATTTCAAATATTTATGTTGTTTTAAACCATTATCTTTTTCATGTATTGGATGCTGAAAATGTGAAAAAGACTTTGGTATGAAACCAGCTGGTGAATAATTTCCAGCAAAACAACCACTTCCAAGACATGATTTAGAAGTAGAACATATGTACTTATGAAGCATAGAAAGATATCCTTGATGCATTGTCAATGTTTGGCTAGGGTTATTTTTGGATAAAATAACTCCTTATTCCTAGAATAGTGATCTTCAATACAAGTAAATTCCAGAGAAGAGAGATCATCGTGTGACGCAACAAAACTGAAATTGGACCCCCAAGGAGAGCTGATGTGTCTACAATCGCTCTGTCAGCATTTTCCCTTGGTTTACCCCGTTCTTTTCCTCCAGCCTGAGTCTTAATTGACTTCTTTCTTCGGGTATATTTATCAAATTCGTAGAATTTGATAAATAAATACTATCCACAATGGTTGGACTTTAATTTATATTCCCGACTTTATATTATCTCCAATCCTTATAACCAATGTTTAACTTTCAACACTTTGTATTTATAATCCACGTTTCTTTTTAAATAAATAAATTGTAATGAACTTTCAGCTCTATATTTCACCACCCAGCCTTACAACAATCACGCTCCAGACTTATGCTAATTATCCGCCAATCATTTAATTAAAAAATTTCATTATACTCCGGCCCCACCTATATATATCAATAACCAATCAAACACTCGTATCATACCTGGCTATCCTCCGCACACCTTATTTAACCTTCGGGCAAGTTCAACGTGTGACCACCGTCCGATGGCCCTTCTCCAAATCAACGACTCTTGGAAATTTCGCTCGGCTTCCAACGTCGGGCTTTAACATGCAATGGCACAGGTTAAACGATGGTTTTCTGGGGGTCACTTTGCCACATGTCACATTCCCTATGGAATAGGAAATACCGCCTACTCCGCAAAAGCGGTGCGATATAGGCAACCCGCTTTTGTGATTCCGCTCGTGGTTTTGGTAGAGGTCTTGACCACGGGTGCAAGTCTGGTTCCTCTATCCTTTTGTTTGTTAACTCATGTCCAATCTTCGGGTCAGGTTCCGAAAGCACAACAATTTTGTCTCTTTATTAAGCGGGATTTTTATATTTGAACAGTTTTCACGACCCCGGTTCTCTACACAGACCTCGCCTTCGGGTGGGGTGAGTTCACAGGGTTATCCAACAATTTACGGGAATTCAAAGACAAAAGAATTGAATTATCAGTACCCAATCGCCTCACAGTTAAACAATTCTTCACAATTAGCAGTTCGAGATAATTCAATGGAAACTAAGCTTGGAAATCATTTAACTGGAAACAATTGTTCACACACAGAGGTTTATTGCAGAAATCCCCTCTCTACTCTCCTCTTCCCTCTCTACTTTTATTCATCCGAGGAATTAAAATTTATATACATAACATATGGCTCTTCGGTTCCTTTGAGAGGACCGTTCTAGAAATCAAAAGGTCTAATTATAATAATTCAACTAACTGAAACTGTTCGACTCCTACAACTCTAACTAGTCTAAGTAATACAGTCAGCTGAGGTATTGACACCTAGCTGTTACAACTCAAATGTTTTCAAACCCTCCTAGCCACAACATGTGGACAAAACCTTCTACATTGCTGGCTAGTGCCTAATGCCCTTGCATCATCGTGTGGCATAAACCTATTAACAAAAGTGAATTCCTTGAATTTCACCAAATATTTTCTTTGAATTCCTTGCTTTTAAAAGCCAATGATATCCCTTATTGTGTTAATGTTACGGAAATTCCTTGTCCTAGTGCCTCACACTCTACTATGAATGTTTTACCAAAAGTAGGTGCAACCAATGTTGGTGTAGAAGACATGGCATCCATTGAAAGAGAGAATGCCAAAGTAGCCTCATCATTCCATATAAATGATATTTTCTTAAAGAGATATGTGAGTGGACTTGAAATGCATGCATAATTCTTAACAAATGATCAATAATATCATGTAAGTCTAAAAAATCTTCTAAGAACCTTGATTTTCTTAGGAATAGGTCATTTTGTAATAGCTTGCATCTTTTGAGGCTCCAACTTCACTCCTTCCTTTAAAACAATATGAAACAAATACTCGAATTCTTATTTCCCAAAAGCACATTTGGATATTTTTACATAAAAATGATTGTTCTCAATAATTATTTATATAACTTTTTCACATGTTTAGTGTGGTATTCCCATGATTTATTATAAATATGTGTATTATCAAAGAAAACCAACACAAATTTTATAAGATGGGATCAAACAAAATTGTTCCTAAGTTGAGCCCACCAGACTTCAAACAGCGATAAACCATAATTCAAACCAAATTCACGTTCCAAAATAGCCTGCTGACGTCGGCCAATTTTGTGACACGAAAACCAAATGAATTCCGCCCTAATATTTTTCGGGTCCGAAGTTGGGCTAGCGTATGGAGGGAGATTTGTGACACGAATTTATTATCAAATTCGCCCTAATATTTTTCGGGTCTGGATTTCCACTGCGCGAGCGGCCCAAACAAAGATCCGCTCCAATCAATTTCTGCCACGTGTCCTCAATAAAAACTTGCCCTGCTCCCGGCTGCGGGTGCATTCGATGGCGTTTAAGGTGATGGAACATGGATATGGCGATTTCATATCAATCGCATTAACATTTAATCATTCAATTAAGTTTCACATCAAATCAGCATTAATTAATTTTTAACTCTTTGTTCCAAGATCGACCTCCCTCCTCTTAGCGATTATGCAGCTCGATATAGTCAAGCCATTGGCTCTCATTATTAATGATCAGAGATTAATTATGACAGGCGTGCTTTGATTGCATTGCAGTCGGGTCGAGAAAATGGCTTTTAGCTATGGTTTTTCAGACGAGCCGGTTGCTGGATTACACTGCCTGCTAACTGTGATGATAAGGAGAAGTGGCCAGCTAAACTGCTGCCTAGACCTTGCAGCATATCTGCATTTCTCTTAGTTCTGTCTCTGTCTGTCTTCCTCTGTTAATTGGAATTCTACTTCTCCGTCTCCTCTTGTGCCCATTGCGCCTGAGACTGCACCCATGCCTCGCGTGCGTCATAGGATGCGTTGCCGCAGGGGGAGCACTAGAGGTCAACCCCTACGGGCTCCCTCCAGCCCCTCAACAGAGTCGAATTCCGGCCAGTCCAGTGATTATTACGCAGGTCGATATCCAAATACTAGGAGTGGGCGGGGTCGGGTTGTAGGATTTGGCCACCGTATGGATTCCCCTGCTCCTCGCTTCCCCACCACTAGTTCACCTTCTCCAACGACACGCACTGTGCAATTTTCCTTTAATTGCTCTCTCAACCACCCGCGAATCATGGCTTTATTCACTGTGGTCTTCTGTGAGGAGGCCCAAACGGAGGAAGAATGCACCCGTCCGGCGGGTCTGAGCTCGGAAAAAGCTGGCCAGCATTCAGGCCTTCAGGAGGGGAGCCGTGGCATGCATGTGGAGGTAGCACCTAGCGATCCTGGACCTTCCGAAGGATGGTGCCGAATCATGGAGGAGCCACCGGAGGAGTAGTTTGGTTAATTTGTTTTTCTTGCTAAGCAGGCCCACTTAATTGGGCTGCTTTTAGATTATTTTACTGTGCTGGACCTTTGTAATATTTTTGAATTCTGTAAATTAAACGTTCAAGACTGGTTTCCCCGTATGAGGGCAGTCTTCTTAATTTTTTGATTTTTTGATGACAAATTTGCCATGAGTATGGCCAGGAAATGTTTTTGACTTTGGTGTAATTTTATTCGCAATGTTAATAGATTAACTTTACTTTGAATTCTCACATGATTAGCGTTTTTCTTGATCTGTTCAAGGATTTTGGGTACTTTAATTTGTATTTGGAACAATGGACGTCGGTACTCTATCTGCTTCTTACTGTCAAGAGCATCGCTATTTACTTTTATAGATGCCTTCAGTATATTTAGATGCTTTCTAGATTGTCGACTATCATGTGGACTATTTTACTATATAGCATATTCAAAACAACATTTTTTCTCTTCTTTGTGGAAAAAATGATTAATTTTATCACTCAAGGCTCAAAACTAGCGATGCTGGTCTATGTCGCTGGTTTATCGATATGGTCTGATGGTCTTTTTATATTTTGGACATATCACACTCCTCACATGATTAGCGTTTTTCTCTGTTGCAGGATTTTGGGTACTTTAATTTGTATTTTGAACAATGGACGTCGGTACTCTATCTGTTGCTTTACTATTCTACATACTGCTATTTCACTTTCTTATAGATGCCTCGGGCATATTTGGATGCTTTCTCAGATTGTCGATAATCTCCATGTGGACCGTTACTGGGTTTTATATCAAGTCGTTGTATGTGACATGGGATATTTTTCTATCATTGTCTGGGGTGGGACTTCCACTTTTCTGGATGGATATTTGGGTTCCAATCTTCAGATGTGAAAATGTAATGACTTCATGGACTGTTTTACTTCATATAATATATTGAAAACAACATTTTTTCTCTTGTGAAAAAAAAATGATTAATGTTTATCACTCTGCCTTCAAAACTAGCGATGCTGGTCTATGTTGCTGGTTTATTGATATGGTCTGATGGTCTTTTTATATTTTGGACATATCACACTCCTCACATGATTAGCGTTTTTCTCTGTTCAAGGATTTTGGGTACTTTAATTTGTATTTGGAACAATGGACGTAGGTACTCTATCTGTTGCTTTACTATTCTACATACTGCTATTTCACTTTCTTATAGATGCCTCGGGCATATTTGGATGCTTTCTCAGATTGTCGATAATCTCCATGTGGACCGTTACTGGGTTTTATATCAAGTCCCTGTATGTGACATGGGGTATTTCTCTATCACTGTCTGGGGTGGGACTTCCACATTTCTGGATGGATATTTGGGTTCCAATCTTCAGATGTGAAAATGTAATGACTTCATGGACTGTTTTACTTCATATAATATATTCAAAACAACGCTTTTTCTCTTGTGAAAAAAAAATGATTAATGTTTATCACTCTGCCTTCAAAACTAGTGATGCTGGTCTATGTTGTTGGTTTATTGATATGGTCTGACGGTCTTTTTTATTTTGGACATATCACACTCCTCACATGATTAGCGTTTTTCTCCGTTCAAGGATTTTGGGTACTTTAATTTGTATTTGAAACAATGGACGTCGGTACTCTATCTGTTGCTTTACTATTCTACATACTGCTATTTCACTTTCTTATAGATGCCTCGGGCATATTTGGATGCTTTCTCAGATTGTCGATAATCTCCATGTGGACCGTTACTGGGTTTTATATCATGTCCCTGTATGTGACATGGGGTATTTTTCTATCATTGTCTGGGGTGGGACTTCCATTTTTCTGGATGGATATTTGGGTTCCAATCTTCAGATGTGAAAATGTAATGACTTCATGGATTGTTTTACTTCGTATAATATATTCAAAACAACGTTTCTTGTATTTTAAAGTTTCAATTTTTTTTTAAATTGAACCAGCCGTCGATATACCGACACATTGTAGATGTCGGAATTGCAACAAATCAGAAATGTCGAAAGAGCGACAGCATAAAAACGTTGAACCACATTTCTTCGGAATTGCGACAGATTAAAAACATCGGAAGAGCGACGTCCCAAACATCGGAAGAGCGACGTTAAAAACGTCGGACCACATTTCGTCGGAATTGCGACATCTTACAAACGTCGGAAGAGCGACGTTCCAAATGTCGGAAGAGCGACGTTCCAAACGTCGGACCACATATCGTCGGCATTGCGACATCTTACAAACATCGGAAGAGCGACATCCAAAACGTCGGACCACGTTGGGTCAGAATTGCGACCGTTTACAAGCGTCGGAAGAGCGACGTTCCAAACGTCGAACCACATTTCATCGGAAGTGCGACAGTTTACAAACGTCGGAGGCGCGACGGTTTGTGAGACGTCGGAAGAGTGACGCTTGTTCGGAACAACGGAAGAAGTGTCGATAGTGCGACACTTTTTACGTGCGTCGGAACGGCGACGGCATGAAAAACCACGGTTTGTCCGCCCCCGAACTGTCACTCTTGCGACGACTATGTGTCGGAATAGCGACGAATTGGCCGTTGGAATTTCCGCCAAATTTTCTAGTCTCTCTCTCTCTCTCTCTCTCTCTCTCTCTCTCTCTCTATATATATATATATATATATATATATATATATATATATTGTAGAAATTTGCTGAATAATAATTAATTATCCACCGAGACTATCCTGATCACATACAATTCGAATTCATATGCAACACATAATCTCTTCCACTCAGATCATCAAACATGCGGAATTAAAACAAGCGATAACACATCAAATCATCATACACATTAACACAGTATGTATGGGGAAAGTTTATAGCTGAAAACCCCACAGCTATTGTGTATATTATAATGGAGAAATCAATTAACCAACTCAGTACAATACTCCTCACAAGTACTCAGTACTTTCTCATACAGTTACCCACAATCTAGCTTAGTTTTGAACAGGTTACTGGTTCAAAACTCACCGCCAATTGCCTTGCATCTATTGCGCAATCCAGGCCTGTCTATATAGAGATCCAAGGTTTGAATCTCCTTGGCTTGACTACGCAATTGTCATGGACAAATCCTCCAAGTGTGGTGCAAATCTCATGCACAACTGATGTCGCCACTGATAGCTAACTCCACCCTTTCATCTACCTCTTTCACTGGTCTCCACTAAACTGATCATGCACTGTAGTGAACTGATGTGTTCTTGAGTTGAATAATGAGTTATTAATTAATGAATTAAATAAAATTTAATTCACTCCACTCATAACTAATTGATTAGCTAGTTAAACTAATCTCAACTAGTTCAACTAAAATAAACAGAACACAACTCCACTATCTGTCTCATTAACTCCACCAAACTTCTGCCACTGAAGTCCTAACTGAATTCAACCATGCATGAGCTCAATACCCCATAGGAAAAGTGTATTTCCTTCTGGCAGTTGCATGTGCCACATCCGTAGCTCAAACTGAAGTGCTCCAAGAGAGTAAACTTCTGTTTAGAGTCCAAATATTATTAAGGGTAAATAATATTTGACTTCCCTATTTTTAGGAGAGGCAGTCTAAAAATAGACTTTGACCTCTTCGACCTAAAAAATAGAGTCTCATCTATTTTTACCAACATGACCAATGCTTCAAGAATCTCAAACTGGAACCCCGAACCATGCTCCATATGTCTAAAAATAGACATAGTCTAAAAAATAGACTTTGCGCCAGAATTCGCCTGCGGGCCCACTTAGTGAAGGTGACTTCATTTCAATAAGCTCCATCATCTTGCTGCATTTTCAACACTCCCTCTCAGCAAGATATGGATTATCTGCAACCCCTATCCTGCCTCTGTGGAATTCGAACTTGCTCCTGGTGAGCGCCTTCGTCAGGATGTCGGCATCCTGATCCTCCGTGGGAACATATGAAAGCATCATGATTCTCCGCTGAACACAATCTCTGATATGATGGTACCTGATGTCGATGTGTTTGGACCTATCATGAAATACTGGATTAGCCGAGAGTTTAATGCAACTCTGGTTATCACAGTAAATAACTGTAGGCTCCAAATGCAACCCGAACAATCCAACGAGGATCTTCCTCATCCAAATAGCCTCGCATGCAGCTAAGCTAGCTGCCATGTACTCGACCTCTGCTGAACTGAGTGCCACGGATCTCTGCTTCCTGCTGTACCAGGAAACTGCTGTCGACCCAATGCTGAAAACTCCTCCAGAAGTGCTCTTCCGGTCTGTTGGGCTCCCTGCCCAATCTGCATCAGTGAAGCCAGAAAGCTTCACTCCATCCTCTTGTCTGTACCATAGACCATATCCCGATGTGCCTCTAATATAGCGCAATACATGCTTGCCTGCCTTCCAAAAGAGCTTGGTAGGCTTAACCATAGCTTGCAAAAGTTGGTTAACTGCATAGCATATATCGGGTCGTGTATTGACCAGATACATAAGCGACCCCACCAACTGTCGATAGACAGTGGCATCCACTACCTCCGCTGAAGTAGCATCCTCCTTCCTCCAACCACCGGGAAGAGGAGTGTCAACAGGCTTGCAGCCTTGCATGTTGAACCTCTCCAGAATCTCCCGGGCATACTTGCCCTGAGAAACAAACAGTCCTCCGCTGCGCTGCCAAATCTCCAATCCCAGGAAATAATGAAGGATGCCTAAGTCCTTCATCTCAAACTCTCATGCAAGATCCTCCTTGCATGAAAGTATCAACTGCTCATCGCCATTCAAAATCAGATCATCTACATACAGTACGATGATCAACAGCTTCCCCTCCACCACAATCTGGTACAAGTTAGGATCCGCCTCACTCTTGGAGAATCCAAGCCCGGTGAAGTAGCTGTCTATCCGAGTGTACCAAGCATGAGGTGCTTGCTTCAGCCCGTATAGTGCTCTCTTGAGTCACCACACATGCGACTCACTGCTGAAGATCTTGAAACCTTCAGGCTGCTCTATGTACACCTCCTCCTCAATAACTCCATTGAGGAACACAGTCTTCACATCCATCTGATGAATGTGCCACCCCATTTGCGCTGAGAGAGCAAGGATCGTCCGTATGGAAGAGTACCTTGCGACAGGTGCAAAAGTCTCCTCATAGTCAATCCCCTCGATCTGTGAGAAGCCACGGGCGACAAATCTCGCCTTGTACTTCTCCACACTCCCGTCGGCTGCCTGCTTCACCTTGTAGATCCATCGCGAACCTACAACTGATTTCCCAACCGGTCTTGGGACAATCTCCCATGCACTGTTCCTGATGATCGAATCATATTCTTCGATCATGGCATCAACCCATGCGGGTTCCTCCACAGCTTCCTCAAAAGAGGATGGCTCTGTCACAACACATTGACTCATAAGAGCCATGTATCCAGTGTACCGATCCGGTGACTGTCTCTGTCTGCGCTGTGCTGTAGGTGGTTCTACAACCTTCTCTGCATCCCGAGCCAGTCGCTCAGCTTCTGTAGTGCGCATGCGCCCTCTGATGGTTGGCGCTGCCTGGGTGGTTTCTTCCACCTCCTGAACCTCCTCTTGTGGCTGATCCAAATCCGGAAGCTCCTCCTTAGGAACTAACAGCTCCTCATCTGCATGCAAGTGTAGCTCCCTCTCAAGCGAACACTGCATGGCTTTCTCCTCCTGAAATTTTATATCCCGTTGCACAATAGTCTTGCGACTGTCTGAAAAATACACCCGATAGTCGTGAAGTGTATCAGTGTACCCCACAAATATTCCAACCTCTGCGGTCGGATCCAGCTTCCTTCTCGCATCCTTCGTCACATGCATGTAGACAGGAGAACCAAAAATCCGCAAATGGGAAATATTAGGCCTCTTGCCAGAATAAGCCTCCTCCGGTGTACTCATGCCAAGAACCTTGTGAGGACAACGGTTCTGCACATACACTGTTGTATTGCATGCCTCGGCCCACAAGTGAAGGGGTAGGCCCTGATCATGCAACATCGCCCGTGCAGCACCCACGATCGTTCTGTTCTTCCGCTCAGCCACCCCGTTCTGCTGTGGGTTATGGAGTGCGATGAGCTCTCTCCGAATCCCTTCTGCGCTGCAGAACTCCTTGAATTCAGCCGAGATGAATTCACCACCGTTATCACTCCTTAGAGCAATCACCTTCTTCCTCGACTCCTTCTCGACCAGTGCTTTAAACTCACAGAACTTCGCGAATGTATCGCTCTTATTCTGCATGAAGAAGATCCAGCACTTTCGAGAGAAATCATCAACAAAGATCACATAATACCTGTGCTTTGCTGTCGAAGCAACTGAGAAAGGAACACACACGTCTGTGTGAACTCTCTCAAGGATCGTCGTGGCGCGACTATCCTTCTCGTGAAGGTGGCTTTCACATACTTCCCTAAAGTACACCCCTTGCACTGATCTGACTGCGCAAGGGTGCCCTTAGGAAGCCCAGTAGAAATCTGCTGCAGAATCTTCAAAGCTCCATGGTGAAGGTGGCCCAATCTCCTGTGCCACAGTTCGCCCTCATCATCCCGGCTCACCACTTCTCCCACCTTGCATGCCATAGCTGCGCAGCCATCTACCTGCAACTGATAAAGGTTCTTGGTTTGAACCCCTATCTTCCGGGTCTCTCCAGTAGTCTTACTGCGCAGGAAGGCTTTTCCTTCGCTGAAGACCACATCATACCCTTTATCCTCCAACATCTCCACAGAGATCAAGTTCTTCTTCAATCCAGGTACATGCATGACATCCCTCAATACAAAGGGTTTACCAGACTCCCTCTGAAAGGATATGGTACCGATACCAGTCGCACTGTATCTACCATCATCGCCCATCTCGATGTGCACACCCAAATCTTTGTCCTCCAGATCTGAGAACAAATCCCGATCTCCCGTCATATGAAATGACGCACCGCTGTCCAAGAAACACACCGATCCCAACACACTTGAAACCAAGCATGCGATCAGTGAAAAGTCAAGCTCGAACTGTGAAGCCAAAGCTTCTCCATCTGCAGATCTTCCCGCTTGCTTGTTCTTCTTCTTCTTTGGAAAATTGGTAGCATAATGTCCGTGATCATGGCAGTGAAAACACTTCACTTTCGCCATATCCTTCTTCTTGCCCTTTGCACCAGAATGAGAGGTTTTCTTACCCTTCCCTTTCTTTTCTTTGGCCACCAAAGCGCAGTTTTCTTCATCAGCTCCCTTTGATGAAGATCCATCTCGAGTAGTCCTCCTTATCTCCTCCTGCATGAGATCCGCCCCAAGGCGCTCCCATCCCGGCAGCTTCTCCCGACCATTGACACTATCTTGATATGAGTGCCAAGCCTTCGGAAGACCAAGGAGAGCCAGGTCGACCATATCCTCTTCATCGACAGTAACTCCCACACTTCCCAGTTCATCTCTGCATTGAGTGAACTTCGTGAGGTATTTGGCGATACTGTCGCCCTTCTCCATCTTGATGTTCTTGAGCTTATCTTTGAGCGCCAGCTTCCTTTGGTCGCTCTTACTCTAGAATAGATCCATCAAAGCTTTCCACATTAAATATGGAGTAGCCTTTCCATGCAGGCTGGATACAATATGATCCTTGACGCCCTCCAACAGGATCCTTCGACACTTCGCCATCTTCTTTTGCCATGCATCGACTTCAGCAGGATCAGTGGGCTTTTGGACATCCGTATCTACGAACTCCTTGAGACCATTATCTTCTAATACTGCTTCCATGCGATCCTTCCATGCAACATAATTCGAACTGCCTTTAAGAGCATATTCGAGTCGCAAACCGTTGAAAGACATTTTCAACACTGGCACCAAGAAAACAAAACTGCTGCAAAATTTCGAATTCCACCTCAAAGCTCAACCGCTCTAGATCTGTGAGAAAAAATTATTTCTAGCACAGAGATTTATTGCAAGGGGCATTTACCAGACCTTTCACTTTCCGAAGAAAGATGAATCCGGAGGCTACCTGGCCCGCATGCAGACTCTGTCTACCGAAATAAGTTTGTAATCACTGTGATGATCAATCTCTGCTTCAATAGCTCCGATACCATGTAGAAATTTTCTAAATAATGATTAATTATTCACCGAGACTATCCTGATCACATACAATTCGAATTTATATGCAACACATAATCTCTTCCACTCAGATCATCAAACATGCGGAAATAAAATCAAGCGATAACACATCAAAAACAAGCGATAACACATCAAATCATCATACACATTAACTCAGTATGTATGGGGAAAGCCTATAGCTGAAAACCCCGCAGCTATTGTGTATATTATAATGTAGAAATCATGTAACCAAACAAGTACAATACTCCTCACAAGTACTCAGTACTTTCTCATAAAGTCACACACAATCTAGCTTAGTTTTGAACAAGTCACTGGTTCAAAACTCCCTGCCAATTGCCTCGCCTCTATTGCGCAATCCAGCCCTGCCTATATAGAGATCTTCAATTCCTCGTTTGACCGCGCAAAATCCTCCAAGTGTGGTGCAAATATCATGCACAATCGATGTCGCCACTGATAGCTAACTCCACCCTTTCATCTACCTCTTTCACTGGTCTCCACTGAACTGATCATGCACTGTAGTGAACTGATGTGTTCTTGAGTTGAATAATGAGTTACTAATTAATGAATTAAATAATATTTAATTCACTCCACCCATAACTAATTGATTAGCTAGTTAAACTAATCTCAACTAGTTCAACTAAAATAAACAGAACACAACTCCACTATCTGTCTCATTAACTCCACCAAACTTCTGCCACTGAAGTCCTAACTGAAGTCAACCATGCATGAGCTCAATACCCCATAAGAAAAGCGTATTTCCTTCTGGCAATTGCATGTGCCACATCCGTAGCTCAAACTGAAGTGCTCCAAGAGAGTAAACTGTTGTTTAGAGTCCAAATATTATTAAGGGTAAATAATATTTGACTTCCATATTTTTAGGAGAGGCAGTCTAAAAATAGCCTTCGACCTCTTCGACCTAAAAATAGAGTCTCATCTATTTTTACCAACATGACCAATGCTCCAAGAATCTCAAACTGGAATCCCCGAACCATGCTCCATATGTCTAAAAATAGACTTTGCGCCAGAATTCGCCTGCGGGCCCACTTAGTGAAGGCGACTTCATTTCACTAAGCTCCATCATCTTGCTGCATTCTCAACATATATATATATATATATATATATATATATATATATATATATATATATATATATATATATATATATATATATATATATATATATATATAGAAAGAGAGAGAGAGAGAGAGAGAGAGGTATGGGTGTATATGTGATGTTGAAATTTTCCCTATATGTGTTATATACATGACATGTCTCCCTAACTACAATCTTATTAACTTTTTCATAACATATTGCAAAATGAGTTCCCAACATAACACTTCTCTAATCAATTCAACATTGAAGTGGGTACACAAATTCCAATTAACTATAATTCTCTCTGCTCATGTCCATCACATATTTTATTAAGCCTGCATTGATTTGCAAACAAATGTCTGACAAATTTCCCAAGATAGGAAATTTAAGGGAGAAATTTGATGATCCAATAGACCAAGATAGCTTGCTATTAAATGTATGGAAAATTCACGACTTTCATGTTTAAGTTATCTAAGCTATTGTAATATCTTATGGCAACCACCAACCACCCTTTATTCTTCACCAATTGGAAAATCTTATTTATAATCAACCCTTGATGGCCACTATGATCCATTTCTCGGTCTTAATAATTATATATTTTCTCTTGTCACTAACAAATTAGACACCCTTCATGTTCTGCACCTTAGGATAAGGTATCATTTTGTTCTAAACACAATATTTGTCTTAACCCCAAGTCCATATGTCAATATACACATTATGAAATCACAATGGGAACTTGCTAAGCTGAAATGACCATTCTAAATCTCTAATTCAAAATCACTGATATGAAATCTCTAAAAAATAATTATAGTCTTGAATTGAAATATTTTGTGATTTTGTGGGATGGATTGTTATCTTCCACCTAGATTATATCCTCATAAGTGTCGTTTTGAGCTTATATTGTTATTGTTATAGCGATTTTGAGCCCTTGTGTCATAAATAATTTAAGTTTACCTTGGGTGCCAACATTTAAAAGAGGCGAAGTGTTTGGGGGTTATCTTGGGGATATGTTACCCATAATATATTGTGTGTATCTCTATACATACATATGCAAGCACACATAACCCAAGCTACACACACACACACATTGGTATATTCCATGTCAGTATTATATACATGACACATATCGCTTACATGGATTATAAAAAGTGCTCTCTCTCACTCTCTCACACACACACACATTTGTTCATGTGTGTGAGAGAGAGAAATTTTGGCTTAGCCCAGGTATTTGTGGGATGCAGTGTTATCTTCCACCTATATTATATCCTCATAAGTGTCATGTTGAGCTTATATTGTTATTATTATAGCGATTTTGAGCCCTTGTGTCATCAATAATTTAATTTTACCTTGGGCACAAACATTTAAAATAGGGGAAGTGTTTGGGGGTTATCTTGGGGATATGTTACCCATAATATATTGTGTGTATTCCTATACATACATACATATGCGTGCACCCATAATCCACCCTACACACACACACACATTGGTATATTCCATGTCAGTATTATATACATGACACATATCACTTACATGGATTATAAAAACTGCCTCTCAGTGCAATAATGAGTGAGACGAACTTTAAACACCTTGAAATTCTAGGTTAGGCATGAAATTTGGTAAACTTGGAGGCAGATTGAGCCTTAGATAATCCTATCATGAATCCCTCTTTATGGTTTAAATTGGTTTGCATAATATCCCTATAGATATCCCTTATTCAATTAGAGTCCACACAAAAAAAATTTAAGCAATAACTACATATTTTCCATCCACATGGATTGTTGGATATATGTGGGGAGTTTGAAATAAATATGCATGGATATAATGAATCGAAGTTTGATATAAATATGCATGGATATAATGAATCGAAGTTTGACATAAATATGCATGGATATAATGAATATTGTAAAGTTCTTCATCACTATTTATCTCACTCCAAAAGGGAGATGATATTATTTTACATGTCATTGTTATAGACAAGACACATCTCTCTTACTACAATCCTATTATTTTTGTCATAGTTAGCATAGTATGAAATAGGTTCCCAACAGAGCTCTTCTCTAATCAATTTAATATCCAAGTGGGTACTCAAATTCTAGTTACCTACAATGTTTTTCTCATGTCCATCATACATTTTCTTAAACCCTACATTGAATAGCAAACAAATAACCGACACATTTCCCAAGATTGGAAAATTAAGGAAGACAGTTGATGATCCAATAACCTAAGAAATATTTCCAATAAATAGATAGAAAAATCACAAATTTCATGTTTAAGCTAGTTGATGTATTGGAACTCTCATGAAAACCACATACCATCCTTTAGTATTCACCAATTGACATATTTGATTTTAGTTAACTCCTTGATGGCCATTATGAACCATTTCTCAATCTTAATAACACAGTATTTTCTCTTGTCGCTAATGAATTGAACACCCTTGGTATTTTTCACCTTAGTATAAGGTATCATTCCGTTCTCAACACAAGATCCATATTAACCCCAAGTCACAATGTAAATATACACATTATGAAATCATGATGGTAAATTGCTCAAATAAAATTTCCAATTTGAATCTCCAATCCAAAATTTCTAATATGAAATCTCTAAAAATGAATTACATACTTCAATTGAAAGGAATATATAATTTGTGAACAAAATTATTTTGTGATTTTGTGTGTGTATGTGTGTGTGCATGTGTACATATACACAACTTAGGTGTTTGTGGGATGGATTTTTAACTTCCACCTAAATTATATCATTGTAAGTGATGTGTTGAGCTCATAGTATTATTGTTATGGTGACTTCAATCCTTGTTGTTGACCTTGCCTTATGTCTTGGAGAAATTAAGTTTGCGTTGGGCATTGGAAATAAAATGAGGGGAAGTTCTCATGGCTTATCCTGGGTTATGTCACACATAATATGTGTGTATATCCATACATATATGTCTACTCACCCATCCACCCACACCCACAACAACCCCACCACCCACCGCCACACATTCACCCTCCCCCCGCCCACCTCACCCACACACACACATATATGCATTTATATGTTCCATGTTGATGTTGTAAACTTGACACATATCCCGTATGTGGATTGTAGAAAGTGCATCTAAGTGAAATAATCAATGAGGTAAATTCTAAACACCTTGAAATTATAGGTTAGTCATGAAATGTAGTAAAATATTAATTTGGCCTTAGATAATCCTGCCATGAATCCTTCTTTATGTTTTAAATAGAGTCGCATAATATCCCTATAGGTATTCTTATTCTTAGCATGTAATGAGGAAAATAATTCAAAAAATTACTCTTATTCGGTTAGACTCAACATAAGAAATTTTACTCACTAACAACACATTTTCCATCCACATGGATTGTTGGATATATGTGGGGAGTTTCATATAAACATGCATGAATATAATGAATCTTATAAACTATTTGATAACTTTTTTCTCACTCTAAAATGGATATGATAGATAGGTGATAGAGAAAGTTATTGAAAATCCTAAACTCTGGTTTTTTAAGATACATTCCCACTTTTCCTTCAACCACATCTAGACAGTCTCCCATTCCTCTCTGCTAATTCAATGAATAAGAAACAATATATCTTGGTCCTATGTCTCAAAAGACAAAATGGAGTCTAATGCGTCATAGATAATAGGAGAATTTGGAGATGGTGTGATTGAACTTAGAGAAAAAAAAATCTTGAATTAGATTTGTCTCCCTAAAAATCATCAAAAAATGTTCATAACCAACCATGTGCACAACTTTTTTTTATGTATGTGAGTATAATTGTTGTGCTTTTGTCATTTGAGAAAGAATTGATTCATTTATGGCTTATGCTTTAGTTTCACTACAACAAAATAGGCCATCAGTGCCAGAAATAACATCATAAATAAATGTGTTTGAGCTTGTGAATTGGGTTCAATCGGTGGTGCAAAACCTGACACTACATTGCATTTCACTTTCCCTCCAGAAATAACACTAGCTTTAGAACCAGAAATAACGTTGGACATAACGTTAGGTTTAACACCGAGAATTGTTTCTTCCATTGTTGCGTACATTTGTACTTCTAGTTTTGATCCAATTGTGCTTCTTATTTTGCTTCCAGTATGGCATCGAAAAAAAAAAAAAATCTTCTAATATGGCTTCCATTATAGTGTCTTTTGTTGCTTCTGATATTGATTCCATTATTACTTCTTAGTTTACTACCTTAATGGATTATTTGTTTACTTCTTAGGGAACACTAAGTTTTGCTTATAATATTGCTTCGATCGTCACTTCTTTGTTTTATACCTGAATTGATTTTGTTTTTGTTTCTTAGGTAATGCCAATTTTGGCTGCTGGTATTGCTTCCATTATTACTTCTTGGTTTTCTACCTAAATTGCTTCTTTTTTTTCTTAGGTAATGCCAAGTTTTTCTTCCAATGTTTCTTTTGGTGTGCTTCCAGTTTGGCTTCCATTGTTGCTTCCTTTGTCACCAAAAACTGATCATCACCATTCCATATGAATATCAGGGCACAATGGAATCGAACCACCAACCTCCATTGAGCTAGCACCCTTTAAAGAATTAGAATTTAAAAAACTAGACCTTGAAACTTTATAAATTGTAAATTCTATAACTTTCAATAAATTATGAAACTTTGTAAATTATTGCAAATATTTTACTTAAAAAACAAAATTACATCGAAGCGATGAGTCCCTACCTAATGGTTATGTAAGTTATGAAAATTGGGTGGAGGGAAAAATAGTTATGTATAAGATACTCAATATGTTAGTTGAATATTTTTGGGTGTAGTATGGGGTATATTAATGAACCAACATTTAATTTCAATCTGGGGTTTGTGGACTTCGAGGCACAACATTGGAAATTCCAAAGAAAGACTTTAGGGACCTGCAAAACAAAACCCTAATTTGTCTAGAACTTATTTTCTCACACCTTTGAATTCATGCAAACACTAGTTAATCTTGCAATCAAAGGCATTCATTAGAAACAAAACCCTAATTACTGCAAATATTAATCATATAGTCTACCAACAATTAGAAGCAAACCCTAACTATCAATAATCGAAAATTAAAACCCTAGTTAAGGAGAAAACCCTAATTATTGGCAAGAAAAACCCTAACTACTAATTAACTGGAAACATGATCACTAACCACTTATTTAATTGAGCAAGTCAAAAAATGTATCTTATTGAGCTAAGAAAAAGACAATTGTAATTACTCCTCAAGACAAGAATAGCACACAATGAATGATAAAACCCTAATATCAATCATGCACTCTTATTATGTCTTCACTCAACCTGTGTTTAATCAAGAAAATTTGGAAATAGGTTTCAAATTTGTCTAATGTGTCAATAAAATGCATCAATTGTAAGTATTTGGTACATGAGTGAAAATAACCTTTCTCTAATCACAACCATACACACCCTCAACAAATGTTTCACTCCTCAAAATAAATGACAGATCTAGAAACATTATTTCATCAAAACTAGTGCAAGAAGGAAACCAAATGTAAAGCACTCTATAATTCTAAGAGCATGAACCAATACTCAATAAATAATCACTCCTAAAAGCTATAGGGATAAAAGGAATATAATCCAACACCTAAAATTAAATGAAGACATTGAAAGAACATGGTGCATAAGTACCTGGAAACATTACAAGTGCATAATAGTGAATCGACTTGTAAATAACTTAAAAGACTCCAAATGTCTGGCCTCAAATATATGAATTTCTGAATACAATACTCCTTCTTGTCAAGCAATCCTGATCAATATTATAAGTGTAAGTAATAATTATAAATCTTTGATTAGAATGTTTAAGAGTTCAAACTCTATGGATCAATTAATAATGTTATACACACTATGAAACTATAATTATTAAATTCATTAACTATGTTTCTTATCAAAAGAGGTCAAATTAGAACGTTATAGAGTTTGTATTAAGAGAAGATTTGAATAGTTCCATGTTACTTAGTGTGTTAAAACTATAATCCACAATTTCTCAGTCCTTAAGCAGGTTATAATTCCATCAAGGTTTTAACAACTTGTAAAGGCATCTAACAACAACAAGAACTCTTACAATCTAACTCACGATCCAAGTTTTAAAATTTTCAAATGTACATAAATACAGTGTCTTATATAAGTATGAATAGATCTGGAGTTGTGAGTCTAGCTTGCATTTAAATCGACCTCTATATCAATACTTCAACAACAACACTTGAAACATTAAACCACAACTTGCAATGAAGTATAAAATAAATGACTATCCTTAGAGAAAAATAAGAGGTGATTGTTATAGCTTATGGACATTGCTCATACCAGAGGTAGAATTAAAAATTCTCGCCAACATTCACCACACAATTTCCAGATCTTTAGCATGAAATAAATACAAACTAGATATAGATTAATAAGTTGTCTAGATCTTAGAGAAGACAAAGCATATTCCATACACACATGATTATTACGTTTGAAAAGAAAACTTGATAGTTAACACTCATTAACGAGAAATAACATGCACACCTTGATAGATCAACAAGTTATTACAGTAGGGTAATGTACAAGAGTGGTGAGGGATTTGGATTAGTCAGGCCCAAACCAACTAGTTCGCACTCTCTAGGAAAAACTTAAATCACGGGATGCAATTGTTCATTAAATAAACCAAAAGATAGAAAAGAAATCTGGCATGAGTGTTGTATTAAAAGATGCCCAGTCTTTTACATCCAAGGCTATCTGCTCTAGGTTCAAACCAAAAATAAAAGACTATAATAACATCCTATCCCCAGCATAGGGCCATGATTAATATTTTTATACATGTTATAGTACGAATTTAGGTTGTAACAACCCATTTTTTCAAATCTAAGTCGGATTCAGATTTGCTGGAAAATTGTGCATTTTTAAAAAATTGGCATTAAATAATCTTTCGTATCTCCCATACCAATGCAAATTTTGAAAAAAAACTCACAACTTAATCAATTTTATGTATTGGGAACAAAACCCATGTCCCAGAATTTTCATATTTGACCTTATATGCACACAAATCAAGGAGTAATTTCGATGTTTAAAAACATCTACAAATTTGGGTTGAAGCATTGATTAGCTTCTAAATCCATTTGTATGACCTTGGTGTATTTTGACCCATGTGAGAGCATGAAAAAATCATTGTGAACACAAACCATGTCCCATTTTTCTCCCTGAAGTGCGCCAATATGTCAAACCCTAAATGGGTGTAGGAACTGAACTGTTAGTGTAGGAAATGCATAACTCATATTAGTAATTCATAAACTTTGGAAATGATACATCAATGAAGAAATTTTGATTAAAATAAAATTAAATCCAATTATTCGTCATTGCATAAAAAATGTGAAGAAGTGTGTGGTAAAGGGGTCACAAATTGATCAAACAAGGGGGGGGTAAATCAAGGCACCATGGAAGCAAAAATATGTATTAAATATGACAATTTTGGGACCTAATAAGTAATCAATTAGAAGTGAAACTTTGATGACATATATAGCTTATAAATGAGTTATAAATATCAAACCTAAAATCTGCAATAACACCAAAAATTGATTTCTCTCCTTGTGAATCATGTAAATTTGTTGCGACAACATAAAAATCTGCATCTAAAAGATGGAATTGAATGCCAAAAATTAAAAAAAAAACGAGTATATATGATGCAATTGTAGCACCCCCCCATTACTTTCTTGATTTATTAGGAGGTGGTTGTTAATTATACCCAACTCCCAGGATGTGGTGATGAGAATGGGATTTAGAAGTTTCTCAAATTATTTTTATTTTTTCTCCAACGGTATTTAGATATGTTAGACTTATTTTGTAACTGATATAGATGAGGATTATGTTACAAAGTTTCATAAGAATCAAAGGTTCATAAACACATCAATTCATTATCTTTTTAATAGGTCCCATTGTCCCATGATGATGATGATGATGATGATGGTTAACGTCCAGTCAGACCAATATTTGGTCTATCGAACCTAAAGAAAAGAGTTATTTAGTTTGATTTAAGATTTTATTCCTATGCTCAAAAAGCTTGGAGAGAAGCCTCCCAAGCTCACTATAATTTTGACATCTTAAAAGGCTAGGAAGGTCAGTATTGCAACAACGATTATGAAATTGAGCTCTAATGTGGTTGTACTCGGGGCACTCTAAGAGGAAGTGATTTTCATCCTCGATGTTCATAATCTCACAGAGATGGTAGATCCTTTCCATCCATGGTGTTTTAGGAACTGTCCAATGACCTGTTTCACTATGGAGCTCATGAGAGTTTGTTCTAATCTTGGCTATATTAATTTTCTTCTTTGAGCTAGTTAAAACAAAGAGATACTTTTGATCTTCTAGGGTGGGGATGATGACCTCCTTATAATGTCTTAATTTTCTTTTAGTTGCTAGATCTTTCTCACACCACATTTTTTCTTTGAACTTAGAAGTAAAAAAAAAATTAATGTTATTAATGTTTTGCAATGCAACATTCTCGTCGATCTCCCAATGGTTTAACCAGGCGCTGGTGTCTTTATACCAACCTCGTTTAAGCCTTAGGTGGTTTTGGCTGGAATTTAAAGCTAGCTTAGGAAGTCTATGGTCTTTTATGCTATTGAGCTTGTGCTTGTACAAGAAAAGCCTAGTCATAGCTAGGCTCTCGATAGGGGAAAGACCCACTTCTATAAGGAGAATAGGATAGGGTGTATTACTTTTTATTTTAAGGTTATAAGTTATATATATATATATATATATATATATATATATATATATTGAATTGCAATATTACCACTAAGCACCTATTCTCACGCATTAAATTTCAGTTTTGAAATTTACAAGATAACTAAGGGTTGTTGTAAAAGTTTATGAGGTTGAAGCTTGAAAGCCACTAGTGACTCTACAAGTGTTTCCATGTCTATGCTTCATCTATACAGTCCCTTAACAACTTCCAAAAATTATATGCAGTACATATTGTGATTAATAAGAAACTGAGGTCGAAACATGAAGATGATGGTAAATCTACATACTTCTCCACAATTTCCAACAATAAGGAAAAATCAACAAAATTTTGACTTTGTTATTTAAAAATCAATAGAATTTTAACCAGTAATGAAAATCAATAGAATTTTGACTTTGTTATTTAAAAATATGTTTAGACACTTTGTATGCTTGAGTACTTAAGATTTGTTTACCCACTCCTATGTCAGGACGTGCTTAGCATTTACTAGTAATGTAATTTTAAAGTATCGCCGGGAAAATTGATAGCAGTTGTATTAGATTACATTAGAGTAGAACCTTAGCAGAGGCCATGAGCAAGGTTTAAACAGTGTTACAATGTTTTGGTTAACGAAGTGTGTGAGTTATGTATTCAAGCTTAGAAATTGTTTGGTGATCAAGGAATACATTGTCATTTGCAAATATTATTACAAACCATGCATTCATGTATAAAAAATAATCATTGCCATAAATTGTAAATTATGTTCCAAAAATGTAAGGTTTGTTATGCATTCAAAAATGCTTGAAATAGATGCAATGGAAAATAGGGGAAATGTATCTTAGAAATGAATTCATGAGTGATCAATGTCTTTAAATAAGTCAATAAAGTGCACTTGAGTCAATCAAATGTGAGAGATGTGTAAACTTTAAATGACTTGAATAAATGTCAAATGTTTGTAATTGCAATTCGTTATGCTTAAGATTAAGATATACGCTCAGGGAACTTTAATATTTGAGCCTATGCCAAGTAAGTCATCCCAAGATTGAATGTGTTGATTATATAATACCAGCATGTTTTCAATTGGACTCCTGAAACATTGCTCATCAAACCCCTTAAGTCCACCCTTCCTACATAGCTACAAAATTAATAGACCATTTCTATTAACTTACTCATTCTTGAAGTAGAAACAATGTGGTAATATTTCCAGAGTCTCTGCATTAGTCTATCCTATGTGAGCTAACTTTTCATTATGTACATCAAAACTAATGTTTCATGGATAAAAAGAGGAGTGCATGAACTTTATCAAATTTCAAGCAACAAGACCTATGGGATACTTTATTCATGTGATCTTGGCGTTGTTACACCACAATATTGAGGTACAATTTTGCAGACCCGTAGGATGGAATGATCATTATATCACTGCCAATTAATTATTGGTCCTAGTGTGCATCTATTTGAGGCACACAAACCTTTCCTTTACCCTATGAAATCCATGCAATTTGGAGTATTCTTGAACAACATAAATATATATGTGTAGAATTAAAAATATTTAATTGTATTAATGTTACTTATGAGTAAAAAAATACTCTCCAAGTTGAATCATTCAATTTGGAATTGAAATGAAGAACGAGAGTGCATTTTTGTGAAGCAGGCCAAAATTGCATTGCTTCACTAAAATGCACGCACAGGCTTCATTTCTTGGCCAATTTGATTGATTCAAATTGTATACTATTTAATTAGTAATTTTACACACTAATTTTCTTCCAGTAAGTTTTTGTTGTTCACAAATTGTTGACACTTTTGGGGGGACACTGTGAACTAAGATTGCTACAACACTTTCATTTACATTAACTTTGACCTTCATATCACTAAATTATAAAAACTCTAATTGTATTAATGTCACTTATGAGTAAAAAAAAATATTCCTCAAGTTGAATCATTCAATTTTGCCTTGAAATGAAGGTCAGGAGTGCATTTTTGTGAAGCAAGCCACCTTGCTTCACTAAAATGGCTTGCTTCACAAAAATGCACACCTAGGCTTCATTTCTTGGCCAACCTGATTAGTTTAAATTGTATAATATTTAATTAGTAATTTACACACTAATTTGATTCCACTAAGTTCATGTTATTCACAGAATATTGACACTTTTGGGGGGACACTGTGAACTGTGATTGCTACAACACTTTCATTTACATTAACTTTGACCTTCATATCGCTAAATTAGAAAACTTCAATTCCATTAATGTTACTTATGAGTAAAAAAATACTCTTTAAGTTGAATCATTCAATTTTGCCTTGAAATGAAGGTTAGCAACACATTTTTATGAAGTAGGCCAAAATTGTCTTGCTTCACTAAAATGCATGCTCAGGCTTCTTTTCTTGGCCAATCTAATTGAGTCAAATTGTATACTATTTAATTAGTAATTTTACGCACTAATTTGCTTCCAGTAATTTTATGCTAATTACAAACTATTAACACTTTTGGGGGGACACTGTGAACTGTGATTGTTGAAACTCTTTCATTTACATTAACTTTGACCTTTAGATCACTAAATTAGAACAATTTAATTGTACTAATGTTAATTATGACTAAAAAAATACTCCCCAAGTTGAATCATTCAATTTGGCTTTGAAATGAAGGTTGAGAGTGTGTTTTAGTGAAGCAAGCCAAAATTGCCTTGCTTCACTAAAATGCACACACATGCTTCATTTCTTGTCCAAATTGATTAATTCAAATTGTATACCATTTCATTAGTAATTTTACACACTAATTTTCTTCTAGTAAGTTTTTGTTATTCACAAACTGTTGACACATTTGTGGGGACACCACGAACTGTGATTGCTGCAACACTTTCATTTACATTAACTTCAACCTTCAGTATACTAATTTATAAAAATTTAATTGCGTTAATGTTACTTATGAGTAAAAAAATACTCTATAAGTTGAATCATTCAATTTGGCCTTGAAACGAAGGTTGGGAATGCATTTTTGTGAAGTAAGCCAAAATTGCCTTGCTTCACTAAAATGCATGCTTGGGCTTCATTTCTTTGCCAATCTAATTTATTCAAATTGTATACTATTTAATTAGTAATTTTACACATTGATTTGCTTCCAATAAGTTTATACTAATCACAAACTATTGACACATTTGGGGGGACACTGTGAAATGTGATTGTTGTAGCACTTTCATTTACATTAACTTCGACCTTCATATCACTAGATTAGAAAAATTTAATTGTATGAATGTTACGTATGAGTTAAAAAATACTCTCCAAGTTTAATCATTCAATTTGGCATTGAAATGAAGGATGGGAGTGTGTTTTAGTGAAGCAAGCCAAAATTGCCTTGCTTCACTAAAATGCACACACATGCTTCATTTCTTGTCCAATTTGATTAATTCAAATTGTATACCATTTAAATAATTTTACACACTAATTTTTCCTATGAGTTTCTGATAATCACAAATTGTTGACACTTTTGGGGGGGCACTGTGAACTAAGATTGTTGCAACAATTTCATTTACATTAACTTTGGCCTTCATATCACTAAATTATAAAACTTTAATTGTATTAATGTTACTTATGAGTGAAAAAATACTCTCGAAGTTGAGTCATTCAATTTGGTCTTGAAATGAAGGTTGGGCATGCATTTTTGTGAAGCAAGCCAAAATTGCCTTGCTTCACTAAAAATCATGGTGAGGCTTCATTTTTTGGCCAATCTGATTGATTCAAATTGTATACTATTTAATTAGTAATTTTACACACTAATTTTCTTCTAGTAAGTTTCTATCGTTCACAAATTGTTAACACTTTGGGGGGACACTGTGAACTGTGATTGTTGCAATACCGTCATTTACATTAAATTCGACCTTCAAATCGCTAAATTAGAAAATTTTAATTGTATTAATGTTACCAAGTTTAATCACTCAATTTGGCCGTGAAATGAAGGTTGGGCGTACATTTTCTGAAGCTGGCCAAAATAGCCTTGCTTCGCTAAACTGCATGCCCAAGCTTTATTTCTTGGCCAATTTGATTGACTCAAATTGTATACTATATAATTACTAATTTTGCACACTAATTTGATTCTAGTAAGTTTTTGTTGTTCACAAACTATTGACACTTTTGGGGCGACACTGTGAACTGTGATTGCCCCAACATTTTCATTTACATTAACTTCGACCTTTAGATCAGTAAATTAGAAAACTTTAGTCGTATTAATGTTATTTATGAGTAAAAAAGTACTCTCCAAGTTGAATCATTCATTTTCATCTTGAAATGAAGGTTGGGCATTCATTTTTTTGAAGCATGCCAAAATTGTCTTTCTTCATTGTAATGCACGCCCAAGCTTCATTTCTTGGCCAATCTCATTCATTCAAATTGTATACTATCTAATTAATCTTTTTACACACTAATTTTCTTCCAGCAATTTTTTGTTGTTCACAAAATAAGCCTAATGACTTTCCTTAATCTTTGTATTTTCGTGTACTTACCCTTGGTTTACCTTCCAGTGTGGTACACTTTCGTGCGGTGTTACTTTGAACAAATCCCAAAAATTGTAGCCCAAAATATTGCTCCAAAATTAGGTCCACATATGACCACTTTTCTTCATCTATTAGACATTCCCTCCCATTCAATATCATCTTCTATTTTTAGCTTTTTTATATTTTTAGTAAGCCTATTTTTAACAATGGATTCCACCTAAATGATGTGTAATAGTGAGGCACTAACTAGGTAGTGACACAGTGATTTCCTCTCCATTATTGTGCATTGCCTTATCCCCAAGGTCCCTAATTACTAATTTGCATTCCCTCTCTTATTTATGGAGACTACCTTATCTGCAACCTTATCCATTCACATATGAACCTTTTTTTCAATGGTAACTAGTGAAATAGTAACTTTAGACGATTTCTCTAGGCAAGAATGTAACAACCCCAGGTTAAAATATCATGTAATAAATTAATAAAGGAAAAATATGACCAAGGTCATGAGACACATATTCCAAGTTGAATGTTGGGAAAAACATCCTAGTGGGTGTTCATTTTGGTTTCTTATGGCTAAGGAAATTGGCAAAGGCTTTGAAAATACAAAGAGGAATTAATTGACATTTTATTTATGAAAAAAAAGGAAATTGGGAGAAAAGGGAGATGAAAGGTCACATAATTGCATGAGAGGACGATTGAAGGAAAATAGAGGAAATTGAAGAAAATAGAGGCCTCAATGATAAAAAGGCTTCTGAGGATGAGTTCACATGCTTTTGTCAGTTGGGAATTTTGACAGTTCTATGGTGGAGCTCTCTCTTTATTCTCTCATACTCTCACACACTTAGAGCATTCTTAGAGCACTCTAGCACTTAGGAATGAAAGCAAAGGAAGGCAAAGGAAGGACAAGGAAAGTAATGGAAAAGTTGGGTGAGGCAACTTCAGCAGGAATACTCACAGGTAACATGTTTCCTATGTGATTTCCTAGCTAGTTTATGGATGCATGTTACATGCATGTATGTATTTGGTTCTCTTACTGTCATTGACATGGGTTTTTCCAGGTGTGATAGTGGTTTCAGCCTTACCTTGCCATTTCTGGATAGCCATGGTGTGATGGGTTTATTTTACTTGGTTGAGCTTTGGATTATCGAATGGTTTTGGAATTAGGTGAGGTGGTCTTAGGAAAATTCCCAAGGGCCTAGGAATCCCTTGACTGGTTTTGGCGAGATTGTGGTAAAGCCTGAGGGTGGATACAGAAAAATTCCTCAAGGTATTGGTGAATAAATCTAGAGGTATCCAAACTTGTTTTGGGCCTAGTGATCCCTTGACCAGTTTCGGTGGGATTGTGGAAAAGCCTGGTAGTGTATGTTCTTGTTTTGGGCCTAAGAATACCTTGACCGGTAATGGTAGGATTAAGGTAAATCCTAGTTTTTTATACACTTTTTGGGCCTAGGAATCCCTTGACTAGTTTTTTTGGGATTGTGGTAAAGCCTGAGGATGGAGGTGGTTTTATCTCTTGGAAGCCCTCTTAGATTGTTTTTTAGTCCCACATTCATGCATGGAATATTAATGCAGAAGTGTCCTCAAACACGTACTTTTATTGATTATGAAAAAAGAAATTACATAAAGAGTTGCAGAGTTTACAAACATAAACTTCTACTAACTTGAAAATAGGAATCTAACCTATTTATAAGAAATATGTCCTAACTTAATTTAGATATGGATCACTTGAAAAAATAACAAGTGTCCATTTACAATAACTTAATTTCTAACCACTGTACTAACTTTATTCCTATTTTAGAGTCTTAGAAACGACTCTATTCTAGAGTCATATTTTCAATAACAAAATTCTATTTCTAAGTATCTCAAATATTTATTAAATATTTCAATTTAATAAATATTTTTATTCTCTAATATTTATTAAATATTCTAATTTAAAAAATATTTTATCCTGACTTTATATTAACATATTTGTATCATTTAACATTCCCCCCTATGATCCAAAGATACATTACAACATATACCAAGTTCATTTCTGAACTTAGTAAATTTTATTTTGCCAAGAGGTTTGGTGAAGATATCAAAGGTCTGATCTTCTGAAGGACAATAAATCGGCTTGATGACATCCTTTGCAATGAGTGATTTGATATGATGATACTTGGTGTCCATATGCTTTGTCTTTGAATGAAAAACTAGATTCTTGGCAAGCTTTATTGCTGGCTGATTGTCAATGAATAACGAAGTATCTTCTGCTAGAGGAATTCCCAAGTCCTGTAAAACTCGACGCAACCAAACAATCTCACATGCTACTTCCCATGCTGAAATGTACTCTGCTTCTGCTGAAGAAGTGGCCACTGTAGCTTGCTTCTTGCAACTCCAGGAAACTGCAGCTAACCCCATGTTCATTAAATAACCTGAGGTTGATGCCATGTCATCAATACTACCAGCAAAGTCGGCATCTGAAAATCCACCAAGTAAAAAAAATTTGGTCTTTTTGTAAAGAAGACCAAAATCTTTTATTCCTTGGATATAACGAAGAAATCTTTTAGCTACATTCCAGTGGCTGTCTCGTGGTTCCTGCATAAAGCGGGAAAGAATACTGACAGCATAAGAAAGATTTGGTTGAGTAGTTGTCAAATAAATCAAGATACCAATCAACTATCGATAAGAAGTGCTATTCACCATTTCCCCCCCTTCAAATTTTGAAATTTTTAAGTTTTGTTCCGTCGGGGTAAGGATAGGCTTTCAATCCTGCATTCCAAATAGCTGAAGAATTTCTGCTGCATACTTACTCTGAGAAATGAAGATTTGATGTGGACGTTGGAATACTTCAACTCCAAGATAGTAGTGAAGTAGCCCCAAATCTATCATCTTAAAACCTGCATGTAACTCCTTTTTCACCCGTGCAATGTGATCATCATTGTCTCCTGTGATAATCAAATCATCTACATACATAACCAAAATCACCAGATTTTTACCTTGTTGGCGTACATACAAGGTATCATCAGATTCACTGCGTTCAAAACCAAATTTTCGAAGGTATTAATCCATTTTGGCATACCAAGCTTGGGGAGCTTGTTTTAACCCATATAAAGCCTTTATCAGTTTGCAGACTTTATGTTCCTGTCCTCAATTTCAAAACCTGGTGATTGTGTCATGTACACTTCTTCCCATAAATCTTCGTTGAGAAAAGCACTTTTTACATCCATTTGATGAACTTTCCATCCTTGTTGAGCTGTTAAGGCAAGTGTGAGTTGAACGTTGTTCCATTTAGCTGTAGGAGCAAACGTTTCCTCATAATCTATCCCTTCCTGCTACATAAAACCTTTAGCAACAAGTCTTGCTTTATACTTGTCAATATCACCATTTTTCTTGTACTTAATTTGATAAGCCCATTTGCATCCAATAGGTTTAACATGTTGAGGACAATCAACAAGTTGCCAAGTGTTGTTGTCTTGAACTGCCTGATATTCATCAACCATAGCTTGTTTCCATTCTTTATGTTTTATTGCCTCTTGATAAGAAGAAGGTTCAGTAAAATCATTTGCTATCAAAGCAAAATTGCCTTCATTTTGTTTTGATCCCCTTTTTCCTGTTTTATTCTATTCATTAGGCCTTACATCTTTCAAAGGTTGAACTGCCCATTTCGGAAATTGATGTTCACTGGTTTGAGCTTGTGAAAAATCATCATCATTAAAAAGAGGGTTGATGTAAACTGATGTTTGTTGATCAACGGCAAGTTCTGGGGGCGGAGAGTCATTGTCAGAAGAACTGTTGCTACTAGGAGAGTTGGATGAACTGCTAGAAGACCCAGATGGCACTGGTGAAGAAGACGGGCTGGATGAATCATCTTCAGATGAAGGAAATTCAAGTTCATACCAATTTTTTGAATTTGGTTGACTTTGTAAATTTTTGTTTCTTTTATCAGTTTTTGTTTTTAACTTTTGAAGAAGACTTCAACTTCTTCAGCACTCTTACTCTCATTTTCATCAAAAATCACATCTCTGCTTACAATAAATTTCCCATTCAACAAAAGTCAGTACCCTTTCTTCTCATCAGAATACCCGATCATTGTGCACTTCAAGCTTTGTGCATCAAGCTTAGTTCATTTTTCCTTTGGAACTAAAGCATAACAGACTAATCCAAAAACTCTGAGATGTTTTACCCGAGGTTTGAATCCAAACCATGCTTCATAAGGTGTGATTCCGTCTAAAGAAGCTGTGGGAGATCTGTTTCTCAAGTAGACAGCAGTATGAACTGCTTCGGCCCAATATGAAGGACTTAACTTTTTGAAAGTTAACATAGATCGCGCCATTCCTAACAAGGTACGATTCATTCTTTCTACTCCTCCATTTTGCTATGGAGTGTAAACATTGGTAAGATGTCGTTTTATGCCATTATCCATGCAATACTTTTTGAATTCATTTGAAGTGAATTCTCCGTCGTTGTCAGTTCTAAGAGTGCCAATATTCTCCTTTACTTCATTTTCAATACGCTGAAGAAAAGTGTTGAACTTTTCAAATTCTTCTGAATTTTGCTTCAAGAAATATACCCCAAGTCATCCTGCTAAAATCATCAACAAAGAGTAAGAAATATCTGCAACTTCCAAGTGAATTTGGGAAGGGTCCACAAATATCATTGTGAACCAACTGCAAATTCCTGTTTGCATGCCATGAACTTGTAGGAAAAGTCTCTCGATGTTGTTTTCAAAAAATGCAAGATTCACACTTTGCATTTTTTGTTTTGAAGGTTGGAAGTCCTTTAACCATGCCTTGTTTTTATAACTGAGAGAGACTGTCAAAGTTGAGATGGCCATATCTGACATGCCATAATCTGATCGATGAAATATTTGTACTTACTGCACCTGCAAAGTCATAATTTCGTGGAATAACTGTCCCTTTCATCCTTAACAGTTTTCCATCTTCATAACCTGTCATTATTGTTTGCATGTTTTGTTTGACTGTGTAGAAATTATATAACTAATGCGTTATATATCCAAAATTCTCCTGATCACACACTATTTTAACTTCATGCACAATACAGAATCTCTTCTACTATTGATCATCATATGCGGAAATTAAATCAATTGCATGCACACATTGAAACCATAAAAATTCACACATATGAACACAGTGTTTTAACGGGAAAGCCTGAAGCTAAAAACCCCAACTATCTATATATAATATATGTCATAGAGATCATTTAACAATCCTCATACAAATATTCTCACAAGCTCTCATTACAATCCAATCGCTACACACTAATCAGGTCCTGATCTAGCAAATCCATACACCGATCTCTGCCACCTGCTAGCTTGCCTCTACTACGCAATCCCTGCTGAAGAATGGCTCTAAATGAACTCGAATTGGTCCATCCTTGCTCACGCAATCCTCATTGGCATCTCTACTCAATGTTGGATGCAATCAATGCATCACTTCACAACTGATAGTCAACTTTCCCTTTCACCTATCTCTCCACTGGTCTCCACTGAAACTGTCCATGCACTGTAGTTAACTGATGTATTCTTCAGTTGAATAATGAGTTAATATTTAGTGAATTAATTATTAATTAATTCACACCACTCTCACTAGTGTATCAATCAGTTAGAATAGATACAACTAGCTCAACTATGTCTAACTGAGTTAAACTGAACACAACTCCACCAAACTCTGTCACATGAGTTCTAACTGAAGTCTCCATGCAATAGCTCCACTTAACCCTCAGGAATAGCGTAATTCCTTTTGTCAGATTTTGTGCCACATCTGTGCACTTAACTGAAGTGCTTCAAGAGAATAAGTTAATTTTTATAGTCCAAATATTATTAAGAGTTAATAATATTCGACATATCTATTTTTAGACTGGCAATCTAAAAATAGATTCCGCCCAATATGTCTAAAAATATAAGTCCATTTATTTTTCCAACTTGACCAAATATCCAAAAATAGCATCCTGCAACTCATCGAATATGATCGACATGTCTAAAAATAGACTTGCGCCAGAAATAACCTGCGGGCCCACTGAGTGAAGGCGACTCTTTTCACTAAGCTCATCATCTTGCTGCAATATCAACACTCCCTCTCAATAAGATAGGGATTATCTGCCACCCCGATCCTACCTCTATGGTATTCGAATTTTCTCCTAATGAGCACCTTCGTCAAGATATCAGCATCCTGATCATCCGTAGGAATGTAAGAAAGTAACATGATCTTCCGCTGCACACAATCTTTGATATGATGATATCGGATGTCAATGTGTTTAGATCTATCATGAAATACTGGATTAACCGAGAGTTTGATGCAACTCTGATTATCACAATATATCACAGCCTTACAATATATCACAGTAGGATCTAAGTGTGAACCGAACAACCCGACCAGGATCTTCCTCATCCATATAGCCTCGCATGCAACCAAACTTGCTACCATGTACTCGGCCTCCGCTGAACTGAGTGCCACGGATCTCTATTTCCTGTTGGACCAAGAAATTGTTGTAGACCCGATACTGAATATCCCTCCAGATGTGCTCTTTCTGTCCGTTGGGCTCCCTGCCCAATCTGCATCCGTGAATCCATGCAGCTTCACCTCATCTGACTGTCTGTACCATAATCCATATCCCTATGTGCCTCTGAGATATCTCAATATATGCTTCCTCGCCTTCCAAAAGAGCTTGTTAGGCTTAACCATAGCTTGTGAAAGTTGGTTAACAGCATAGCATATGTCTGGTCGTGTATTGACTAGATACATGAGCGAACCAACCAACTGTCGATAAACAGTGGCATCCACTACCTCTGTCAATGTAGCATCCTCTTTCCTCCAACCACTAGGAAGAGGAGTGTCGATAGGCTTGCAGCCTTGCATGTTGAACTTCTCCAGTATCTCCCGGGCATACTTTCCTTGAGACACAAACAATCCATCACTGCGCTGCCAAATTTCCAATCCCAGGAAATAATGAAGGAGGCCCAAGTCCTTCATCTCAAACTCTTTTGCAAGATCAACCTTGCATGAGAGTATTAATTGTTCATCACCCGTCAAAATCAAATCATCTACATAAAGTACAATGATAAGCAACTTACTCTCCACCACAATCTGGTATAGGTTCGGATCTGCCTCACTCTTGGTGAATCCAAGATCGGTGAAATAATTGTCTATCCATGTGTACCAAGCACGAGGTGCTTGTTTTAACCCATACAGCGCTCTTTTGAGCCTGCACACATGCGACTCACTGTTGAAGATCTCAAAACCTTCAGGCTGCTCTATGTACACCTCCTCCTCATTGACTCCATTGAGGAACGCAGTCTTCACATCCATCTGATGAATGTGCGAACCCATCTGCGCTGAGAGATCTAGGATGCTCTGTATGGAAGAATACCTTGCGACAGGTGCAAAGGTTTCCTCATAGTCGATCCCCTCAATTTGTGAGAAGCCCCAGGCAAAAAATCTTGCCTTGTACTTCTCGACGCTCCCATCAGCTTCTTGCTTCACTTTGTAGGTCCATCTCGAACATACCACTGATTTCCCTTCCGGCCTTGGGACAATCTCCCATGCACTTTTTCTGACAATCGAATCATACTCTTCCACCATGGCATCTACCCATGCAGGGTCCTCCACAGCTTCCTCGAAAGAGGATGGTTCTGTCACGATACACTTGCTCATCAGAGCCATGTATCCAGTATATCAATCAGGTGACTATCTCTTTCTGCGTTGTGATGTAGGTGCCCCTACAATCTTCTCTGCATCAAGATTCAGTCGCTCAGCTTCTGTAATGCGCTTCCGCCCTCTGATGGTTGGCGCTGCATGAGTGGTTTCTTCCACTCCATGAACCTCCTCTTGTGGTTGATCCACATCTTGAGGATCATCCTTAGGAACTAATAGCTCCTCATTTGCATGCAAGTGTGGCTCCCTCTCATGCGAACACTTCATGGCTTTCTCCACATGAAATTTGATATCCCATCGCACAACAGTCTTTCAACTGTCTGCCAAATACACACGATAGTTGTGGGGTGTTTCTGTGTACCCCACAAATATCCCAACCTCTGTGGTCGGCTCCAGCTTCTTCCTGTCATCCTTTGTCACATGAATGTAAACAGGTGAGCCAAAAATCTTCAAATGAGAAATATCAGGCTTCTTACCGGAAAATGCCTCTTCGGGTGTACTCATGCCAAGTACACTATGAGGACAACGGTTTTGCACATAAACCGCAGTGTTGCAAGCTTCAGCCCACAAGTGTATGGGAAGGCCCTGATCATGCAACATCGCCCGTGCAGCACCCATTATCGTTCTGTTCTTTCGCTTCGTGACCCCATTCTATTGTGGGTTATGAGGCACTATGAGCTCTCTTCGAATTCCTTCTGCGCTGCAAAAGTATTTGAATTTTCCAGAGATGAATTCACCACCATTATTTCTCCTAAGAGCCTTCACCTTCTTCCCTGACTCTTTCTCCACCAGTGCCTTAAACTCACAGAACTTTGAGAATGTCTCGCTCTTCTTCTACATGAAGAAGATCTAGCACTTATGAGAAAAATCATCAACAAATATCACATAATACCTGTGCTTTTTTTTCCAAGCTACTGAGAAAGTTCCACACATGTCTGTGTGAATTCTCTCAAGGATCGTCGTGACGTGACTATCCTTCTCATGAAAGGTGGATTTCACAAATTTTCCCAAAGTACATCCCTTGCATTGATCTGACTGCGCAAGTGTACCTTTGGGAAGCCCAGTAGAAATATGCTACAAAATTTTCAAAGCACCATGGTGAAGATCGCCCAATCTCCTATGCCATAGTTTGCCCTCATCCTGGCTCACCACTCCTTCTGCTTTGCCTGCCATTGCTGCACAGCCATCTACTGCAATTGATAAAGGTTCTTAACTCAAACCCCTATCCTCCAGGTTTCACCAGTTTCCTTACTGCATAGGAAAGCCTTTCTCTCACTAAAGACAACATCATATCCCTTGTCTTCCAACATCGCCATAGAGATCAGATTCTTCTTCAACCCTGGAACATGCATGAAATCCTTCAAGATGAAAGGTTTTCCAGACTCCCTCTCAAAGGAAATGGTCCCAATACCAGTCGCACTGTATCTACCATCATCACCCATCTCGATGTGCACTCCAAGATCCTTCTCATCCAGATTAGTAAACAAATATTTGTCTCTAGTCATATGGAAAGACACACCACTGTCAAGAAACCACACTGAACCCATCACACTTGAAACCAAGCATGCGATCAGTGAAAAATCCAGCTCAAACTGTGAGGCTAAGGCCTCTCCAACTGCAGATCCAGCATCCTGCTTATTTTTCTTCTTCTGTGGACAATTACTGGTGTAATGTCTGTGTTGGTGACAGTGAAAACACTTCACCTTGGACATGTCCTGCTTCTTGCCTTTCGCACCGGATTTAGAATGATTTTTCTTTCCCTTCCCTTTCCTTGCATTGGCAACCAAAGCACAATTTTCTTCACCTTCATTCTTCGATGAAGATCCATCCCTAGTACTCCGCCTTATCTCCTCCTGCACAAGATCCGACCAAAGTCGCTCCCATCCTGGCAGTTTCTCCCGACCATTGACAGAGTCCTCATAGGAATGCCAACTCTTAGAAAGCCCAAGGAGAGCCAAGCTCACCAAGTCCTCATCATCTACAGTAACCCCCACACTTCCCAGCTCATCCCTACACTAGACAAACTTCGTGAGGTACTTGGGTATACTGTCGCCTTTCTCCATTTTTATTTTCCTGATTTTATCTTTGAGCGCCAACTTCCTTGGTCGCTATTGCTTTGGAACAAGTTTTTCAAAGCTTTCCACATCAAGAATGGAGAAGCTTTACCATGAAGGTTGGACACTATGTTATCCTTCACACCTTCCAACAGAATCCTTCGACATTTTTTTGTCTTCTTTTGCCATGCGTCAAGTGCGGCAGCATCGCTAGAAGCAGGTTTTGGAATTTCTACATCTATGAACTCCTTCAACCCATTATCCTCCAGCACCTCCTCCATCATTTCCTTCCATGAAATATAACTCAAGCTTCCCTCAAGGGCATAATCCAATCGCAATCTGTTGAAATACATCTCAACTTCGACACCAAGAAAACATTGCTGCAAATTCGAATTCCACCAACACAAAACTCAACCGCTTCAATGATTTGCAATTGCTCCAATCATTAATATAGCTCTGATACCATGTAGAAATTATATAAATAATGTGTTATACATCCAAGGTTCTCCTGATCACACACTATTCTAACTTCATGCACAATACAGAATCTCTTCTACTATTGATCATCATATGCGGAAATTAAATCAATTGCATGCACACATTGAAACCATAAAAATTCACACATATGAGCATAGTGTTTTAATAGGAAAGCCTGAAGCTAAAAACCCCAACTATTTGTATATAATATATGTCATAGAGATCATGTAACAATCCTCATACAAAGCTTCTCACAAGCTCTCAGTACAATCCAATCGCTACACACTAATCAGGTCCTGATCTAGCAAATCCATGCACCGATCTCTGCCACCTGCTAGCCTGCCTCTACTGCGCAATCCCTATTGAATAATGGCTCTGAATGAACTCGAATTGGTCCAGCCTTTCTCATGCAATCCTCATTGGCATCTCTACTCAGTGTTGGATGCAATCAATGCATCACTATAGTCACAACTGATAGTCAACTTGCCTTTTCACCTATCTCTCCACTGGTCTCCACTGAAACTGTCCATGCACTGTAGTTAACTGATGTATTCTTCAATTGATTAATGATTTCAAATTTATTGAATTAAATATTAATTAATTCACACCACTCTCACTAGTGTATCAATCAGTTAGACTAGATACAACTAGCTCAACTGTGTCTAACTGAGTTAAACTAAACACAACTCCACCAACTACTTCTACAACTCCACCAAACTCTGTCACATGAGTTCTAACTGAATTCTCCATGCAATAGCTCCACTTAACCCTCAGGAATAGCGTAATTCCTTCTGTCAACTCATGTGCTACATCTGTGCACTTAACTGAAGTGCTCCAAGAGAATAAGTTAATGTTTATAGTCCAAATATTATTAAGAGCTAATAATATTCGACATATCTATTTTTATACTGGAAATATAAAAATAGATTCCGCCCAATATGTCTAAAAATATAAGTCCATCTATTTTTCCAACTTGACCAACCATCCACAAATAGCATCCTGCAACTCATAGAATATGATCAACATGTCTAAAATAGACTTGCGCCAAAAATAGCCTGCAGGCCCACTTAGTGAAGGCGACTCTTTTCACTAAGCTCATCGTCTTGTTGCAATCTCAATATACTGAGTTGATTTTAACTAAGCCATATTCCATAATCACTATATGTCCTGCTTGTCGAATTGTGACTAGAGATAACAAATTTAGTTTGAATGTTGGGACATACCATACATTTGAAACCATTCTTTCTCCAATGCCTAGTAAGAAAGCTTTAAATACACCTTTACTTGAAGAAGTATGTTTTGTTTTATCAGCAAGATATATTGAATTCAGATGACATTCTTTGAAACTCCAAAATAAGTTACGTCGAAATGGCATGTGTTGAGTTGCGCTTATAGCAAGAATCCATGCATCTTCATAATCACTTCTGAGAAAGCTTGAAACCTGTAAAGTTGTTGCTTCTGTGTTGGTGAAGACATATTCGGAACTATCAAGATCATCTTCATCATTTGAAAATTGTGATGAGTTTGGATGAAACTTAGAAATTTTCTCAATAGAAGTTCTACAATTTGCCGCATAATGACCAGCTCTGTTACATCGCCTAAAATCAATTTGACTCAAATCGGTGCTTCTTCCCTGAGACTTTCCTCTGCCTTGAGACTGTCCTCAACCTCTGCTTTTTCCTCTGTTTTAAGTTTTTCCTCTTCCTAGACTTTTTCCTATGCCTTGATGATATCCTCTGTTTTGATTATTGCCTCTACCTTGAAAATTGTTTCTGCCTGAATTGGAGCCTCTGTTGGAATTGTTTCCTCTGCTTTGACTGCGACCATGACCTTGGGCGGCTTGATTTTGATTGAAATTTCCTCTTCCTCTGTTTCTTGAACTGTCAGCTAAGGAGTTACTTTAACTGGATTCGGTGAAGAAGACATCTTCCCCAATCTGCTTCTTCTTCCTGAAATTTTTATCATGTTGGGCTAACATGTCACTCATTTCATCAAAATTTATCTTCTCTAACTTCCAGTGACTTGAAAAGTTTCCAAAAAGTGTGTATATGATGATGGAAATCTAGCAATTAAAATCGCAGTTAAGAAACTTTCATTAACAGCTTGAAAACTAGCATTTATGATTTCTTGCTTGATGTTTTTAAGCCGTGAAATATACTCAAGGACATCTCCACCTTCAGTTAATTTTTGTTGAAGCAATTTTAATTGAATATCAATTTTCTTTGATTCAGGTTGTGTATCAAACAGATCTTTGAATGTATGTAAAGCAGCCCATGCATCGGAGGAATTCTCAATGTGTATGTACATTTCATTACTAACTGAAGCGTTTATAAGAGCTAATGCCTTTGCATCTTTTATTTCCCATTTTGCAAGTGAAGCTGGATCTGTTGGTTTATTTGGCTTAATGTTGCCATCACAAATTTCATGCCACGATTCATTAAAAATAAGAGTGCTTTCAATTAGACGTTTCCATGTCTTATAAGATTTCACTCCTAGCTTATCAAATTCAGAGAACAGATTAATTAACTTTTACATTGTAGTGTTGAAGCAGTGCACCAAAATAATCAAGCACGAAAAATGAGCAACTCGTCACATGAGACACGCCATGCAAAAACGACACACGCCACACAAAAAATGATCTATCGGGGCTTGGCCTTGACCCTCGTATAGTCATTCAAAAGAGGAGAAATATGACTGAGCTTTGCACTTGGCTCTAGTCAATTTCTCTTTCAGTGTTTACAATGAAATCTTTGCAAAATTTGACAATGGCATTACAAATTGCTTCTTAAAAAAATAATAATAATAACAATTCTACCCCCCCTCAAAGTAAAAATTAGTTTGAGTTACAATATCACTCCTTGTTTCTCCCAAAAAAAAAACATAATTTTCTCCCTTATAACTCCAATTACAAAATATTACAATGCTCTAAAGTAAAAAAATCTACTTATTCCTCCAAATTCAAAGTTCTACTTCACCTTATTGCTCCAAATTTCTACTTCACCTTATGACTCCAATTATAATTTCAAAAAAAAAATTTAACTCCAAAAAAAAACTATGCTTGATTCACATTTTATTAATGAGGACGCACCAAAATTTGACAATTTTCAAAGATTGTTGCTGAGTTTTCAAAATATGAAGTCAACACTGCCTTTGTAGGTTTATGTATGTCCACGCATAACACCAGCTACATCATTTGCCATGGCTAAAACTTGAACTTGAAGCCTTATAAAATTTTGGGAAGATACACAAATCCACCAAATGGAATTTGGTCCACGATAAAAAAAAAAAACTTGTATTTAAAAAAAAAACACAGATCACCATTGGGAGAACGAGGTTTCATAAAACACGGCTCCTCCACCAGCAGTATCACGCCTCCGTCAGCCCAATTTCACAGCATGAAAAGGCATCAAAATTAATGCAACAGTTAGCGTCTCAATCTCATCACATTATTGGAGAATTCGAAAATATTGATGAAGAAAATTGTTTTTGAGACGAGCAGATAACTTTATCAGTTGTGCTGGGCTTCATCCAACACCCAAGAGTTGTCCTCCTCGATCGAATGGCTATCGCATCCGTCATTCTACTAACTTGCAAATAGGAGTCTAACCTATTTATAAGAAATATGTCCTAACTTAATTTAGATATGGATCACTTGAAAAAATAACAAGTGTCCATTTACAATAAATGACTTTCTAACCACTCTACTAACTTTATTCATATTTTAGAGTCTTAGAAACGACTCTATTCTAAAGTCCTATTTTTAATAACAAAATTCTATTTCTAAGTATCTCAAATATTTATTAAATATTTCAATTTAATAAATATTTTTATTCTATAATATTTATTAAATATTCTAATTTAATAAATATTTTATCCTAACTTTATATTAACATATTTGGATCATCTAACAAATATGGCACGGGATTGATTGACAGAGAAAAATATTTGGTTCAGCTCAATCTATGGTCAGGTGGTACGTGAAAGTCCTCAACTTGAATGGGTTTTGCATATGTTAATAAGAGCTATTTTCCTCTTGTATTTCATGAGTAATTATACTTGATATTATGTGCCTTTGATGGTTGTTCTATCATGGTTATATGTTGGTTACAAGCATGGTTTCATAATAGGTTCTAGCTATGTCTTTTAATATGTTTTGATTATTTTATGAACAGTTGATGAATGCATGAGCTAACAAATGTTATGGTAACCATTATGAGAGAGCATTATACTTTCTTGATGATCCTCAGATAAGTATCAGACCCCTATATTCATATATGGATTCATGAACTATAGATTTCATGTTCTCAATATGTTTGACAAAATCATTGTCATGGTTAGGCCTAGATAGGTCAATTTTTTTATATCAAATTTTGTATATATGTCCTTTGTCTTAATGTTATTTATCATTTTGGAAAGTCTCATTAAGTTCCGAGCAGTGGTCTCGAGACAAGCCTTGAAAAGGTGACACTGATTATTGGGTCACAGGTTCAGAATTGATGCAGTCGCTACCTTGCATGATTATGCATGTGATTGGAGGCCTACAGTTGCATGGATGCAGTGTTATGCCTGTGGATGGGAGTCCAAGTCAATGAAAAAGCAATCTGACTAGGGGTTTGGGCACCTGGAGGGGTGATTTAGCTATTGGGGGTCCTGTAGCTCCTGATGAAGGCCAGTAAAGTTTCAGTTTGTTGATTCCACTTCCATAATTGTAATTAGGAGGTTGATTCATGTCATATTAGCCCTCAACTCATATTTACCCTAGCAGGACGGTGAAAGTGGGTAAATGTGGGAGGAGGCGTTAGTGGGTGTTCATTCAGTTTATTATGGCTAAGGAAATTGACAAAGGAATTGAAAAGGAAAAGAGGCATTAATTTGCATTTTATTTATGAAAATAAAGGAAAATAGGAGAAAAGGGAGATGAAAAGTAACATAATTGCATGAGAGGAAAATTGAAGGAAAAATAAATAAAATTGAAGAAAATAAAGGCCTCATTAATAATAAGGCTTCTAAGGATCAGTTCACGGGCTTTAGTTAGTTGGGATTTTTGATAGTTCTATGGTGGAGCTCTCTCTCGATTCTATCATACCCTTGCACACTTAGAGCATTCTTGGAGCACCCTATCATTTGGGAAAGAAATCAAAGGAAGGAAAAGGAAGGACAAGGAAAGTAAGGGAAAATTTGGGTTAGGAAGCTTCAACAGGAATACTTGTAGGTAACAAGTTGCATGTGTGATTTTCTAGCTAGTTTATGGATACATGGTACATGCATGTATGTATTTTTTTCTCTTGTTTTCATTGGCATGGGTTTTTCCATGTGCGACAATGATTTCATCATTTCCTTTCCATTTTTGGATAACCATGGTGTGATGGGATTCTTTTACTTGGTTGAGCTTTGGATTGTCGGATGGTTTTGGAAATGGGTGACGTGCCCTCAAGAAAATTCTGAAGTGCCTAGGAATCCCTTGACTGGTTTTGGCGAGATTGCGTTAAATCCTGAGGGTGGAGACGAGAAAATTCCTCAAGGTATTGGTGAAGACATACAGAGGCATCCAAGCTTGTTTTGGGCCTAGTGATCCCTTGAACGGTTTTGGAGGGATTGCAGTAAATCCTGGTAGTGTATGTTCTTGTTTTGGGACTAGGAATCCCTTGAATGGTAATGGAAAGATTGTTGTAAAGCCTGATTGTTTATACCCTTGTTTAGGCCTATGAATCCCTTGACCGATTTTGGTAGGATTGCAGTAAAGCCTGAGGGTGGAGGTGGTTTGATCTCTAGGAAGCCCTGGTAGATTGGTTTTGAGTCTCACATTCATGCTTGGAATATGACACAGGGGTGATTGGTTGAAAGAATGACTTTCTTCAACTCAATCTATGGTTGGATGGAACTGTTGGAAAAAATACTAAGGGGGGGTGGTGAATCAGTATTTAAAAACTCGCTTAAGCTTTTACTTTTCATATTCTGATTTCTATATGTGACTTGACTGAAGCTAACTAGCGTATGTACGCGACTGTTATTCAAGAAACTAGTGTATATCTAGTAATTTTATAATTCAGATAAATCTTCTTTTGCTTAACTTAAACCAGTGCATCATTGATTCATCAGATATTTAATAAGAAATAAACATGTGCATTAAGAACAGAGTAAACCATCACACATAAGAAACACACATGAACACCAAGATTTAAGGTGGAAACCAATTGTGGGAGAAAACCAATTTTGTTGTCGTGTTTTTCTTCAATATTTATTATAAATAAAATTTCTTACAATATTGTACTGTCTCATACTCATACCAGCACGCAGGCACCCACTAGAAGGTAGCTCCAACCCCCTGATCTTGTTTACCAACACCCACTAGAAGAGAGCTCCAACCCCCTGATCTAGTTTACCAACACCCATGGGAAGGGAGCTATGACCCCCTGATCTTGTTTACCAGCACCCACTGGAAGGGAGCTACGACCCCTTGATCTCGTTTACCAACACCCAATGGAAGGGAGCTACGACCCCCTCACTAAAGGCTCCAACCCTCAACACCATCGTGGACCACATTTCATAAATTTTCATATTGGATCCACCTGATTCAACACATCACAACTTATAGGCCATTTTTCATCGAATTTTCATACCAGACCCACTTCACTCATTTAATCCCAACACCATACATCAAAACTAAAACATATAATTGTACCAACCAATCATTGATCTTCAATCACATACAACTAGCATTTGCTATGAATAAAAAAAATATAAATAATGTAAATAATAAAAGCAATAAATAATGGTTAATTAGCTAATAGTTAATAATGAAAAGGCATGTCTAAATGGGACATGACCTTCCATGAAGAGTCTCCTTCCTAGGGTATATAAGCAAGCCTCTCACTCTCGATTGTATCAATCATTCATCATAAATTTTATATAATGATATTTGTATCCTCAATGGGTATTTTCATATTACAAGCCTTCCGAAGTATTTAACTTAAGGTACAAATTGTATTTGTTCCATTTGGTATCAGAGCAGTTTGATCCTCCAGCTGCTCCACCACTGCACAGAGCTACGCACTCTGATCGAGGCCCTTGGCCATCAAGGTTTTGTGAACATTGTTGTCGTCAAGATTGAAGCATTTCGCTACACTTTTGGAGTTTCTCCGTCGCTGAGTTCGTCAAATGCCCTTGGTCATTTTTTAAAAGAACAAAAAAAAAATTAAAAAAATTAAAAATAAAAAAATAGAAGAAAAAGAAAAGATAAATTTAAAACATATATATATATATATATAATAAATAAACCAAAAATAAAAATAAAAATAAATAAGGCAGTTGACCACCACGACACCGCTATTATTTTGTACGCAGTCGATTTGCACAGTCATAACACTGACACCTTTGTCCAACCACCACTGCTAGTGCAAATTTTGTTTATGCGGCCTATTTAATCAAAGTACCAGGCATGCGCCCATTAGTCACTCGTATTGGCTTCAACTGCCTGCCCCTCCGTCGTGTCAAATCCGTACATTCGCTGTACTCATTGATTGCCACACTCGCTGGATTATTAGTTGACAGTCTTAAGCAAAAACATTAAAAAACAAAAATAAGAAAAAATCAACTTCTTACTTGGTGCGTAATATCCATTGAGCGACATGAATATTAATAGACCGACCGTCAGCTACTATAGCAATAGAAACCGCAGCCTTAGCTCGCGCTAGCGCTGCTTGTGTACTACCCTCAGTCGCCCGCATGTTTCCACCGCTAAATACCATAGCAAGCCACCGTACTGCCTCTTCCACAGTCATGCAACATATTTTATCCACTACCTCCCTGCCACCGAGCCGCCATTGCCACGGTCGACACCACTGGAGTTCGATCCTCCTTGCAACCACAAGCAGTCCCTATCACTCTCTTCCCGCACTCTCCTCCACGGTTGCCACCGAATGCTTCACCCACTATTGTCCACCAGACTTTCACGCACTATTGTCCACCAGACTTCGAGCTAATTTACAAATTTCCACCTTTGTCCATCCTTGCCTGACCAAAAATCATCCATCGCACCAGGACAGAATCCAGCCATCATTGTCATCTTTGTTTTTTTCGTGCCGCTATTTAACCATCACAACCGCCACCTGTACCATGCCATCGTTCAATTCCTCTCACATCTGCCTTGTTCAAGCCACGTTTTCTAGTATACCATCCACATCGCTATTGTGGTCGCCACCAATTCATGACAAAATGAGACACTGCGATCAAGAATTCAGTATGACCGTAGCATTTCATGGAAGTTACTATAATTTCCATTTTAAATTTGTGGATAGGTCACGAATTTTTTGGCACAAGGGATCACGTCCAAAGGGACTAGAATCAAAATTAATGAATTAAAAAAATAAAAATAAATAAATTTCAGAAAAGTTTGATAAGCTATAAAAAGTTGTTTAATATATATATATATATATATATAAGGGAGATTTTTTAAAGGTTTAACTTGATTAAAAGGTCTTATATATATTATTAAATCACTAAAATGGAGATATGTTATTAAAATAATAATAATAATAATTTAAAAAAAAAAAAAAAGAGGAAGGAAATAAATAATTAAAATTTTTGAAGATCTAAAAAAATAAGTATAAAGGGTAATTCTAAGATTAAAAATGGGTATCGTAAAACCCTACGGTCAAGAAAAAGTATTTAATATTCAAACGGAAAAAATGGAATCAATCACTGATGAAAAGGAAATTGAATCTAAATCAGAAATGAAAGAGGGAAGATTTTCTAAAACTTGTAGTATGTGTGTTTGTGCACTATTTTAAATCAAAGGATCACTTGCGGGAAAGGAGGTTATCATATCTATCGATCCTACTCAAAATAATAATTATGTTAGTATTGAATGTGCCAACCAATTAGTGAGAGATCATCAATTGAGCATTTGACAACAACATCTTAAGCAAACATAATTCCAACAATGCATTATAATTAGAAAGGATAATTCTCCCCCTGAACCTGTGTTACTTGTTCACTGATCATATCAACTCATACATTAGAGCATCTTCACAAATAATATAATCATCAATGTCAAAATCATAGATCATCATAACTAGTGGACTATAACCATTGTCATCAGAACAATAAAGTCAAATTATAATTGTATGAAGCATCTCAAGGTCTTTCTTGAGTTTGTCCCACTATTTTTCCTATCACAGAAAAATATACGCGACTGTTTGTACAGGAACTCGCATACATACACAACTGTCTTTCATAAAATCCGTGTACAGAAAGTGAAATACTGAAAAATTCACAGCTTCAGCTCCCCTTGAGATTGTATAGTGTGTATCTATATTTTGTTATCACATCAGATGCACTATCAGAAATATAAGCAATAAGAATTAACAAACCAACCATGGGAATCATCATATATTGCTCCCCCTATGATAATACATTACTGATCCTAAGGGCTTGATAATCATCTTCCGCTTTCATGAGGTCATCCACCTCACATCACTTTTGCAGTCACTAAGAAGTAAGCTTTAGAAATAACTAACTGCAGTAGGGTCAAAATTCCCTACATTTTTTACAGGTGTTCCTTCTTCCTCCAAATTTGCTTGAAATTTCTAGTTATGTGCTGAGACTTATCCCATCTCTTGGTTCTGTTCAACATAATTGACCTGCAATTAGCAGCCTTATGCCCAAATGAGTTACACGAAAAGAAATATCCATGAAACCATCTTTTATACCTAGGATTTGATCTCCTTGTGAAGTGGCTATTAGTTTGAGGTCCAAACGATCTGCTTCTGCAATTGGATGCAACATGTCCAAAATTATGACATAGAAAGCATTCAATATTATTGATAAGATGAGAGAATCGATTGACCCTTCTATAGTTAGGAGAAAATGATTGTCTTTTTGGTTGTTGTCTTCTTTTCTCATTATTGACCACTTCAAGTTTTGCATTGTTATCCTTTTGATTCTTTTCACAAGCTTGCAAACTAGATTCTCCTTTAACAGTTTCATGAAAACCAAGACCATTTTTAATAACAGGAGACCTCTCACTGCCAAGAATGTCATCTAGAATCTTAGTACTATCGTGAAATCTCAACTGCTTATATTTTTCTTCTAATTTACCTTTTAGAATGTTTACATAAACCTTCATTCTTTGGTGCTACTTTTTCTTTTCATCTTTAACCGTTCTTCCTTCTTCCACTTGCTTCTTTAAGTTGAGTATTTCTTCTCTCATCCGATTTTCTTTTTCTTCAAATAATTAAAGTAGTTCTTTGTTCCTCTTATCTGATTTTTCAATATCTGATTTGAGAGAGATGATTTCTATTTCAAGTCCTTCACAGTGACTGGTTCTTTTAAGGTCCTTATTACTGAGCGATGTTACTTCATCATGCAGTCTTTGACATTGGTCTTTCTTTTCTTTGTACATCTTCTCAATTTTGTTTCTTTCTTGCAACTTATTATTCAATCTAGTAATTTATTCTTTGTAGGTACAATCTCTTTCATCAAATAGATTTTTTTTATCTCTAATTTTATCTTTGAGCCTCTTGACTTCTTCTTCTTCTAGAGCCATTACATTACTTTCACTTTTACCCATAAGTGAAACTTCTATTGATTCATTGTCATATTCACTATCTTCAATGTGGCATGAATAAATAAATGGATCATAACAAAGATCAATACATGTTTTATCTTCTTCATCTATTGTTGCACACATTCTTTGATTTGTCTTCTTCCTTTGAGTAGCCTTCTTCTTTTGATTCCTTCCCATTGTGACGAATCTCCTTCAAGCGATCAAGTTTCTTCAAAATACCTACTCTGATACCAATTGTTGGGAAAAATACTAAGATGGGGGGGTGAATCAGTATTTCAAAACTCACTTAAATTTTTACTTTTCATATTTTGATTTCTGTACGCAACTTGATTGAATAAAACTAGCTTATGTACGCAACTGTTATTCAGGAAACTAATGTATATCCAGTAAGCTTATAATTCAGATAAATATTCATTTGCTTAATTTAAACTAGTGCATCATTGATTCATCAGACATTTAATAAGCAGTAAACATGTGCAGTAAGAATAGAGTAAACCATCACACATAAGAAACACACATGAACATCAGGATTTAAGGTGAAACCCAATGTGGGAGGAAACCATCGATGTTGTCGTCCTTTTCTTTAATATTTGTTATAAAGAAAATTCTTACAATCTTGTACTAGCACGGACTCATACCAGCACACAGGCACCCACCTGCAAAAGGCTACAACCTTCACTCGTTCTCTAGCACCAACTAGAAGGGAGATCCAACCCCCTGATCTTGTTTTCCAACACCCATTGGAAGGGAGCTACGACCCCTTGATCTCATTTACCAGCACCCACTAGAAGGAAGCTACGACCCCCTGATCTCATTTACCAACACCCACTAGAAGGGAGCTACGACCCCCTCACTAAAGGCTTCAACCCTCTACACCACTGTGGACCATGTTTCATATATTTTCATACTAGATCCACTTGCTTCAACACACCACAACTTGTAGGCCACTTTTCATCTGATTTTCAGATTGGACCCACTAAATTCATTTAATCCCAACACCATATATCAAAACTGAAACATATCATTGTACCAACCAATCACTAAATCACCAATCAACCAACCAATCATTGATCTTCAATCACATACATCTAGCAACATCATCAATACTCAAACAACCAAGATCTATATGAAGACTTCATTGATAGACAACAGAAACATAACAATATTGTATAAATTGATCAAACATCTTCTTCAGTAGAAACCCTATATTTCATACGCATTTTCCATAAAATATTTATGTGTGTATACGCGCTTATCCAGAACCAAACCCGCGTGCAAATCTCAACATACTTCAGAAACCATAGGCTACTATGCATAACAGAACCTACGTTTGTAGGCGCTTTATTTGTGTCAAAGTTGCGTACAGATCTGCAACTAATTCATGGTTGTGCAACACTTCAAAACTTCAGACATAAACATATCATAATATTCATTGTAAAAAACATGCGTCAAACCACAAATCTAAACACCCCTAAACAAATCATGCAATGCATAATCATTTCAGGTATAATGATCTTGATCCATCATTATGTTCATGTGTGCATAATTATTTTAGATCAACCAATCAACTATAACCCATACCATGCAAATATACTTCAGATTGAAGTATTCAGTAATCACTCACACTCATGCACACTATAACACATTGATCTTCACCTCCTTATATAGATTGAGCCTTAGGAAATATCATGAGCCAAAACCACACTAGTGTCAGTGGTAATATTTGACGGGATCAAATAGTCGTTACTCCACTCAATATTACAGGCTAATACCATGGTAAAGACCCTTGGTATTTAATAATCATAGTGCACCAAATGTACGCACCCTTGCTTCTTCATACCTCTGTGTGTATGCGACTTTGCCTTATATAACCCTCATATATTTCTTCAAATATTTTTCTTCATAATTCTTTTGTATCTAACTTTAAATCCTCTGTCCCAACATTATGTCATTTTTTTCCATCGTTGTGTCATCTATAAACTAATTTGTGAACTCATCTTGTCACCACAAACTTATCTTGTTACAAGTGGGTTACCATCAACGACAACACATACATCATAATGCCAACAGCTACGTGGAAGTCCCTGACTTGGTTGAATTTTGCATATGTTAATAAGAGCTCTTTTCCTCTTATATTTCATGAGTAATTATACTTGTTATTCTGTGGCTTTGATGGTTGTTCTACCATGGTTATTATTCTAGTTACAAGCATGGTTTCATAATAGGTTCTAGCTATGGCTCTTGATATGTTTTGATTAGTTGTTGAATGGTTAATGAATTCATCAACTAACAAATGTTATGATAGATATTATGAGAGGGAATTATACCTTCTTTATGATTCTCATATAAGTATCATACCCTTATGTTCATATATGCATTCATGGCATGTCGATTTCATGTTCTCAATATGTTTTATGAAATGAATATCATGGTTAGGTTAGTTTAGGTCAAGTCATTGATCAAGTTTTGTAACAATGGTTTTTTCTTAATGTTATTTGTCATTCTGGAAAGTCTCATTAAGTTTTGGGCAGTGGTTTGGAGACAAGACTTGAAAAGGTGGCACTGATTTCGGGGTCGCAGGCTCATAACTGAGAAATTGGGACTGCAGTCATTGCCTTGCAGGCTTATGCATGTGACTGGAGGCCTACAATTGCATGGATTAGTGTTATTCATGTGGCTAGGAATCTAGGTCAGTGAAAAAGAAATCTGACTCAAGGTTTGGGCACCTGGAGGGATGGTTTAGCTCTTGGGGGTCTTGTAGCTCCTAAGGAAGGTCAATAAAGTTTTAGTTTGTTGATTCCACTTCCTTAACTGTACTTAGGAGTTTGATTTATTTCATAGTAGCCCTCAACTCATGTTTACCCCGACAGGCTAGTTAAAGTGGGTAAATGTGGGAGGGATGGTTACAGAGTGGTATCAGGGCTCCCAGGTTTAAACACTTGGATTGGATGGGTGGAATGTGTTTTCCATGCATACATGTTAGTCGTATATGTGATTGTTATGAATGTGTTGTGATAGTCATTGTATGAAGTTTATGTCATCATCATGATGTTGGTACGTTGTGATCATAGTATTAAAAACCGGAACTGGTTACTGGACCAGTCTACCCAATAAACCAAGTTTCAAAATGGAACCGATCAAACAGGGATTGGTCAGATCTCAACGAACCAATTTTTAAAAAATACGTGAAATAATTATTTTTTTAATGAAAAAAACTATTTTAAAATTTAAAACCATGATTCCAAACCAATAAATACAAAATATGCAAAGTTTTCTCATCTATATACCATGTAAAGGTGAATATATCAAAATGGCACTGAGTGAAATACATATCATCGAAAAAATACATAAGAAATGAGGCTCTAAATGGCCTATAAAGTCAAAAAACAATGCTACAAGCTATGGGGTTGTTGGCCTATTACAAGACTACAAGTATATCAGTACATATCAATGATCAAGATTATAATTCCTCATCACGATCAAACTCATCACCACTACTAGACACAGGATCATCAACAAGAGCTACATAAACATCATCTGGATAAGATTTTGAGGATGCCTCAGCCACATCTGCAACCTCAATAGTAGCATGTCACCAATAAAAATAGAAGTAGACCTAATGGAAGCACAAGTTGGTCGAGTTGCACGAATAATGCCTTCCATTGGTCAACACATTCCAAGACATTTAAACACATTAACTGATGCATTGGCTAATTATGTGTTAAATCAACATTTGTAACATCTATAAGAAAGAAAAAACAATATTTGTCCACATATTGTACAAGATAAACTGAGATAATAGTAGTAGTTTCCATTAATCAAAATGTTTGTAAAAAGTGTGGCTTTACAAAATGCCATCCAAAAGATATGAGGCCCTGTGGCATTTATTATCTGAACATGTTGATATATCAAAAAACAAAATCTAGCCCTATGACTAGCAGCTAAGCATGGTGATCATGGTAGCAGACGATGGCACGACCTACTCGTCGTATCGAGCGACTAATTGGTCCAGGAACTCTCGCGGTATGCCTCTGGTAATGGAGAGAAAAATCATCAATCCCAATATTTGGGGTTTCCAGTCAACCTCTCCAGGTTGTGCTCGAGCTTAGTTAAGGCCTTTGCTACATCAGGGTTTGGTACCACAAGAGTTATTGGCTTATCACCACGTCTATCAAATAAACGTAATGTTTTTGGGCTGATCGAGCCCACATTTGCATGATTATTTTAGATAATTAGTCTTGGATGTCAAAAAACAAAAACAAAAAATGAAAACACAAAATGTGAATTTTTTACCTATGTCACCTTAATGCATTCCTATAGGGAGTGGGATATCTATCACACCAGTGTAATCCATGCCTGCATATGGGAATTCCTTGATCATGATGATCTGGCATTCCAGCGACCTTAAAAACTTAGGAGTGTATCTCACAATTAGGCCATCACCACCTCCAGGTGTGTCGTCAACAAAACCCATTGTAGCATACGAGGATATTGAGGTCCTCCTCCATCTATAGATACATGTGGGGAAATAAGGGGAATCCTATTTAGAGAAAATGATATCACAATGGCACCATACCCAAAAAAAATAGTTTTCGAGTCTTTGCTCTAGTCAGTTGCCCTTTAAGATTAGCAACAACCCCTCACACCAATTGAAAATGGTAGGCTGTGAACACTCCACTGAAATCTGAATTTGGGCCTTAGTGAGTAAATGAAGCACTTCACTTCCACACAATCATGCAATAGTGTAGAAAATGATTCTCAACGGAAGCCTCTCAATAGTTTTGATTTCAATCCATCCATCTTTGAGTTGGGACCCTTGAAAACAATGTTGCCTTAGGTGAGTTGTTATTGTTTCTCCACCTGGTTTCTACCCATATAATGAGATATCAATCCCTTGACATGATATCCCAGAAAAAAAAAAAAAAAAAAAAAAAAGATTTCATCCGCATCTACGGTAAGTCTTTGGTCTCTTATCTAGCAACATTGTTCCTAAACATTCCATGCTCTTACCATCCATGTCAACAAATCTAGCTGAGCCTCCATACCCGAGATCGTGAAAAATTTGTATAGGCCACAATATTTCAAGTCATGTAGTGTTGTTGGGTCATTTAAAGCTTCCACATATTGAACCTCTTGTTCCCTTTCCCTCCACTCCATGTTTTCAAGTCAAAAATCTGAAAATAACAGTGGAGGATGATTAGAAAACAATATGATGATTTTTGCAAGAAAATTTGGGCATTTTATTTATATTTTCAAAAACCTTGGCATTGTGTGCGACCATATTTTATAAAAAGAAAGTGCATTTGTGTGGTTTCCTTTGGGAAAACCGCGTAAATATTCCATGGGGAAAATTGTGCAAATCGCATTTTTCAGTGTAACAAAAAGAGTCAGGGTGCGCGGACCCAATTAAGGGTAACTGCGCACCCCCAAGGGCTAAATTTAAATTCATAAAACCCCTAAAAACACGAATCTTTAGTGAAAATCAAAATGAAGATAATGGAAAGATATCTTACCTGGAGAAAGCGGCTCGTAATTTGGTCCATCAGTTTGATCAGAATCCGCCTCTGAATTTTTTGGTAGAAATGCCCTCTCAATGGCTCTCAAATGGTAAACTTACATTTTTACTTTTTGAATTTTTGAATTTTTATAGGCATCTTAGGCTAATTAAAATATTATTTTTTGCCTTTAACCTTTGAAAATTCAAAATTTTAATGTTTTTTGCTATATTTTTTAGCATTTATGATAACATTTTGAGTTTAAATATGCAAAACACAGGTTTAATTATGAAAATGAATCCTTTTGGCGATGAGTAAACTTTTATCACATTTTCGGCTCTTAAAAATTATGAAAATGCGAAACCTCGAGTTATCTTTAAGCTCTTTTCGTACTCTCGAAATGTGAAAAGATTGTTGAGTATGCTTGTTTGTTTCAACTTTTTAAAGTAAACAAAAAATGTCTACTTGATATAAGTTTACCCCTTTTACGGATCATGTGGACTATTTACGAAAAATTTATACGTTGACTAATCATGGTCAATAAAGTTATATTTTGCATTATTTTACCCTTTTTTGGGCTTGAGAGACTAAATTCACGAAAAAAGACATTTCATAGTTTACTTATGTTTTTCTCCTGACTCCCTAAAATGAAAAACACAGAACTTTACTTTCTCTGGGCTCGTTAAACTTTACGTTCAAAGAATTGAATGAGTTTTTTTTTCTTGTCCTTTCAAACTCTTTAAATATGAACACGATATTAATTTATCCCTTCACTGGACTTCTAAAACATAAACAGTGCAGGGCTCATGAATCATGACGAGACCGAACCACTCCTTCCCAGGGTTCATTAAAAATACTCCGAAGGATGAGCTTACAGGACATGCATATGTTATCCTCCTCGAGCTTGCACGAAAATAAAGAGGTACTTGTCAGTAATGGTGGGGTCTGGGGTTTGTTAAAAATAATCCAAAGGACTCCTCCTAAGGATGAGCTTACAGGACAAGCACATGTTATCCTCCTCGAGCTTACACAAAAATAAATAGGTACTTGCCAGTAATAGTGGGGGGGAATTCGGAAATAAATGTTTGTTTTTGTATTACAAAATGCAATATTGTGCTTTTAAACATGACACTTTGTCACCTTTGTGTCCAGGTTGGGAAATCCATTTGTCTTGCATCCAATCATACCTCATTGAAAATCTTCAGTTGGTTTTGGGTATTATTTTTGAGGTAAATGTTGCCAAGTCAAAATTTTGTGTCGTCGATATGTTCAAGAGAATTCCAACCTCAGTTAAAATTGCCTTGCAATTTGTAGCCATCAATTGCATCGGCCATCCGTGAGTCATTCCTGGATCACTCCAAATTTTTTCTTCAAAACTTAACATGAGTTATTGTCGTAGGCCCTCCTGCGACGGGTCGCTTCCTATCAACTTCAACTCATTATCTAGGAAGTTGATCTAGAAACCTTCTTCAGTACCTTGGAGCCTGCATGCCCTAATGGCAAGTGTCTCGCCTTCGACAATAGGTTCTCATCATTGACCTTCGATCGAATGATTCCATGAGTGTTTTACCTCAAGATATCTTTTCACACTTCATAGATTGTACTGGGGTACCTTGAGAACCATTGTCATTATTGGTGGTTTCTCTCGTGCCTGTTAATGATTCACATCATTGACTAGTAATCAGGAGGTTTCTACCATGTTCGAATTCGAGATATTCACTCGCATGATTATATTTGTACTATGGTCGGTATAGATGGAGATCAAGACCTCGGATCTAGTTTCATCCATACGAAATGTGTGTAGTTTTGTATTCATGATTGTACAGATATATCCATATTTGATGGTTACATCCATATTGTGTCTATTGTTTACATGGATCTTTGTGTATTTCGCTACTGATTCATTAAGTTATTTATACTCTTAGTATAGGAATGGTAACCTTAATGATTATTACATATCATATTGTAACCCTTGATTGGTTGTTTCGGGTCTCCAACCGTGGTCTCTAATATAAAATTTGACATGATAAAGAACTTCAGTCCTCAAACATCTTTTTTTACTTTGTACTTTAGGGGGAAATCTGTTACACATCATTTTGTCACCATGGAAAATTACTATCAATCTGGATCTTTCGTTATCCACCAAAGTGTTCCAAAGCATTCCCCTGCAAGGCTAAAAGCTAAAAATCCCAAAGAAAACGAAAATTATTGATTACAAAGTCCAACAACCTATTTTTTAGTATCGGCGCAGTTTGCTAGCCAAATTAGCATATTTGGCCATTATACTTAGCAAAAAAATGTGCTTTCTCTTCCATTGTAAACTGCGCACACGACTCAACGAAAGTAAAAATATTACTAGATAAAAATAAAAAGTGAAATCTACAAGCTTTCTTGGGAGAAAATTTCCCAACTGAAAGCTTTGAGTTGATGCTTACTCTGGCCTGATCCCTTTGTTCATGGAACTAATTCCATTTCTTTGTGGCACCCTAATCCCACATTTTGAGGATATCATCCCTTAGGAAGAGGATCTCAAATCTCCTCCTCTTGGCCTATAAATCAGACACAGACCAGAGGGTTAGGGAGGACTACTGAAGGTAAACTTATGTTGTTGAAATAGGGCTAGCAAGATTGTCATCTAAGGAGAATATTGGAGATCATTGGAAGGAGCCATACTTCATCAAGGCTAAGGTTGTATTACTCCTTAATTCTTGATATTTATACAAAATATTTTTTCTTCCCATTGTATTGTTCAATGGAGTTGATGTATTGTCTATTTGCTTCCATTTTTCCATTGATAATGATATTAGGTACCAGTTTCCTTAATCATTAGTATGATTTATATTGAGTCATTAGCTATCATATGCCTTTGATCTCTTGTTTTTACTATGTTTGCAGGTTTGGATTCTAATAATTAAGGAGCTACATCAAACCATAACGAGGATATTCATCAACAAAATTTGTTTGTAAGGTATGGATCTCATATTTTACCATTCTTGTTTACGATTCAATAGGAATTAACTTAGGGAAAGATCTACTAGTTTGTCTATTTGTTACTAGAGTCGGTCGTTGAATCTATGGAGACTGCTTTTGTCTGCATAAGCAATTAGTCCATCATAACAGAGATAGAGCAAGAGATGCAAATCATTAGAGCGAGGTTGCAGCACTAGACCTCAGGGTAAGAGCAGATCGTCATACAGGTTTGTATGTTGGACATGTAGGTATGTTCGTTAATGGTTGTTATATACATTATGGTGATTTATATGCATGTCATTCCATTATCATTGTGGTTACATCCATGATAGATGCTAGTTGATTAATGTGGTCATGTGCACGTGTTTCAGCTAGTCATGCATGGTTGTTATATGCATTGTGGTCGTCTGCATGATGATTATGGTCATTGCAATTAATATCTTGATGTTATATGTATCGTGTTAATCTAGATTGGCCTATGTAGATGAATATGTTTATGATACTCAAGTTTGAGCCGATATATTTATGATATTGTTCATACTAATATGGATTGACTTTGCAGATGCAATAACTTCCCTTGGCACATTCAGGTATGAGTTTGATTATGTCGTCTATTTGGTTTATCTAACATGGTATGTTTACAAGTTATTTGAATGTTTTATTAATTGCATGATATGTGTATGTGCATATAATATTGCATGAAGGAATGATTTTGTTTTAAAATGGTCGTAATAACAAAATATGTGTCGGGAAAACTGATATGCACTTGAGTGTAAGTGGGTGCTAGTTGTAGTATTATGACTAATGATTGTGAGTTGATTATGACATGGTTGTTAGTCTTGGTAAAGGTTGATTTCAAATTAATAAACATGATGTCTTGATCTCTGGGACATGTGACTAACATGTGTGAGTAGTCGTAGAGAAACATGCTTGGTATTAACATGATAAGGTAGCATTTTATTTGTTTATATAACTAACAACAGGATGATGTGACAGCACATAGTAAGACTCAGTTGCAACAAGGAAAAAGATAAAATAAAGTAATTGGGTGAGAATTCCTTTGGCTATGTTTGGAAACCATAATTCCAAATGAATGGTTGTTTTGCATATAGGAAGTCTTATTAACCTTGATTTCATCTGACATTATGTGGATGTGTGTTATATTCATGAACATGTTTTTGATAGGTATATTAGCTATTTTCTAGTTATAGTTTGATGTGTGAATGGAATTGGATTCCCATGAGAGATGGCATGGATGTGTTCAGTTACAAGACAAAGTGGTTGGCACAACAAGGTATGATAACTAGTATATTTCTATATTTATTTATACACTGAAAGTTATGTGTTTATGGCAATATGATGCAGGGTATTGCACGGAAAAAGAGAATTCCATGAACTCTTGAAGAAGGCTTGAGTTGAGCTTTCCCTTGGAAGCATTGGGAACCATGGAGATTGAGTCATGGTGTTTGTTGCTAGTTTTGTGCTTTTGTTGCTTTGTTATTTGTATGTGCTTGATTTGCAGTTTTATTTATGTTTGGTGCATGGCCATGCCACTTTGTTTGTGGTGTCGTATTGCAATTATTTCTCATGGTTTTAGTCTTGTTCATTCTTTTTCTTTCCTTTTATGTTTTTATGGTCTTGGGAATTGGTTGGAGAAAGAGGAAATTTAATGTGTTATGCAACCAGCTCACAAAATAGAAGAAAATATAGATCAATGACTTATAAATTATCCTCTTCAAGGGGGAAACCTCCTTTACATTTCATAAATGAACAATTCTTGGATGATGTAAATGACAAAACCTACTTTATATATATTGGAGTCTAAGGGGTCCCAATATAATCAAAGCCTACATAACAATAATAATGTAAGGGCACAACAATAACAATAGTGGGTTTCTATGGGGCACAATAATAACAATATGGGGACTACATGAGCACAACAATAACAATAAGGGAATACACTAAAAATAACAATAAGGGGCTACACTAGTATTATAGGGACCTAAAATACCCCTCTCCTTCAAAAAGTATTGTCCCCAACGCTTGAGTAGTTCTGAATGCTTCTATATAAAATTCTCATCCTCTTGTGAGGAATCTTTAGCTTGTAAGTTCTTCCACTTGATGAAATATTTTGAAATTGATCGATTTTTTAGCTGTTGATTTCTTGTTTCTATGACTGCTTCAGGTTCCAATATGATTTTTCCTTCCTCGTCATGTTCTGGAAATATTGTTTGAACTAGGAGTTTGTCACCTATAACCTTCTTTAAGCATGAAACATGGAAAATTAGGTGCACTCGAGAAGATGCAGGAAGCTCCAATTGTATTCCATAGTACCAATATTTTGCAACACCTTGCAAGGACCATAATACTTTGGTGATAATTTATTATCCTTCTTAGCTTGCTTGAGGGATATTTTTTTGTATGGTTGTAGTCGTAAAAATACCCAGTCACCTACATCAAAACTTCTTTCGTTGAGATATTGATATGCCTGTTGTTTCATTCAATTCTACACCAACGTTAAGTTGTCCTTTAAGATTTGGAGAACTTGTTGTTAATGCTCGATGTGATATTCCATTTTCTGAACCTTAGAATTTTCTCTTAAATATGATTTCAATGTTTGAAACTCTAGTGAGAATAATTGTGCAATTACGCCTTATTGTTTTTTTCTTTAGAAGCTTTGTCATGTTGTTAGAGCTAATTATCTTTATGGTTTCCCCAAATATTGTAATCATTGAACTCCTAATACAACATCAACACCACCCATTGGAATGGAAATCATTGGGCTATTCAATAAATATTCCCCCATGGTTATCTTGATATTATGGAACTTTCAAGAGCAATTTATAGTTCCTCCATTTCCAACCATCACTTGACACTCTGGTATTAGATATAGGAAGCAATTCAATTCCTCTTCATGCGTCATAGTAGAATTTTCTGAGGGCTTAATGGGTGTGTAATTCTTTTTGGGAGGCGATATAGAACCCAATACAGATATAAATGCTTCAATATTCCCTTTGAATCACTTCAAACTGATTTTTTAAACAAAATTTATGCAATTAAAAAAAAACACACACACACACACACACACCTTTTTCTTGCTTTTGATGAGCTCGATATTGAACCTGATGTATCTTTGTGATTTAGGATCCCCTAGATTTTAACTTCGGTCCTATGTTATCCCTATGAGTCTTCTTTCCAATGCCACATGTCAAACCTAATTTAGATTCTTCAAGACAAAGTTATGTCCAATCTCCCACAATGACCTAATTATGGATTGGTTCAGTATATCGAACTTGTACGTTGTACCACGTGTCGATGATTCTACCTTTGGTTCTGAAATAGATATACAAGAAACTAAAGTCTGTGCAATTTTGGCCACTTTTTATAGAATTCAAATATGATGCTTGAAACAAAAGTTATGACAATTTTCCCTCAGTCGCCTGTTTGAGATGAAATTCTCAAGCCTCCAAAAACCCTAACTTCCACAGATCTTATCTCCGAAAATATTGCGAACCAAGGTCTGAAATTTTTACACGAAGTTCATTAAGATTTCGGCTCCACGTGGTACAAATTTTAGCTTCTGCAGCCTCGTAGAAAAAAAAAGTTATAGCGAAAATTCCAAGATGACATGTTTGAAGAAGAGAAACCCTATAATCCCAAGCTCTAATACCAAATGTTATGCAACCAACTCACAAAATAGAAGAAAAGATAGATCAACGACTTAGAAATCATTCTCTTTGAGAGGGAAACCTTCTTTACATTGCATAAATGAACAATTCTTGGATGATACAAATAACAAAACCTACTTTCTGTATATAGGAGTCTAAGGGGTCCCAATATAATGAGAACCTACATAGCAATAATAATGTAAGGGCAAAATAATAACAATAGTGGGCTTCTATGGGGAAAAATAATAACAATATGGGGACTACATGGGCACAACAATAACAATAAGGGGCTACATAGGGACCTAACATAATGGAGCTCAGTAAGAGCTAAACAAGTAATGTAAGACCTAGATGAAGTCGGTGCATGAATACAGGGCAACTAAAGGCAAGAATGTGACAACTAGTTGGATTGGTTGGGTCCATTGGGGTATATGGACGGTGCAGGACAATCATGAGAAAGGTAACAGGAAAGGTGAAGTAAATGGATTTGAGGTGTCAAATTTCATGGTTATGTTGGGAACAGTTGTTCTCAATGTTGTACATGTTGTGCATGAAGAAAGGGATTTCTCTTAACCTTGACTTTATGATACCTGGTATTTATGTTGCGATCATGATTATGTTGATGTCTATATATGTATATATGTATGTAGGTATGTCGTTGTTTGACAGGGTTTTCAGGGATCATGATTGTTTCATGCTAATGTTTATATGTATATATACATATATATGTATGTATGTATGTCGTTGTCTGACAGGGTCATCATGGATCATGCTTGTGGAGGAATGATTGCTTGTGCAAGTGAATGACATGAAGATGTTCATGGTCTTATGAGGAATCAAGTGGGAAGAGTATCCCTGACAGATCTATGAGGTTAGTATCGTGTGAATATGAATTGATATTATGTGCTTCTACTATGCATATGTTTATACTATGACAAGTAATTTTGAGTGATACATTAGCAAAATGAAAGTAATGCAATCTATGGCATGTTGGGACAATCATGGATAGAAAAAATACACTAGAAGCAAGGTTGCTTGTTAGAGATGGTGTGGTCTCCGGATGTGAAATATTGGTGTTGTGTATGTTAGTGTCTAAATGTTCAGTGATCAAATACTCTCTTTTAGGTTTATTTGGTAGTGGTCCTTGGTCAAAATTTTATGTTTTCAAGTACATTCTCAAATAAATTTTGTTCACTAAATGTTGCATGGTTTTGATGCTGCTCCCTTCACCCATTCGTGGTCATCATAAATTTCAAGGTCATGTCATTCATCATCAATCTAGGGTCATAGATCAGTCAACATACCCACATCTAGGACATGGTCTAGGCTTCTTTTGTTTCTCCATCATAATGTCCAAATCATGTCATGAAAGAAAGGAAAATAAATTTCCATTGTCATTAGTTAAATCACCTTCATTGGGAGTTAGCATAGATAGGAAAAATAAAGCAAAGGCAACTTTTCCTTCCTCAAGAAGTATGCTACATGGTCAAAGTTTTCCAAAAAAAAAAATTCTCAAAGTGCTTTTGATTTCACTAAAGACAAAAAACCAAATTTTGTGAGTTATAAAGGGAAATGAAGCTTTTTGAGTTCATTTCATCCTTTGGTTTTCAAAAGAGCTCCTATCTCATGCTCAAAACTCTCCACAACCATCAAAGATCGAAGACAACCAACAAGAAACTGATCCAAATTGCCCTTCGCTATGCTTCTCGCAAGGTGTTATGCTTTTGGCATCCAAGATCCAAAAATCCATCAAAAGGGTATGTTAGTGTCAAATTTTTCATTCTGCCATCAGTGATCAAAATCTCTCTTTTTATATTCATTGTAGGGGTCCCACTCAGAATTTTTTTTATCATTCCATTAGGCCATGCAAAAAAATGATTCACTGATGGTAGCCCTAGTCATAAAACCTCACTCTCCCTCAAAATTTCACATTTTTTGACCCACCTTCATGTCTTTTTTAGCATAAAACAATCTTAAAAGCTCATTTCACTATGTCATTATGTCAGTCAAATTCAACCATGGAGTCAAGTTATCCAAGGTCCCATTAGGTCAACGAGGTTTCATATTTCAAGGTTCATAACACACCATTTCATCTCAATAAGGTCAACAAAGGTGTGAGAGTGACTCAAATAATACTTTCTCAATCATTTGCAAAGGATTTATCAGCATGTAAATATGATTTTTAAACATTGTAATTATGGTTTCAAAGTATGATTTTCATACCAAAATGTAATTTTATTCAAAACGGAGATGTAATCTATTTTTTAATTTTTATGTAATTTATGCTCATTATATGTAATAATTTATGTCTCAAGTTGCCAACTCAAACTTCACATGCCAAACTAAAGAGAAGCAAAGTGAAAGTGAAAAGTTCCAAACTCCAGTAACATCATCCTGCAAAGAAGAAAAATCAAAGAAAAAGGTAATTAGCAATGTTTTCAAAAGGTGAAATGAAACATTAGAAAAGTGGGTTTTCCAGTCTAAATTCAAATTCACTCAAGTATTAAAAACCTCTTGACATCATTTCAAATTCATTTGTCTTCTACAAACACCAAGCAAACACTGCAAGAGAATAAAATTTCGAGTTTCTAGGAGAAATTGGCAAAAAACAGAGCAGAGGGCACAAATGCTTCAGGCGCTACGCATATGACCAGAAAAGCTCAGAAACACATTCAAGTGGAAAAAAAATCGTTACCAAAGCTTCATCAACCTTCTCATGAACCTCCAGCAAATTAGTAAGGGCTAATGCCATAAATTATCTTCTTCATCAAGTTCATGTGTTTGGTTTTGTGAAATTTATGTTAGAATTTGGTGTTTGAAAACATTTTAAAACCATAATATTCCCATTGCATTCTTGAATTTCCTAATTTATACTCCCTTACACATTTATAACCTTCCTACAATTGCAAATACCCATTCCTAAACCCATGTTTTACAAAATTCCCTTTCCCTAACCCTTTTTTCCAAAACCCTAAGCCCTAGGTGCTACATTTACCTAGGCTCCCAATCCCCAAATCCCCATCCTAAATCCCACCATACTACCACTCCTTATCCCCTCCCCCATTTCATACATTCCTAGCACCATCTCCTACATTTTCCCTTTCCCATTCCACATCACACTTCCCTAGGGTTTTGATAAAAACGCCATGGAAGAAGAACAAGAAAACAGATCATACAGTGAGGGAGAAGAAACAGAGGTGAAGAGGCCACATAAAGGGGGAAGAGCACTCAAACTTGAACCTACCAGCACTAGGGAACTCTTGGTTTCTCCAATGATTGTGACATGCTTCAAACATGTTGGCTGTTATGAGTTCTGTGAGAAAATTCAAAGGGTACAATACCATACCATGTTGACCAAAATATTCATATCTAGACTCCATGATAACCAAGTTACTTAGTTGGTGTCACCTTTACTATATCAATCGCTATCATTTCAGTTGCCACAGGGATCCCAAATGTTGGGGAGAAGTGGTTCAAGAAGGGTGATTTGGAGAAACAATACTTTGAGCCTTTCCTAAAACCAAGGTACAAGAATGAGAAAAAGAGGTTCCTTCCTTTTTCTCACCTCCTGGATAGATATGCACCAATGATAATGGTAATCATGAAATACTTTTCATGTGAAGGTAGATGTTCAAGGCTTTATTCCTATCACATCCAGCTCTTAATTCATTTCACTAGGGTAAGGATGCTTAACATACCATACTACATTTTCTGGAGCATAGATAATATGGCAAATATTTCCCAAAAAAAAGGAGTATGAACATCAAATGAGAAGTCGTTTCCATAATTCCCTCATTAAAATAATAGTCCTCTATCATCTCAATCAAATAAACATTGCATGGAGTACCTTCATAGCCAATGATATTTTCAAAGAGCCATCTACTCAGCATGCACAAAATGTGCCTTCATCATCTCAGCCATCTACTTCCATCCCTCCATCTCAGCCCATATCACATTCATCATCATCAAATCAGTTTCCTTAACCTCCTTCATCTCCATCTCATCATGACATTGGGTAACCTAGCAGGATTGAGGACAGTGAGCCTAAGTGGTTTATTGTGGTTGAGGTTGATCCATTGCCAAAAACCTACCGAGAGGCCATAGGAATGTGTTTTCTCCACACATAGTGGAATGGGCCATGCCTTCTACATCAACAAATCAGGTGGACAAAGGAAAATAAAAGGTGCTTGAGGCAGTCATTCATGATGAGGAGGACCTCCATGAAATAGAACAAGAAGTTGAGCTTGTTGACCTAGATGAGGATGAAGTTGATGAAAACATCAGTATAGTCATTAAGGGAAAGGATGTCAATATTAAGGAGCTCCAAACTAATCTTGACGGGGCCAAGTATGTCATAAACTTCCTTGAGCAGGAAAATGAGCAATTGAAGACTAAACAAGTCATTGATGAGGTCAAGTACATCATTACTCAAAGGGAGGCAGAAAAATCCAAAGTTATCCTAGATGAGAGACTTGAAAATTATGGCTTGCTTGGTGAACAAGAGGAATAAGCACCAAGAGGCATACCTAGAAATATAGGGCTGAAAAGAGCTCTAGCTCTAGAAAGACAAAAGGAGGTTGAGATTGTTGATCAGCTAACCCTAAATAAGCAAATTTACATAGTGATCAGTGAAAATAGGGAGCCATGGCTTGATAGAGCCAGTCAAAACTTGGAGAATCTTCTAGCAAAGGCTAACAAAGACAATGAATTGTTGAGGAGGAAGGTCAAACACCATGCTCAAAAGGACAAAATTGCAATGGCCAAGCTCAAAAGAGCTAATGCAAAGATTGAAGATTTGAACATGGAAGAGAAGAAAAGATTGGAAATACTTGCAGAGGCTTCCCTCTAAGCCTAGCCACACCATCATTAGCAATTCTACCAATTTTGAAACATTTTGAAACTTTTTTTCAAAATCTGTGATTTTATGATTTTTTCTGAACAGGAATTTATCATAAATTAGGTCATTTGTGCAACACCTTAGGTGTTGCACAAATGTTTGGGCCACTTTTTTAGGGAAAGGAGACCACCAATGGATTCCTAACGACAAATTCATTACAAAAAACCATGTTTCCATCCTTGATTTTCATATTTGACAGGTGAAAAGGGGAAAAAAACAAGTTAAAAATCACATTTCTGCCCCTATTTTGGCCTAGGCGCTGCACACAGAGAAGTCTTGGAAGAATGACATTTTTAGGTGTCAAATCAGCTTCATTTTGAAAACTGGAGGCATATTCAGAAAGAGGACTTGAAGGGATTTCCAACGAGCCATCTTGGGCCTGATTTGGACACCGTGAAGGCACCCAAAATCAGGCTTTAACATGGAGGGCACAAATGACCATTTGCTGATATTTTTGGTTTTTCACTGAAATTTTGACTTTACTTCATAAATTCATGTTTATACATATGTAATTGATGATGGTAAATGTATTTTTCTATGGATAAGTTACCTAGGGGTCGATTCATTAGGTAAAATTTATCCTTAAGTAAAATGAATTAGTTTGATTATAATTAGGAATGAGTCACTTGGACCATCCTACACTTCAGCTTTTAGTTCAGTATTTTGTGGATCTCTTCCTCACCTCATGGATTCGAACCCTAAGGATGAGTGAATATTGTTTTGATGTCTATTTAGTCCCTTACTTCACACTAAGCAAGGGTTGGAATCGGTTTGGATGTTAGCTTATTGATCAAGGAACTATTGTACTCAGTTTTGGCCAGTTAATAAAGAAGAGTTACGGCTATTTTTTGGGATACATGTGGTATGATGTTTATCATTTTTTTTCCTTCAGTTTCATATGTTATAATGTGTTGTCTTAATGTTCATTAAATCTCTATTGCATGATTTCTTTCAAGTTGATAGGAAGAATACATGCTTTCTCATGCTCTGTTTAGAGAAAGATATCAAAATTTGTTCATTTTCCTCTATTTAGGAAGAATACATCTCCCATGCTCTTCCTATCTTTTCATAATTATTAAAATCATCTCATCACAATAATTTTTAAAGTGTTAATCATTATGCCTACCTTGCCCCATTCGATCTCTACAACCCTATCTCATTTTCTCTGACTTAGCTCCCTTGACCTAATATCTTCATCCAATGAAACCCAACCCAATCAAATCAAAACAACCCCTGCACTTATACCTAGCCTAAGAACCCTAATTCATCCATCCCTCTTGGTTGTGACCTTGTGGAGAGAGCCCTCTCCGGTTTGGTAGGGCTAGTTACCAAGCCAAAAGTTTGGTTTGCGATTACCTCTGTTGGGATTCCTTCTTCAGCCTTGGGAATCTGGTGAAGTGATAACAGGTTCAATTCAGAATGTCTCAAGGTTCAGGTGCTCCTAATTCAGTAAGTTAACATTCCTTACCTCTCATTCAAGTGAATTTATTCAGCAAAGAGTGGATTCCCTCTTCCAGGGTTTTCAACTATGTTTTTGGATTTCTTTCAGTTTTACTTGTTTCAACAGAAAATCCCTAGTTCCATCACCAAATAACCTTCACACATCACTTATATACCTTACCAAAACACTACATATCATTCATATCCATCATTGCTACCAGTTTCACTCAAACCCTAGTTTTCACTATGCTTTTGCATAGAAACTAGGTAAACTTTGTGTTTTAACCCTTTTACCACCTTTCCCATACCCATTTCCAAAATTTTCACTTGAATTTTGTAGCTAACTCACCATCCTGTCTCCCCAAATTTTTAGGGATTTTTCCCTAACTCCATTCCATCTCATTTATATCCCTAAACCCAATGTATCATCATCCTCTGTTTTCCTAATTTTCACCTTCCCTTTCCTTCACATCAAGCTATGGTTTTGTTTTGCAGAAAAAACATCATGGAAGGTGAGAAGAGAAAGCCTAACGAAGGAGGTCATCATTCTAGATTTTATCCATATAATTTGCAGGAGATCAATACTTCGCCCTATGCTAAGAAATCCTTTGAAGACAAAGGTTATTTAAGATTTTTTGAAAGAGTTCAAGAAGTAGGCTACATGCTCAATTAACAAGCCTTTTTTCCACCAGCTTTAAGAGAGACAAGGCTAGCATAGTAGGGATTGAGTTCACTTTATGAGCATATGATATAGCCTCAACAACAGGCATCGCGAACCATGGAGAAATCTCGTTCAAAGGGATGGACTTGGACATTGATAATTATAAAATGTTCTTAAAACCACATTTCAAAGATGCTCTTGAACACATCTTTCCTTTCTGGAATTTACTTGACATGTATGCCCCTTTGATGAAGCTAATCATAAAGTATTTTACATGTGAGGGAGGTTCTCAATATTGTACCAGTACCACATAAGGCTATTGATGCATTTCACTACCACCAAGCCACTTAATTTGCCTCATTATCTATTCAGAAGTCTGGTCAAAATGACTGAAAAAGTACAGAGTAAAGGTAAGGATCACCACACTAATTTGTTCCACCATGGTTTGGTGAAGGTTATAGTCTTACATCAGCTCTCAGAAATCAATATGTCTTGGGAAACATTCATGAAGTTAGTTGCTTCTATACCTACTACTAGTCCACACATCATTCAGAGCATACCATGAGCATCAACAAAGCCATAAGAGGTTGGATCTTAAAGCAAACCAGCAGAAGTTCCAAAGACACCAAGGGCTAAAGTCACTCAAACTTATGAGAAGGGTAAAAGGATGGATTTTTCTCATGTGATTACCAACGGTGTGATTTCACCTGAAACTACAGCCGAGGAAAGAGAAACCATGAAGCAGCCACCTATGCATGAGAATGAGTCACCCTTTCAACAACATGAGGAGCAAGCACCTATGGCGGTTGACATAGCAGATCAGGTGGAAAACAAGTCAGCTGAAGAGATAACCAGAGAAAAAGATGCAGAGATAGCAGAACTCAAGGACAGCCTCTCAAGAGCAAATTTCATGATAACCTTCCTACAACAAGAAAACATGCAATTGAAGGTGAAACAACTGCTCCAAAGAAAACGAAAGGCAGATATTAAGGCAGACAAAGGTAAAGGAAAAGCAATGGTAGATGTTGATCAGTTGGAAGACAAGGAGGCTGAAAGAAAGCCAAGGAGGCCAAGAACAAGAGGATTAACCAGGCAAAAAGAACAAGAAACAGAGTTATCTCCTCCATTAGGTCAACAAAGCTTTGATGATATGATTGTTGCTGAGATTGAGAAAGACAAAGAGTTCTAGATTGACAGGGTGAATGAGAATTTAGAGAATCTTTTGAAGAATTCATAAAGGAAAAATAACCTCTAGAGTCACATGGCGAAACACTACTTCACCAAGAACCAAATTGCCAAAGTCAAGGCTAAAAATTTGAAGAAAAAGATTAAAGAAACTCTAATTAAGCTAAAGGAGAAAGACAACTTGGATTTTATATCTGAGGCATCCCTATTTGTCTAGATCATCATTCAAGGATGTTATGGACCAAATTTCAGCAAGTTTTGAGCATTTTTGGCATTTTCTGAGATTTTTGGCAAATTCTATAAATTTTACCCTTGAAGAAGCGTCATGTAGCCACGCGACGCTTTTCCTCAGAGGGTCCAATGAAGGTTTTATCTACATGGATGGATTTATATTGGAGTTTATATTCCATATATGGTCTTTTTTTTTCATGAAACCTCCTAGTTTTGAAGAAAAACCCAGAAAAACCCTATTTTCATGCTTCTGCCATTGTTTTTCATTGCACGTGACGCTTCTAGAGTAGGCTTGGAAAAATGAAGTTTTGAAGGCCTTGCAAGAGGTATTTTGTCAGTTTTAATGTTGGGTTGGATAGAGGACATCCGTGGCTACCTTTCCCAGTCTTCAGATCAGCAATAATATGTCTTAAAGCCAGCTAAAAATGCCCTCCAAGCCAAGCGACGCTTCTGCTAAAAAATGCGACGCTTCTGTCTTGGATGCTTTCTAGACAGGTGTCAGTACAAAATGATCAAAATATCGAGGTTACAACTGTCCCATGAGTTTTTTGTGGATAAGGAAGTCTATTTATGCCCCTCATTGTTGAGGAATCTTGTAATTACTCAAGGAGACAAATACTCCTAGTTATTAGCTAAATTTGGGGGGATTGTTTCTAACTTCCCTAAATTCAAGGTAAGGACACATTAGGTGCATTTATGATGTATTTTGGATCAAGTTTCAACCCAATAAGTTTGGATTATTTTCTATTTTCTATATGTGCTCCAACTCAAGTCTTTTTAGAGGTTGGATAGTTGATATTACGGTGTGGAGCTTATGTACAATATTTTCCAGTGAAATCAAAGACATGTTGCAGCTATAATTTTGGGACTCCAGTGGTATGTTGATTAGAATTATTTTTTCTCAGTAACACCATCAAATTGAATGTTTATGCTTCCATGAAATCACATGTATACTTCTATATGATAAATCTTATGAGTCTATAAACATAATTATTGCTTTTTGTGCTATGTTTTATAATATTTTCATAAATTTGTTCTACTTCTTCTGATGAATGAACTCATGTATTATGCTCATTCTCACTCTATATTTTCAAACCCTATACCACAATGACAATATAGGTATTTTTTTTAAGTATACCTACCTAGCCTCATCTTCATCTTTGCAGTTGTTCATTTGAAATCAGACCTAAAACCTAGACCTAATTCTTAGACCGACATTCCTATCCATCAAAATTCAAAACAAAACCCTAATTCACTGGAGTTATATCTAGACTAAGATCATTTCCTTTCCAATCACCTCATTGACTGTGAAATTGACATTGAGAGAGCCCTTTCTGGTTTGGTAGGGCTAGCTACCAAATCTAAAGATTGGTTTGAGGTTACCTTATTTAGTCTCCTTTCTCAACATTGGGAAGCAAAGGGAGTGATAACAGTGTACATGTTGTAGATGCAGTATTGTGTACATGTTGTATATGCAATGTTGTGTACACATGGTGCTATGTGCAAGTTGGATATGATGTGTTGTGTACATATGGTGTTGTGTGCATGTTCGATATGCGATGTTGTGTACATATGGTGTTTTGCACATGTTGGATATGTGGTGTTGTGTACATATGGTGTTATGTACATGTTGTATATGCAGTGTTATGTACATATAGTGTTGTGTGTATGTTGTGCATGTGGTTTTATTTACATGTGGTGTTGTGTGCATGATTTTACATGTGGTTCTGTGTGCATGTGTTGTTGTGTACATCTTGTACATGTGGTGTTGTGTGCAGGTGGTGTCATGTACATGTCGTGCATGTGGTGTTGTGTACACATCGTGCATGTGGTGTTGTGTACACATCATGCATGTGGTGGTGTGTATGTGTGGTGTTGTGTACACGTTGTGCAGGTGGTGTTGTGTACACGTTGTGCAGGTGGTGTTGTGTACATGTAGTATTGTGTACACGTCATACACGTTGCATTGTGCACATGTGGTGTTGTGTTACATGTATTATGGAGTTGTGATATTGTGACATGTGTATTAATAGTGGTGTACACCGTGTGTAGGTGTATGTGTTGTGTTGTACACCGATTGTAGGTGTATATATTATGTTTTACACCGGGTGTAGATGTATGTGTTGTGTTGTACACTAAATGTAGGTGTATGTGTTGTGTTGTATGTCAGGTGTAGGTGTCTATGTTGTATGTCAGGTGTAGGTGCATGTATTGTGTGGTGTTGTATGTCATGTGTGGTTGTGTGCATGTGGTGTACACTATGTGCATGTGTACATGATTGAAGAGAAGAGAAGTATTGGGTGCTTGTCGGATGTGGAAACCAATCCAGTGTGTGTATAGAAATGACAAAGAACAAAAGAAGAAGCAAAGAACCATTTAAAGGATAAGTATAAATATTTCATTTCAGTTTTATTATGCATGTGATTTATGAATCTGATTTATGATGGTTACATGTGATCCATGTATCTGGTTTATGATGATTGCATGCGATTCGTGATTTTGATCTATGATGGTTGCGTTTTTAGTTAACCTATGTTCATACATGATGATTTTATCAAATAGCTAGTATGACTTGTGGTGACGGGAAGTAAACATAATTGCAGGTATACCTTATTGATGAGCTACCAATGAGGTATGATTTGAATTTATTTCAATTTATTTTAACTCTAATGGAAATAATGTGCTTGGTACATGAAGCAGGGAAATGCCCAGTTTGGGTGGTTGAAACTAACTACAAGGATTAAAAACAAAAACAAAGAAGGAATTGGAACAAGAAACAATATGTTGGTAAAGCACTTCAAGAGCAGGGTGATCGGAATCTGGATCAGAGGCAAAAATTAGCTCAAAATTCAAAGTGCTTAGAATTTCACCAAACTAGAACGAAAACGACCAGCCCATTTCCAGGAATCCATTGCAACTTGTTTCGTCAAAAACTGAGTTCGGATGAAGAAGTTATGGTCTCATGATCGTCGTTCAGAACAAGCAAAATTTATAATAAAAAATTGCAGAAAAGGTACAGGCATGACATGGCAGCCCAGTCAGCATGTAGGGAATCTTATTTGGCTTCTTTCCAATGGGACTGTGACAAGTTTCACAATTAGATTCGCCAGTTTGGTTTGTGAAGGTGAAATTTTCCCAGTATCCTCAAGGTTGAATTTAGGTTCATGAATTTTCATATGTTGAAATTATTTTTACTATTAAAGTTGGATATATATATATATATATAATCCAAACTTTAAATTTTATTAATACCGCATTTTAATTCAAACCTAAACTCCAAGATTATTATGGTGGCATTACAATTTGTATTAAACATTGGTTTATCAAAGGTGGAATCATATATTTAATGTTGGGCGTATAATATACAGTGGCATTTAAAATGTCAAACCTTATCACAAAGGTTCAAACCTATTATTATGAGCGCATTTTTAATACATATATGATGGCATACTTAAACGTTGGTTAAATTTTTAAGCGGAATACATTAAGGTTTGAATTGTGGCAAAAACGAGTATGGAGGGGCGAAGTTGGGGCCTGACCCCATGACCTCCCCGTGCCATTACTTATGTTTACCATTGTGCTACTTCCATATTCCTCGAAAAGGATGCGCACTCACACCTATTTAAAGCACAGTGAAGTCTCCGATGGTGGGAAGGAAGGGGCCAACCCCACGAGCCAACCCTCCTCCCATATGACCCATCCATATAACCGAGCGGAGTAGGTCAGTTAATGGCGCAATTAATTCATGCTTAGCCACAGTTCAGTATGCATATCAATTAATTAATCTTGTATTTAACTTAGCAGTATTTTCAGTGAGATCTCCAAATTCAGAGCGGCCTACAACTTTGGCGGGGCTATCTAGTAGTTTTCCAGATTTAGAGGCAGAATCTATGGGAAACTTTAATGAAGCTTACCTTGAGAAATTTTTGACCAATTTGGGCTCATGAATAGTCATTTATAGCAGATTGGCATGCTCTGAAACCATTGGAACATCTTGCAGAGGTAGAAGAGAAAATCTACAAAAAAATTTGGTCACTTGAAGAATTTTGAAGCCTAGGGCCACCAGGAGGGAAGGTCATGCCCAGATCAGCTAAGGGAAAAATGGAGTGAATGAATAGTCAATTTTTGATGTATTTGATGTTATGAACACAGTGGTATATTCTTCAGAGGCTTTGGAGCACATCTGTAGGTTCTTTTGTCACTTTGGAGATTAAACAAGCCCATGGCCACCAAGATGGGAGGTTAAGCCTAGATCAGCTGGAAACCAAATTCAGAGGTTGAATAGTCATTTTTAGGTTATTTGAGTGTTTTGAAGCCAATGGTATAGTTTTTAAATTCATTGGAGAAATACAGGTTTTTGTAATTAGACATTTTACTCATAATCCCAAGAGGGCTTAGGTAGTTAAAGCATGTCCATGGAGATGTAGCCCAAGAGGAGTGAACTCCATTATCAACCATTGTGTTATGTGATTGTTGTGAGTTATGTTTCTGCATTTCATTTGTTGTACATTATTTTTTAAAAATTTAATTAACTCATAATTTGATCATCAAATACACTTGAAACTACACACATAAACCCCTTCACAAGTGGTTAAAATGAGACAATCCTAATCACACATTTTTAATACTAATGAGGGAGCTAACATAGCAATAACTAGTTTTCCCATATTCAGATCACAGCATCATTGTGGGACACTGGTACCCAATAATTTCCATTGATTTCCATGAGCATGAAATGATCGATATGATGATTTTGAGGTAGGTATGTGTCTTGGTTTTTGGACCTTATGATGCAAGAAAACATTGCCAAGGGATGGATCGCCCAAGAAAGGGGAAGATCGGGAACTTAGAAGGTGAGTGACTACATGGAAGGGGGTGACCCTTTTGTGCAAGGGACTGTGTAACAGAGAAGAAAGGTCAAGTAATGAATTTTTTTTGGTTATTAGCATTGTCGGATGGAATCAGAAGCACATTGGGAGTGTGCACTGGAACAATGAGCCAATAATTGTTCACTAAGAGAAAAATTATCGCAAGGATCATAGCGCTGGAAATTGGATGCAGGTTTGACTTTGATAGTGGATTCTAGAATTCCTGGGAAGGAGTTGAATCCTAGTACTTCTTTTGATGGTGGAGGTGTGAGCCTTTGGATTCACTTTTTGATTGATGCGGGCATCATATCCTTTTATTTGTTGGTTGAAAAAATGTGCATGTATGTATATGTGTATGTTATTGTAAATAGTAATGAGTTGGATTTATAAATCTCCATGGATAGTATGATTATTTGTTGGTTGAACCAAATGTGCATGAGTATGTGGTTTTTTATTTTAAATACCATAATGGGTTATGTTATAAAGCTCCAGTAAACGATATGATTGTCATGTTTTTAATAGTGGTCATTGTAAATACTGCAGCGAGTTGTGTTATAAAGCTCCATAGGTAGTATGTTTTGTTTTTAGTGGTTTGTTGGTCATAGGTGTCATAGAACACCGAGGATGGTGTTCCCCTAAGGGGGAGGGGTTTGTAACAACCCCGGGTGAAAAATTCATGTAATAAAGTTAATAAAGGAAAAATAAGTCCAAGGTAATGGAACATGTATTCCAAGTTGAATGTTGGGAAAAAAATTATATTGGGTGTTCATGTCAGTTTATTATGGCTAAGGAAATTGGAAAAAGCATTAACAAAGGCTTTGAAAAGACAAAGAGGCATTTATTGACATTTTATTTATGAAAATAAAGGAAAATAGGAGAAAGGGGAGATGAAAGGTCACATAATTGCATGAGAGGGAAATTGAAGGAAAATAGAGGAAATTTAAGAATATAGAGGCCTCAATGATAAAAAGGGTTCCGAGGATCAGTTCACATGATTTTGTCAATGGGTAATTTTGACAGTTCTATGGTGGAGCTCTCTCTATATTTTCTCTCTATTCTCCCATACCCTTACACACTTAGAGCATTCTTGGAGCACTCTAGCACTTGGGAAAGAAAGCAAAGGAAGGAAAATGAAGGGCAAGGAAAGTAAGGGAAATTTGGGTCAAGAAAATTCAGCAGGAATACTTGCAAGTAACAGGTTTTATGTGTGATTTCCTAGCTTGTTTATGGATTCATGGCACATGCAAGTATGTATTTGGTTCTCTGGTTGTCATTGGCATGGGTTTTGTTAGGTGTGATATTGGTTTCATCCTTGCCTTGCCATTTCCAGATAACCATGGTGTGATGGGGTTCTTTTACTTGGTTGAACTTTGGATTTCCGGATGGTTTTGGAATCAAGTGAGGAGGTCTTAGGAAAATTCCCAAGGGCCTAGGAATCACTTGACCAGTTTTGGTGGGATTGCGGAAAAGCTTGAGGGTGGAGACGGCCAAATTACTCAAGGTATTCATGAAGAAATTCGGAGGCATTCAAGTTTTTTTGGGCATAGTGATCTCTTGACCTGTTTTGGTAGTATTTTGGGAAATCCTGGCAGTGTATGGTCTTGTTTTGGGCCTAGTAAACCCTTTACTGGTAATGGCAAGATTGTGGTAAATTCTGGTTGTTTGTACCCTTGTTTGGGCATAGGAATCCCTTGACAAATTTTAGCGGGATTGCGATAAATCTTGAGGGTGGAGGTAGTTTGATCTACTAGGATTGAGTCCCACATTCATGCTTATAATATGACATAAGGATGATTGGCTGAAAGAAATATTTGGTTCAGCTCAATCCATGGTCAGGTGGTACGTGGAAGTCCATGACTTGGTTGGATTTTGTATATGTCAATAAAATCTCTTTTCCTCTTTTATTTCATGAGTAATTATACTTTTTATTATGTGGCTTTGATGGTTGTTCTATCATGGTTATTATTCTAGTTATATGTTGGTTACAAGCATGGTTTCATAGCAGGTTCTTGCTATGACTCTTGATATGTTTTGATTAGTTAATGAATTCATGAGCTAACAAATGTTATGCCAACTATTATGAGATGGAATTAGACCTTCTTAATGACTCTCATATAAGTATTAGACCCCTATGTTCATATATGCATTTATGAGCTGTAGATTTCATGTTCTCAATATGTTTGACGAAATGACTGTCATGGTTAGGCCTAGATAGGTCAATTTTTTTATCAAGTTTTGTATAAGTAGATTTTTATTAATGTCATTTATCATTATGGAAAGTTTCATTAAGTTATGAGCAGTGATATGGAGATAATCCATGAAAATGTGGCATTGAATCTGGGGTCGTGGGCTAAGAACTGAGAAATTAGGATTGTAGTCGCTATCTTGCAAGGTTATGCATGTGACTAGAGGCCTACACTTGAATGGATGCAATGTTATACATGCAGCTAGGAGTTCAGGTCAGTAAAAAAATAATCTGACTCAGTGTTTGGGCACCTGGAGGGGTGGTTTAGCTCTTGGGGGTCTTGTAGCTCCCCAGGAAGGTAAATAAAGTTCCAGTTTGTCAGTTCCACTTCCTCAATTGTACTTAGGAGTTTGAGTCATATCACAATAGCCCTTATCTCATGTTTACCCTGACATGCAGGTGAGAGTGGGTAAATGTGGGAGGAGGCATTACAAAGACCTAGAGTCGAATCACAACAACTGCCATTATTCACCTCAATGTCAAGATATTCAAATTTTCTTACCCCTTTAGGCTTATAGGAACTACTCATCATGATTTTCAACATGTTCAATTTTTTTCCACCTAGCTTAACATGTATTTGGAGAACAAAACCCTACTAGAGGGGGAATTAAACCCATCTTAACGCCTAGCCTACTTGGCTAACTTGGCCATGAAAAAATGGCTCTCCCTCTCTTTCTCGACACTCACTTTTTTCGCTAAATTATTCGAAATGAGAGCGAAACTCACTGAAACTATCACTACCACTCATAAGGAAAACATACATGAAGCATCAATGCAAAATAGATCCATCAAATTTCCAAAAATACTCATGATCCCCAGTCACCGTGGGTTTGAATTTTGACAGATCATTCTAACCAAGTAGGAGAGAGAAAACAACTTAGACAATGGCTAAATTTATTTAGCTAGAGAAAATATTTCCTTAAGCAATGAAATGACGGTCCAACAAGTAAAAAATTCACCCAATAAAGACAAATAGGTGGAATAAATCACTCCAACAACCATATAAGTGCACACTTTTCCTTGAGTTGTGCGTCAGTTGCACTTCAATTACTCTAGCGAAGTCCAATTATACATGCACCACTAGCTCATCAATTCACTCATGCATGCAACCTCAAAGTCCTCACAAATAAATGTGTGCTTCAATTATGCGAGACTAATAGAATGCAATTGTTATGCATGCATGGTCTTTTCACTTATGCATGGCTAGTTAGTTAAGACTCACTCCATCGCATAGTCAGTTTAACTGAGATAAGTAATTTACTAGATAATAAATTTCTAGTAGTTTTGGTTATTAAAATTAACAACCTTAGAAAAATCATCTCTCATGCCCCATCATCACAACATTTGGAAGGATTAAGAATCTCGTCTACTTCCGGAACTATTTCCCATTTACAATTTGAAGTTGATATACTACTTCTAGGATATGCGAGTCTAAAAGAAGCCAAAGCAATAAAAAATGCCATTGAAATATTAAAGAGACTCACATGACAGACCAGCTACCATTAACATAGACAAATTAGTTTTTTCTAGGACTAAAATGACAAATCCTAACAATGTTTGAACTTAAAAGAAAATATTCCGCACACGATTTATCTGGGCTTTCCTCTAGTAGATGGAATATGTTCTGCAAAGTATTGAGAAAAATTTTATTGATAAAATAAGGAATAAATAGACATGTGGAAGAACAAATCACTATCCCTAGTAACTAGAGTGATATTCCTTAAATTTGACATCTTAACCATGTTTGTTTATCAAAGTTTGGTTGTTCTGGCACCAAAGAGAGCGATCAATGATATGGAGAGAATATTTAAACAATTCATGTGGTAGAGGACATCCATGGAGAATAAATGAAACTTTTTTTTATTAGACGTTAGTATCTAGCCCTATGTGGGTTGTAATAGAAAGGATAAGAAAATTGGAGCAACTAAAGAAAAAAAAATTCTCAAAAGCAAATTGAAGTGGCAAGTTGGTGTGGTTCAAAAACCCACATTCTCACATTTTACGCTAGAGTTCAACATAAAAAAAATTTCATTGGAGATTATTAGTGTAGGAAAGAAGCTTTGGATCAAAATATCACAATATCATTAGAAGGCCAATTGGAAATCCACTTTCCCTAAAGGCTTATTTTGAGCAACAAATATTTAATTGACAATCATGTATTTTGGGATGTAAACAATGACAATAAAACAAAATTATAGGATAATATGTGGCTTGGTCATAGGCCATCGGCATCCATGCAATTTCTAGTCACACCTAACTCGAAAATGAAGAGATATGGTTTGATTCACATATCATATTATTATAACGGCCTATTGAGTTTCATTCCCAAGTGAAAAAATTATTGAAGGATTCCCTCTTGTTCAGATTCATTAATCCAAATGAAGATGAAGACTCACTTTGCCCCAATCCAAAATATCAAGGAGAATACATTGATAAACAAGGGGGTCAAGATGTTTTTATTAACATAGAAACAATTCCAAGGTGCCATTTATTTAGCATATCTAACTTTTTAAACATATATATTAGATAATGGCAAGTATCTTGTTAGTTTTAAAAATAATACTAACTTTTGCTTATATTATTAAAAAAAATGAATTGGATTCTAACTTTAGAATGTGGCTGGTTTGGAAAAACTACTTTTCGCACTAAATGGAACTACAAATAGTTGTTTGAATGTCTTCTTTTAGAACAACAACTTTTCAGATTGTGGCTCTAATGAGAATGAGTTATTCACAACCAATTTCAACATATTCGCAATATTCCTCCACTTAGTTCTTTAGTCTCTGATGATGCATCCTCGACAACATGGGAAGAACATAAGTATCCACCCTAAATCCTCCACAAGACCATGACTAAATTGTTTGAAAATAAAATCAAACCCATAACCAACATAAAATTCAATCGAATAAAATTCCAAATCACATTGGAAGGGAGGTAGCCATGGGATAGTAAATCAGGGCTTTGGTGTAAAGGGTTGAAGCAATTTGTGAAAATCCTCTATCAAAATCAATGTAATTAAATAATTGAATTGCGGAAGAGATATAATTTAATTATACACATACGTGATTAAACTCGTTGGAAAAGGATAAATGGTTGGCCTCATTCAAGATATTAAGAAAGATGCCCACTTGAATTGACAAAGTCAGAAGTTTTGTCATCATGGTCGTCGTAGTAGATCTCAATAGAAACACTTCTTAGTAACCCTGACCCTTTTTATCTCTTTGCGAAAATTGTGAATACACCTTTGTGCTCCTCTATATGGGTCCAAATTGATCCTCTTCTTCGACCTTCAATGGATGGAGCTAAATATAAATTTATTTGAGGAAGGGGATTTTCAAAGAAACCATAAACACACACATATTTATACACATTTACACACACCCTCCCTACAAGTGTGGGTATATTATGCTAGGAGTAAGAATGCTACACAAATGGGAAAAATTATACTGTTTAGATTATTTTATATTCAGTGTTGGGTGCAGGAATTGTGGTTCAGTGAAATCCTTCAACACTTAATTGTCAACCCAGGGGTTTCGTAAAACTTAGAGGCAAAGCACATGAAATGCTAGAAATGATATGAACCTTTCCTAGTTCTATTCCTATTCCTACTTCTTTAATTACAATCTTGCATAATAAAAAGGAATGATCACATGACAAAATAATACCAAAGAAATTCTAGTGTTGGAATATGAAAGAAAGTACTTTGCAAGGACGTAAATAAAATGAACTCTTAAGTTTTTGTAAACAACCTTAATTTATAAAATAGATATTTATGATTATCTTCAATATGGTTATATGACAGAATAATAGTTGGATCATTAAAGCTGTCTGTCTTCTTTGAAGATATTCCTTCCTGCACTAAATTGTCACTCCCGTACTATAACAATGTTCTTATACTAGAACATTGTTCATGTACTGGAATGAAGTTTATATGCCAAAAGTATGTTTTTCGTATGTACTGAAGATTTAAACCTTATTACATGAGCTCTAAGTCTCTGAGCTAGAGCACTCTATTCCTGTACTAGGATATCGGTTCATGTACCAGAACAGAGGTTCCTGCACCAGAAAACTAGTGTCCATATACCAAGTTTTCAGATTACTTTCATAAAGTAAAAATCATGTTAACTAGGGAAATAAATTTCAAAGTGAACAAAACTCTGAAAATAACTTTCACAAGAAGAAATATGCTTCAGCTAAACTTAAACTCGAAACAAGAAATAATCTCAAAAGTCAAAGTAAATCTTTCTTAAAACAAGAAACTTCTTCCATGCAATAAAAGAAATTATCTAATTGCGACAGCAAGCTTGTTTCTCTGATGACTGTTCATGTGAATCAGATCTGCTTCTTGATCGTTTTAACTCAAAAGGTTCATTTGATAATTTAACATGAAATTCAATCCTTTCCTTGAAAATGTTAAATGCGAGCACAAATCTTTATGTTACAACAAAGTTTATTCCATATTCATCAAAGCACAATTAAATCTTAAGTCTAAACTCCAAATATTAAGAATGCCTCTGTTTTAGAAATAAACAACCACTTGTATAAATACATAAAGATCTTGCAAAGGAAAAGAAGCAAAAATACTTGCAGAAATGAACCAAAGAAATCGACATGCAGAATCAAGAACGCACTTGTATAGGCAGCTTACTTGCACTATTTTTGTAGAAATCAATCAAGCATCAAAAGGGAAAAATTATGCAATTTAAAATCAAACTGAACTAATCCTGCACACCACAGATCCATCACACAACAATTTCAAATGAAATCGAACCTGTTACTTGTGAAAGAATTAAATAATTAATTAATTCGCACTTTAATTAACACACTTTTAACAAAGGGAGAAGGAGTTGGGTTGGTTGGGCCCTAGAGAACCAGCTCATTTCCCTATTACAAAATCTGAAAACTCAGCTTCTCAACAACACATCATCATAATATTGAAACACAAAAATAAAATAACATGGTACAATCATTTGTATTATATTCCCAATAATAAAATGTACATCAGGAGATATAATCCAGCCCAGAAAGAGGTCGATACCAAAATAATTACAATTCACCAAAATTATTGTAGCATCGCTAACTATTTCCTATCAGAGTTCTACATTAAATACAAACCCTTAAGGCTACGGTCATAAAATAATATAACAACAATTTAAACTAAGCCTTTCGGCTGTTACAAAATCCTAATCTAAGGCATATGGTCGGAGTCCTAATCTTTAATATCCTTTGATTTATCTCCCGCTCTGAGCCCAACCCGAGACAAACTGATCTTTGACGAAAGATCCACATATATAGTGAGTTGTCACGGGAGTGCAAGAACCACCATCCGGTGTAGGAATCCTACCTGCACTCGTCCATTCTACCACAATGATTAATACATTGTTCATCAAATACTTTGGGAAAGAAGAAATATTAGTTGCAAAGATAATTTAAAGGTATAAAATCCATAAATAAATAATTAACTCCATGATAAGCCTTAAATATGAAAATATAAAGAGAGTGAAAGAATGGGCATGATTCTGGAAAAAGTGTAGGAATGAAGGGGTTCCAAGGTTGAAACAGAGGTTTAGGTCATGTGTTTAGAGCTGGATAGGGGTTAAAAATGAAGCAATTTATCCTACCAACATCCTCACATCCCTATCTTTTTGTGTATCCTCACACAACCTTTACCTACTGCAAAAAAATAAAACATGGAAGCCCTCCTTCAATCCTGTATTTGTATGCTAATCCCTACTTTCACTGTCTTCGTCTTCTTGCCTTAAGCCTTCTTGGGTCGCTTGGTCACCTTTCTGAGACGCCTGTAGCACTTTGATGCTCGAAATTTCCATATCTTCCCTTGGCATTTATGTTCTTTCACTTCCTTTGTTAGCTCTATATTCTTTTGTTTCTGCACTGTCCCCTGCTCTTTCATGGTTTGGTTTAGTATCTCCAACCCATAAATACACTGCTTGAGCTCTTCTATCTGACTGTTCAGGTGGAGAGTGGATTTTTCTTCACCCAATTCTTCTTGTGCAGGAGTTTTCTCGGCAGTTGACTCTAAACATGTGTCGGCACCATCAGACTCGATATTACCATCGCCACCAATTTCCTGCATTTCAATATCACCAAGGGTTTCAGTACCCTACACTTCAACGTCCATTTGACCCACTGTCGGGTCTTTGCTTGCACTTGCACTGGATGTCGGCATTTTTTTCCTTTTCTTCACATTTCTAAGTAAGACCAACAAGGGTGTGACATCTTCTTCGTCTTCATAGTCTGCATTGACCACTGTGTGGGCTGCAGCCTCAACAAGGAGAGAAATGTTGTTGTCACCCGATGAATCGTCCAAATGTATCGGAGAGGTCGACTGAACGTGACCTTCCTTTGAAGAGGCAGTCCTCTTCTTGGCTGAACTCTGGGTTGTTCTCTTTGATATGGATGGGGTTTCAATGACAGGTCTCTGCTCCTCTTCCTGCACTAACTTAGTCTTGGTAGGGTGCGGGCTTAGGGTTCCAGGCTTCCCTTTCTTGCTTGCACTCTTCTTGCTCGATGACTTCACTTTTCCTTGTTCCTGAAATTCCTTCAAAAATCCTTCCCAGGTCATTTTCCCAACCTCCAACTCCTTTTTAACTAAAATCGCAATCAACCCATGATGGTATAATTTACATGCAATTCGGCTCATCTTACCTTTCTGAATTCCATTTGACATTTTCTCTAAACTTCTTAGAAGAAAATAAGGGAAGTTGATAAGATTTCTTGACTCGAAGTGTAGAAACAGTCGAATATGGTACAAAAAGGTCAATGAGTAGCGACCTTCACAAGTGAGAAATTTTTGTAATATATACAGCAAGTCCTTCCATTTTCCTAGCATGGTGTTACGTTCTAGTCCTTTCTTCCAATCCACCTTTTGTTTTCTGTCAACCACAAACTAGCACCACAACTTCTTCTTGAGCTTCTCCTTTTTAAACCACTGCTTACCTACTGTTGTTAGTCCCGTGGCCTGTGATATAGACTTTTCTGTGACTTCAAATTCTAGCAATTGCACCTTGGCTTGACTCCCATCAAAGGTCTGAGCGAATTCTAATGCCACAGATGAGTTAAACCCATCGAATTTTAGCAGGAACGGGAGGGACCTGAATTCCTACAATAGTGCTTCCTATACTCGATCGTTTTCTCTACCTCTTTTACGGACCAAGGTTCAATCCTCACAAGCGCCATCCTCTATTTGAATTCACTAAAATTATATCTAACACTTAGAAGGACCACATGGCAAGAATTCAGAGGCTTTGTTGAAAATATTTTGTGATAGCTGAGCTATCCGTTCGCCGTTATATCGGCCACCCTCCAACGGTCACGATCCATCATCAAAATCACAACCTTGGGATGGATGCAATACAGATTGGCTAAAGTACAAGTAGCAATGATCATTGGTGAAGGGCGGCGGTTATGGTGGTGTTTTAATATAATAGTCATGCGAAGTATGGTGTGAGGTCAAGTCATCATTAACAGGTGACAAGATTTTTTTTTTTAAAGGTAAGTATTGGATAACGGGTAAATCGTACACATTCCACAATCACTTCATGATTTCACACAAGGTGCACACGGTACTTATAAAAATAAGAATTCATAACCTAAATATATTTGTACTTAAAATATTTCTCTCCTACTTTAGTAAATGATAAAACAAGGTTTAACCATAATACAAATTATTGAATGCCATAATCTAAAAGTGGTGCAGTCATTCTGCTTGCACAAGAATTTCATAACACAGGAGTAATTTTTTCACTTGCGCATTCTTGCACCAGGTATTCCTACACTATATCAAACATTTTTTCACTAAATATCATTGTTCATACACCAGGACATGTGTTTTTGTACTCGAGAGTGGTCAACAATGTGGATTCCTGCACTGAACATTTCTGCACTTGAATGATCCTGCACTAAACATTCATACATTGAACATACTTGTACTGAACATTCCTACATTAAAGACATATTCTTACACCATGGACATTTGTAGCATATCTGAAGAGAGAGAGGGAACAAAAAGTTATGATAAAATATACTTCATAGGTTGGATTTGAAAGATTCGTTGAATATCCAAAGGAGGTTTCATTTTCCAGTATTTGGTATTAATGTTTGCCTTTCAATCTAACTTGTGAGTTCACATCATATCCTGCAATATGATCCATGAGGGAGAAAAGAAGTGGGAAAAGGGTAAATTTTCAGAATGGGAAGGAAATTACGACAGGGAATTCAAGAGTGAAACCACCAAGAGTGTTAGGTACCTATATAAATAGTATAGTCGCTTATTGTTGTTAGTGTAACCCCCTTATTATTATTGTTGTACCCCTGTAACCCCAATATTGTTATTATTGTGCCCTTACATTATTATTGTTAGGTTGGCTAGGATTATATTGTGACCACATGGACTCTTATATATAGAAGGAGGTTTTGTCATTTGTATCATCCAAGAATTGTTCATTTATGTAATGTAAAGGAGGTTTCCCCCTCGAAGTGGCTTATTTCTAAGGCGTTGATCTCTCTTTTCTTCTATTTGGAGTTGGTTTCGTAACATTTGGTATCAAAGCTTTGGATTCTAGGGTTTCGTTGCTCCAAACAGGTCATCGTGGCATTTTCGGTATAATTTTTTTTCTACAAAGGCTCAGAAGCTGAATTTTTTATCACACAAAGCTGAAATCCTGAGGAACTTCCTGTAAAAAATTTAGATCTTAGTTCGCAATATTTTGGAGATATGATCTGTGGAAGTTAGGGTTTTTTCAGTCTTTCGAATTTCATCTCAAAGAGGTCACTATGGGGAATTCGTCATAAATCTCCCTTTGAGAATCGGATTGGAATTCTGTAAAAAGTTATTACAAGTACACAGACTGTAGTTTCATGTATATCAATTTCAGAGCTGAAGGAGGAAATAGTGACACGTGGCACGTCATACAAGTTCGCTATATTGAACTAGTCCATAATTAGGTCATTGTGGGAGATTGGGCATAACTTTGCCTAGAATAATCCAAATCAGGTCAGACCTATGGCATTCAAAATAAGATTCAGAGGGCTACTACATGGACGAATTTTAGATATTGAAGATCCAAAATCATAGAGATAATTTAGTTTCAATATCGATCTCCTCAAATGCAAGAGAAAGGTGTGTATTTTTTGCGAATTGCATAAGTCTTGTGTGAAAAATCAATTTGAAGTGATTCCAATAGCATATTGAAGCATATATATCAGTATTGGGTTCTAAAATTCCACCTAAAAATAATTCAACACCTATTCAGCCTTCAGAAGGCTCTACTATGACTCATGAAGAGGAAGAAGTGCAACATGACATATCAAAATTACAAGAGCAAGTACACCAAATTTCACTCTCGCAAAGATTCATTGAGGATGATAAGATGATAAGATGAGCTATGAGCTAGTTGAGTACCCAAACAAGAAAATAATAGTACTAGTTGAGCCACCTACCATCTCTTCTTCGAATTTCTTCTGTACTTGCTGCATAAAATCTTCCTTTGTGAGGGGCTAAAAATACACCTTAAGTCTATGCCCATTCACAAGGAATACTGAATCTCACCCATCAATAGTTTTAATTTCTACTACTCCATTCTCAAAAAATTTATCCACCTCATAAGGTCCCATCCAGCGTGTGTGGAATTTCCCTTTGAAATGTTTAAATCTGGAATCATAAAGGAGTACCCAATCACCTAGTTGGAATTTCTTCTTCTTGATATACTTGTCATAGCACTTCTTGCGTTGTTGTTGAATTAATATATTATGTTGAACAACATCCCTTATAAACTCATATAACTCATTCAATTGTAGTAGACATTGTTGCTGTGCTTCAGAGAGATCTAATCCCAATTGAATTGTAGTCCGGAAGGTCTTGATCTATAACTCTATCGGTAAAATTACTTGTGTCTCGTATACCGGCTCATATGGTATGTATCCCTTGCTATTCCTCAAAGTAGTTTGATATGCCCATAAGGATTCCAACAATTTTTTGGCCCAATACTTCCTATGCATGTTCACTGTTTTGGTGAGGATGGACTCAATTACCTTATTTGTAGATTCCACTGGGCCATTTTCTTGCGGGTGATACAATGTAGATTTCCTATGCCGAATTTTATAATGATCCATCACACCATGTACCAGATTAGAAATAAATTGTGACCCATTCTCAGAAACAATCTCTCTAGGCACACCAAATCTAGTAAATATTTCAGTAAATAAAAAGTATGCAACAACTTTTTCAGTAGCAAAAGAAACAACTTTAGCTTCTACCCATTTTGTAACAAAATTTGTACAAACCAATATATGCTTTTTATTTAAATATGTTGGATTTATGGGTCCCACAAAATCAATAGCCCATTTTTCAAAGGGCTCAATCATAACCTGAGGACATAAAGGCATTTCATTGGTTTGATTCGATTGGCCCATTCACTTACATCTATCACATCGCTTGACATATTGTTTGGCATCCTCAAACAAGGAAGGCCAAAAATAGCTAGATCGTAGAATCTTCTATGCAGTTCTCTTATCAGCAAAATGGCCTCTGCAAGGTTCATCGTGAGCATATTTCAAGATTTCAAACACTTCTTCCTCTCTCACACATCTAATAAGAGTTGGTCCGATGTAAAGGAGGTCTCCTTGAATCCAAGAATATGCAGCACTTTTATGTATGATATTCTGCTTTTCACGAGAAGACAAGTGAGGTGGTGTATTTCTAGTGACTAAATAATTGGCCATGTCAGTAAACCATGAGGATTTTTTTAACAGAACAAAAAGATGTTCGTTAGGGAAATCATCATCAACGGGAATTACTTCAATAGGATTATTCAATCTAGAAAGATAATCGGCTACAACATTAGATTTTCCTGGTCTATCAACAATAGTAACATTAAATTCCTGAAGCAAAAGTAGCCACCTGGTCACTCTACCGCTAGTTAATGGTTTATTCATCAAATATTTTATTGCAGAATGATCAATATGCATAAAGACTTCATATACTGTAATGTAGTGTCTGAATTTATTAATAGCAAAAATCACAGCTAAAATCTCTTTCTCAGTCACAGTATAATTCAGTTTAGCGGGTGACAAGTTTTTACTGATGAAGTATATAACATTGGACTATTTGTTCTCTTCTTATCCTAAATTTGGGCCAATGGCACTATCTGGGGCATAAGAGGAAATATGAAATGGAAGGGACCAGTTAAGCCCTCTCAAAACTGGTGCCTATACTAATTTTTCCTTTAATGTCTCAAAAGACTGTTGGCAAGTTGGGGACCAAGAAAACTCACTATCCTTAGCTAATAATTAGAAAAGGAGGGTAGCTATCCTAGAAAATTTCTCAATGAATCTCTCTTATTATCCCGCATGTCCTAGGTATCCTCTCACTTCCCTTTGTGTTTTGGGTGCAGGAAGACACAAACTAACCTCTATCTTAGTTGGGTCAACCTGGATACCTTTGTCATAAATGAGGTGGCCAATAACTACTCCTGCTTGGCACATTAATCTACAGATTTTGTCACTTAAAGCAAGGTGGGCTTATTGGAAATGAGAAAGAACTTTTTCTGGAATGTTAAGGGCTTCATGCAATGAATCACCAAATACCGAAAATTCATCGGTATAGATCTCCACACACTCAAGGTCAGCAAAGATGGCCATCACTACCCTCTGAAAGGTGGCTAGGGCATTACATAGTCCAAAGGGAAGCACTCGGTATGAAAATTTCCCCCATGGGCATGTAAAGGTGGTCTTATCTTGATCCTAGGGTGCAATCTATATCTGGTTATAACCACTAAAGCCATCCAAAAAATAAAAGTACTTTTTACCGGCAAGGGTATCAAGCACCTAATTGATGAAAGGAAGGGGGAAGTAATCCTTAAGAGTGGATTTATTCAATTCTTTGTAATCAATGCAAATGTGTCATCTCCCATCTTTCTTCGAGACTAATACTAATGGAGAGACCCATTGGCTATCGGATAGAGGATACATAAAATCATCATTTAAGAGATTTTGTAATTCTTCCTTCACAACTTCTCTTAGAGCTGGGTTCATGCATCTCTGGGGTTGTCGGTCAAGTCAAGCTCCCTCCTGAATATAAATGTGATGAGTACAAGTTTCAGGAGGGATGTCTTTCATGTCCGTATATCTGCATGCAAGGACATCAAGATTGTTTTTCAACAACTTTACAAGTTGCTCTTATTGGGATGCATCTAGGTCTGAGCTAATATGTAAATATTTTCCTGGACTAATCTCAACAAGAGTGGTTTCGGGTTTGAGAGTACAAATAGGTGCTGCTAGAGACTGTGGTGTGGAAGGTTTGGAATCATGACTTCCTTGAAAATCCAGACCAAATATCTGACATAATGACTCAAAATTTGGCATGGTATCTAGATTATTCAAGAAGTCTCGTATCTCACACTCCTTATTTGACTTAGTATAATCAGATGAGGGAGATATCGCTGATTCATAATCCACAATGTTGAAGCAATTTTTCTGACAACAATTCATGGACAGCGGCTCTCCTGTCATTTTTCACAATTTTTAGTGAAAAAATTCAGAAGAATGGATATAGATCTAAGCTCCTCTTGAAAAATCACCCAATTTCAGAAGAAAAAAAATCGGTCGAATCAGAGTCCGGATGTGGGAGTTATCGTTGATTTAAAATCAACTGTTTTTTCAAAAAAATTGTGACAGTCAGACAGTTCTAGAACGAATCTGAGAGTCTAGAGTCTCCAGATAGTGGTTTCAAACACATGAGAAGATGCAGAATGATCATTCCATTTCCAAAAATAGGTTATAATAAATATTCTGAGTTATATTGACCGAGTTATGCTCATTTAAAATCTGGAGCAGCATTCGGAGCGAGTTCCCTTTGGAGACGTGCCCTCCCACCCCACTTTAGTGGGCACTTGCTTCACATTCATCAGTTTCATCATAGCAGTATTCGGCTTGGGTTATTTGGAGATGTTTCCTCCCACCCGAAGCTATGTAGGCACCTGCTGCTTCATCAACAATCAGCATCAAAGTTATGGGTCAACTGCACAAAATCATTTTCATCGAAGTCCATTTGCTAAGCCGCACACTGTTAGTCACACAGTTGGTCACAAGCATTACAGGGTATCTCTATCCTTGGATCTTCGTTTTTCATGGTTTTGGTTCATCCACAAACCCACACTTCATCGAAGTCCATTTGCTAGGCCGCACACTGTCAATATCATAGTTGGTCACAAGCATTACAACGTATCTCTATCCTCGGATCTTCGTTCATCACAATTATGGGTTAACTACACAAAACCCTTCTCTTCAGTGGCTCTTCATATTCAACAAAGGCTTCTCAGGAGGGAACGTCAAGCAATGGGGACCATTGCTTCTTAAGGAGGGAGGAATGATCCGAATGGAAAATGGCATCAACCCATGGTATTCATCTACCCATGTTATCCATCCACCCATGGTATTGTAAATGGCATCAACCCATGGTATTCATCCACCCATGATATTTATTCACCTATGGTATTATAAGTGACCCATGGTATGTATCCACCCATGGTATTCTTCCACACATGGGATTTATCCATGGTATTGTAAGTGGTATCTACCCATGGTAGAAAAAAGGACAGAGCCAAAGCATGGAGACTCAAGACAACCTGTCGAAGCCACAAGCAAAGAAAAACACCGCAAAGCCAAAGAAGGACACAGGAAAGTGGTGTGAGTTCCATAAGAGCTCCACTCTCAACACAAGTGAGTGTCGGGCCAAGCAGTTGCTGGTGGTCGAGATGAGGGCTTCTGAGTCAGATGCATACTCTGACTCTAAATCAGAACCTGACAAGGGGAATGAAAAACAGAAAAAGATTATTAATGCGGAGCCCAATGCCACTGTTTCCACTACAAATATCCAGAAGGAGAAGCCAGAAGATCTAGAGGAGGAGGAATGTCTCTTCCACTCCCAAATGTGGGTAAAGGGCTCCCCAGTATAGTTCATTGTCGACAATAGGAGCCAAAAGAACCTCATTTCAGCAGACGTCGTGAAGCGGTTGGGCTTGCCGACCACAGCTCACCCACATCCATACACCATCGGCTGGCTTCACCAAGGACGAGATCTCCGCGTCAACCAGCAGTGCCGCCTTCCCTATAGCATCAAGCCCTTCACAGATGAGGTACTATGTGACGTTGCTCCTATTGATGTTTATGATGTACTATTAGGACAACCATACTTGTGGAAGCGTCATGCTGTGTATGAGTCTCGGCCTCGCGCTGTTATTGTTACTTTGGGAAATAAGTTATACAGGATACCAGAGGTACCACCTCCTGTCGCTATCTCTTTGGTTACTGCAAAACAATGCAGTAAGCTCATTTTCCAAACCAGGGAATTCATTTTCCTGATGATCTGCCCCAAGGGCAAGAAGAATATTGTGGCCACGACCTCCAGACAAGGCTCCTCTGCACGACAACAAAAAATGGATAAGGTTGTCGAGGAGTACGGGAACATCTTCACCTCACCCACAGGGGTACCTCTGCACTGTCTGGTCAAGCACCCGATTGATCTAACCCCAGGTGCGCCTCTACCCAATGGACCGATCTATCGGCGCTCTGTTCTGGAAAATGATGAAATCAAGAGGCGGATTCAGGAGCTGATGCAAAAAGGTCACATCCAACCAAGTTCATCGCCCTGTGGGAGCCCGATCGTGTTGGTACAAAAGAATGATGGGACGTGGAGACTCTGTATTGACTATCGGGCGTTGAACAAGATCATTGTCCGGAATAGGTACCCGATTCCACGGATTGATGACCTTCTAGACCAACTCAAAGGTGAAAAATATTTCAGCAAGATCAACTTGAAGTCTGGGTATCACCAGGTACCAATTGAACCCTCTGATGTGTGGAAGACTGCCTTCAAAGCCAAGGAAGGCCTTTTCGAATGGTTGGTCATGCCTTTCGGGTTGATGAATTCTCCCGCAACCTTCATGAGGATGATGGATGACATCTTGCGGCCATTCACCAACTCATTTGTAGTGGTGTACTTGGATGACATTCTGATCTTCAGCCAGACTTGGGAAGAGCACCTTCACCACATCCGACAAGTCCTCCAAACACTGCGGCAACACAAGTTGTGTGCCGATTTGGAGAAGTGCACGTTTGGCATGACCCAGGTTCAATATCTGGGATACATTATTGATGAAAGGGGGGTGCATGTGGATCCAGCCAAGATCCAAGTCATTCGGGATTGGCCAGCCCCGACTACTATAACAGAGCTTCGCAGCTTTCCAGGTCTTGCTAATTTCTACCGTAGATTCGTGTTGGGATTCTCTCATATCACTTGGCCCTTGAGTCAAGTCACCAAAGGAGGAGCGAGAGCAAAATTATTTTGGTCGGAACCTCAACAGAAGGCGTTCAAAGAATTGAAAAATCGCCTCTGTTCTGCCCCAGTGCTCACCTTACCAGACTTGCAGCATCCATTTGAGATCGAGACAGATGCCTCTGACTATGCTATTGGGGCAGTTCTTACTCAACAGGGACATCCAGTGGCATATCACAGTGAGACATTGTCTGAGACGGTTCGCAAGTATCCCACCTATGACAAAGAAATGTATTCCATTGTGCAAGCCTGTCGACAATGGAAGCATTACATTTTGGGGAAGGAAACAATCATCCACACAGACCACCAGCCCCTGCAGTTCATACAGACACAAGAGAAGTTGCAGAATGATCGCCATCAGAAGTGGTCCACATATCTGCAACAATTTCATTTGAACATCAAGTACAAGAAGGGTAGCACCAATAATGTTGCAGACTGCCTCAGCCGACCACCGATCGTGGCGCTCACCACCGTTCTCAAATCTTGTGGACACGAGACTTCGGATTGGTCACTTCTCTACGAGAGTGACCTAGAATTCAGCCACACTTATAAGGCACTCTTGGGGGGTACGCAAGTTCAAAATTTGCACCTCCAAGATGCACTTTTATGTCACCTGGGACACCTTTATGTTCCTTCAAGCGAGCGTTCCAAGATGATATGGGAAGCACACTACAATCGAGTCGCTAGTAATTTCGGGGTCGAGAAAACAGTAGCAGTATTGCAGAAGTATTTCTATTGGTCGAACCTTCGAAAGGATTTCGAGAAGCACATCAGATCCTGCACTGCTTGTGCCATTTCCAAACTGACCATCAAGAAGCAAGGCCTATATACTCCTCCACCTACCCGTAGACAACCTTGGGAATACATCTCCATGGATTACATGTCGGGCCTGCCTTCTACTAAGCATGGAAATGACTGTGTTTTCGTGGTTGTCGACAGATTCTCGAAGATGGCCATTACGGCGACTCTCCTGTCATTTTTCGCAATTTTTAGTGCAAAATTTCAGAAGAATGGATATATATATATATCTGAGCTCCTCTTGAAAAATCACCCAAGTTCAAAAAAAAAATCGGTCGAATCGGAGTCCTAATATGGGAGTTATTGTTGATTTAAAATCAACTATTTTTTTAGAAATTTTATGATAGCGAGACAGTTCCAGCGCGAATCTGAGAGTCTAGAGTCTCCAGATAGTCATCTCAAACCATGAGAAGATGCAGATGATCATTCCATTTCCAAAAATAGGTTATAATAAATATTATGAGTTATATTGACCGAGTTATGCTCATTTTAAATCTGGAGCAGCATTCGAAGCGAGTTCCCTTTGGAGATGTGCCCTCCCACCCCGCTTTAGTAGGCACCTGCTTCACATTCATCAGTGTCATCATAGCAGCGTTCGGCTTGGGTTATTTGGAGACATGCCATCCCACCTTAAGCTATGTAGGCACCTACTACTTCATCAACAATCAGCATCACAATTATGGGTCAACCACACAAAATCATTTTCATCAAAGTCCATTTGCTAGGCCGCACACTATTACAAGGTATCTTTGTCCTCGGATCTTTGTATGTCATGGTTTTGATTCATCCACAAACCCACACTTCATCGAAATCCATTTTCTAGGCTGCACACTGTCAATATCACAGTTGGTCACAAGCATTACAGGGTATCTCTATCCTCGGATCTTCGTTCATCGCGGTTATGGGTTAACTACACAAAACCATTCTCTTCAGTGGCTCTTCATATTCAACAAAGGCTTCTCAGGAGGGAACTTCAAGAAATGGGGACCATTGCTTCTTAAGGAGGGAGGAATGATCCGAATGGAAAATGGCATCAACCCATGGTATTCATCTACCCATGTTATCCATCCACCCATGGAATTTACCCATGGTATTGTAAATGGCATCGACCCATGGTATTCATCCACCCATGATATTTATTCACCCATGCTATTATAAGTGACCCATGGTATGTATCCACCCATGGTATTCATCCACACATGGGATTTATCCATGGAATTGTAAGTGGTATCTACCCATGGTAGAACAAAAGACAGAGCCAAGGCATGGAGACTCAAGACAACCTATCGAAACCACAAGCAAAGAAAAACAACGCAAAGCCAAAGAAGGACACATGAAAGTGGTGTGAGTTCCATAAGAGCTCCACTCTCAACACAAGTGAGTGTCGGGCCAAGCAGTTGCTGGTGGCCGAGATGAGGGCTTCTGAGTCACATGCATGCTCCGACTCTGAATCAGAACCTGACAAGGGGAATGACAAAGGGAAACATATTATTGATGCAGAGCCCAATGCCACTGTTTCCACTACGAAGATCGAGAAGGAGGAACCGAAAGATCCAGAGGAGGAGGAACATCTCTTCCACTCCCAGATGTGAGTAAAGGGATCCCCGGTACAGTTCATTGTCGACAATGGGAGCCAAAAGAACCTCATTTCAGCAAACGTCGTGAAGCGGTTGGGCCTGCCGACCACAGCTCACCCACATCCATACACCATCGAGTGGCTTCACCAAGGACAATATCTCTGCATCAGCCAGTAGTGCCACCTTCCCTGTAGCATCAAGCCCTTCACGGATGAGGTATTATGTGACGTTGCTCCTATATATGCTTCTGATGTATTAATAGGACAACCATACTTGTGGAAGCCATCATGCCGTGTATGAGTCTCGGCCTCCGTTGTTATTGTTACTTTGGGAAATAAGTTGTACAGGATACCATAGGTACCACCTCCTACCGCTATCTCTTTGGTTACTGCAAAACAATGCAGTGATCTCATTTCCCAAACCAGGAAATTCATTTTCCTGATGATCCGCCCCTAGGGAAAGAAGAAGATTGTGGCCACGACCTCTAGACAGGGCTCCTCTCCATGAAAACAACAAATGGATAAGGTTGTGGAGGAGTACGGGGACATCTTCACCTCACCCACAGGGGTCCTCTACACTGTCAAGTCAAGCACCCGATTGATCTGACCCCAGGTGCGTCGCTACCCAATGGACTGATCTATCGACGCTCTGTTCTGGAAAACGATGAAATCAAGAGGAAGATTTAAGAGCTGCTGCAGAAAGGTCACATCTGACAAGGTTCATCGCCCTGTGGGAGCCCGATCGTGTTGGTACAGAAGAAGGATGGGACATGGAGAGTCTATATTGACTATAGGGCGTTGAACAAGATCACTGTCTGAAATAGGTACCCAATCCCACGGATTGATGAAGTTCTGGACCAACTCAAAGGTGTAAAATATTTCAACAAGATCAACTTGAAGTTTGGGTATCACCAGGTACCAATTGAACACTCCGATGTGTGGAAGACTGCCTTCAAAGTCAAGGAAGGCCTTTTCTGGTCATGCCTTTCGGGTTGACAACTGCTCCCACAACCTTCATGAGGATGATGAACGACATCTTGCAGCCATTCACCAACTCATTTGTAGTGGCGTACTTGGATGACATTCTGATCTTCAGCCAGGCTTGGGAAGAGCACCTTGACCACATTCGACAATTCCTCCAAACACTACGGCAACACAAGTTGTGTGACAATTTGGAGAAGTGCACTTTTGGCATGAGCCAGGTTCAATATCTGGGATACATTATTGATGAAAGGGGGGTGCATGTGGATCCAGCCAAGATCCAAGTCATTCGAGATTGGCCAGCCCCAACCACTATAACAGAGCTTTGCAGCTTTCTTGGTCTTGCTAATTTCTACTGTAGGTTCGTGTTGGGATTCTCTCATATCACTTGGCCCTTGAGTCAAGTCACCAAGGGAGGAGAGAGAGAAAAATTCTTTTGGTCGGAACCTCAACAAAAGGCGTTCACAGAATTGAAAAATCGCCTCTATTCTGCCCCAGTGCTCACATTACCAGACTTGCAATAGCCATTTGAGATCGAGACAGATTCTTCTGACTATGCTATTGGGGCAGTTCTTACTCAACAGGGACATCCAGTGGCATATGATAGTGAGACATTGTCTGACACAATTCGTAATTATCCCACTTATGACAAAGAAATGTATTCCATTGTGCAAGCTTGTAGACAATGGAAGCATTACATTTTGGGGAAGGAAACAATCATCCACATAGAACACCGGCCCCTGTAGTTCATACAGACACAAGGGAATTTTCAGAATGATCGCCATCAGAAGTGGTCCAAAAATCTGCGATGGTTTCATTTGAACATCAAGTACAAGAAGGGTAGCACCAATAATGTTGCATACTTCCTCAACCGACCACCGATCGTGGAACTCACCACCGTTCTCAACTCTTGTGGGCACGAGACTTCTGAATGGCTGCTTCTCTACTAGAGTGACCCAGAATTCATCCACACTTACAAGGCACTCTTGGGGGTACGCAAGTTCCAAATTTTCACCTCCAAGATGCATTTTTATGTCACTTGGGACACCTTTGTGTTCCTTCAAGCGAGTGTGCCAAGATGATATGGGAAGCACACTACAGTCGCGTCACTGGGAATTTCGGGGTCGAGAAATAGTAGCAGCACTGCAGAAGTATTTCTATTGGCCGAACCTTCAAAAGGATGTCGAGAAGCACATCAGATCCTGCACTGCTTATGCCATTTCCAAACCGACCATCAAGAAGCAAGGCCTATATACTCTGCTACCTACCCCTAGTCAACCTTGGGAATCCATCTCCATGGATTACATGTCAAGCCTGCCTTCTACTAAGCATGGAAATGACTGTGTTTTCGTGGTCGTCGACGGATTCTCGAAGATGGCCATTATGGCGACCTGCAAGAAGAATATCACAGCAGAAGCCACTGCTAAACTCTTCCTTGAACGAGTGTGGGTGCACTTTGGGATCCCACAGTCTATCATATCAGATCGGGATAGCAGGTTCCTCAACACATTTTGGTCCAGCCTCTGGTCAATGTTGGACACCAAGCTCACCAAGTCCACAGCTTTCCATCCTTAAACAGATGGCCAGACAAAGGTCGTCAACAGCATGATTGTACACATTCTGCGTATGTACAATTCAAAGCATCCACGTACATGAGACAAGAGCCTCCCCTATGTACAACATAGTTATAACCGGGCTCTCCACAGTTCAATCGGCCATAGCCCCTGTTGTGGATGATTTTTTCACCCCCTAGGGACAGTCTAGAGTTGCCATAGACCAGTGCCTTGGACATCTTAATATAGCAAGGAGTTGTCCGTATAAATTGGATTTTCAGTCCAAGAGCTCACTCACTATCTCTTGTTTGAACAAGGAAATAAGTTTTGAATGGGACCAAACTCTCTCAGAAGCTGACACAAAGATAAGAGTAGTGTAGGGACATCATGTAAAACTCCAATACAAAGGCATCAGACAGTTAAGAGACAGCTTACTGTAAAGAGGGCCGGTTCAAATAATATATCACAGAAGTCAAATATCAGGAAGTGAGTGCAGTGAGGAAACATAGAGAAGATATTAGTTAACATGAAACTGATACCCAGATACACAACAGAACCACATAAGGGCATATTAATTTATGAATCCTTATATGACAATGGCGTTTTAAAAGCACCCTTCTCAAGTAACTAATATAGCAGAAAATATGGAAGAGATGAACATGGAACAGTATATCATGACTAGGCCTATTTAAAGCGCTTGACTAATTCCAGAAAGGGGATCAACAAGGATGAATCCTTACAGCAAACTAGTGATCCACTCGCATTCTAGAACATGATACAAGAAGAGAAATAGCATGAAATGAGATATTGTATTAACACATAAGAGAAATTACATACTGTGAGATACCAAAGACCAAAATCCTCATTACAGTTATAACTCCTCCTCATTGAGACCCTACGGGCTCTGAACCTTCATACAGAATGTATACAAGAGCCTTTTCACTGCACAGTTTGCTGAAAGAAATCTGGAACCCCTTCAATGGCTTCTTTTTGGGCCTTTATAGAAAAGATAGAGAATTCTCGAGAAGGAGGTAGATGAAATACATTTAATGACTCAATTTGAATAAAATGGCGGAAAACATTCGCGCCCACTCTATGAATGACTAACTATAAATGGCTGTACTTTACAACCTGTCTCCAGAAATAAATGCTGGGAGATGAAATTCTCCTTATAAACATGACACAAATAATAAAATATACATCGTTATGCCTCTTACTGAAAGAGGGAAAATCTGCTGTCGTAAGAACCCTAAGATAGTCTGCAATTCTGTACTGTACTCCCGACCTTTAGCTCTGAATTTAAATCTTGATCCTTTAATGCGGGGCGAAGCCTCCCTTGATTTTCTCTGGAGGGTTCTGAAGATTCATATCTTTGTTTTCTTTAATGATGGCCACTTCACACACCTACCCTCGGCTTCTTCTTTAAATTTCACCAGCAGAATGTCGTCCTTCAACATGCTCTTAGCCTCTGCAACAGAGACCATAAATTAAAGCGCCTTCTTATTGCCTTGAAACCTGCAAAACCGATGAACATATTAGAAAAACCAGACTCAGGGGTGTGGGGTGTGGAGGTGGAGATGGAGACGACGTCGTGGACACGGACAGGAGACAGGAACACGCAGGGTGGCGGAAGAAAAACAATGGAGGTTTTGACAAATAGACGAAATGCGGATCTTCTACGTGACACAGTCTAGACGTGAGGAAGGAATAACGACAAATATGAATAAAAACATATAAACACACACACACACACATATATATATATAGCGGGGAGGGATATTACGGATGTACGAGACCAAAACACGTGGATGTACGGGGGACTGGTGGAAAGACAACGTGGCAGTGGAATCGACAGATGGGGAAACAGATTGCTGGCCGTTGGATTAAGATCACAAATCAACGGCTGGAAGTCGATGGGGGACAACACGATGGTGGGCCACAGGGTATGCCGGACACGAATTAACGGGAGAGCAAGTTTAGAAGATCTCCGCCGTCGGATTGAGATCAGCAGATCTGACGATTCAAACAAATTCCGCTACCCGGCGATTGTTCAAACTTTAACGCGCGAGGAAAGCGGTTTTGGATCCCGTACCAAAGACACGCGGCACATGTTTAGTGGAATCGCTGCCTCGGTGGTAAATACCGCCGGCTCGGTGGGAGTGGTGCGGGATTTACCGCCAGTTTTCTGCGCGCGGGGCCCTCCACATAAAACAAACGTCGCTCCGTTGATTGGATTTGATCGGACGACTGCCATTGCACCTGAAATATAAAACAATAAGACCCTCTCCTTTTAGCTTGTGGTTTTCGGGCTCGGGACATATGGAAGTCCAAACAGGAAGGGCTAAACTCTTAGTGGCTTGGCCCAATATTTAAACTATGGATTTTTTAACTTTGGCCAAGCTTTTTTTTGAGTGGGGATGACAGTGTTAAGCGGGAGCATCAGGATTCTAAGCCACGGTGGAGGTTTAAAATAGGTTCGAATGGGGTAGCAGGCCAAAATTCCTAGGCAGGGGTAGATATGTACAACAGCCCCTTTCAGGTGGGCTTGGGATTCCAGCCACAATATCCCATTGACGTAGCCATGCCATTTGCAGCTACTCACGCTGATTCGGCTAATGTCCAGTCTGAAATTGACAAAGCAAATAGCTTCATCGAGTGCATTCAACACATCCACCAACGGGTTCATGATATATTGGACAGAGCCAATGCCAAGTACAAGCAACGCCATGATTAACACCGGGTGCCACACAACTTCCAAGTGGGCGAAAAAGTATGGCTATATTTGCAGAAGGAGCACCTCACTAGACCCCACCACAAGCTTCGCCCGCTCCGCTACAGGCCATACACCATCACCAAGGCTATAGGGAACAATGCCTTCGAGCTCATTATTCCACCATTCCTTGGTCTACACCCAGTCCTCAATGTTGATCGCCTTCGTCCTTACTTCCCACCTCTACTGGACACCTCTGACATTGCAGAACAACTCACACCAAAAAATTTAAACCCATAATACATGAAACAGGCCACCACAGATTGTATCATGGACATGAAAATCAACAACACTCACCAACATAAGATCCAACTGTATCGGGTTGTCAAAGCTGGCCAACTCCTGCACCAAGGAAAGTGGTTCACCAGGGACCAAGTTCAGTAGAAATTTCCTCATCTCATGGAGGAACTTAACACAATGGGGACCATTGCTTCCTAAGGGGGGAGGAATGATCCAAGTGGATATTGGTGGTCTCCCTCCTACTCCATTTGGGGCCCCACCATTGTCTCTTTTATTTTTTCAGTTACGGCACAACTTACTATTTTTAGCAGTTTTTCGGGTCATGAACATCCGCAGTCGTTTTGAGGCTCTAAACGACATTTCTTGGGAAAATGGGGAGCAACATGGGTCCATGGACCAATGTTTCTCACTCGAAATTTGTAGTCCTCGGATTGATATTTCTAACGAGGTATGGTAAGCGTCAAACGGATATTGTATGCCAAAGTTATGTCCCCGGGAAGTTGAAACACCAATTTACACAAACGGGGCCCATAGTTTTGGCGCTTCATCTCCTAGGGTTAGGGTTTTGGCTGTTTAGGATTTCCCATTGTTTCTAAATAATAAATAGGCCCTCGAGCCTCATTGTCACTCAGTTCAAAGGCCTGTAGCCACCACATCTCTTCTCAGAGATAGCTACCAGCGCCCTAGCTAGTTTTATTTCCATTCTGTCTGTAAGAAAATTTCAGTTCTTTGATATTAATGAAGTGTTATTTCCGCTGCATCTCTGTATTTATGGTTATATGTTTATTTTGTTGCATTCCTGCATAAATCTGGATCAGTGGTATTAGATTCAGGTTACACCTCCATGGGAATGCGGGTTTGAAACATATTTCAGTTTCAATGTTTTGCAGCAATCTTCAACAAAATCCATGAATTTTTTTGTGCGGCGAGTTTTCAGTTCAGATTTGAAACTTTTGGTGAAAATTTTACCAAAAAAAAGACCAGATCTAGATTCCTTGCGAAAAAATACTCAAATTCAAAAACAAAAACAAAAAAAAAAAATCGGCCAAATTGGAGTTCGGATGAGGGAGTTATCACTGATTCAAAATCTGCAATGTTGAAGCAATTTTTCTAACGACTATTCATGGATGGCAGCGCTCCTATCATTTTTCGCAATTTTCAGTGTAAAATTTCAGAAGAATGGATATAGATCGGAGCTCCTCTTGAAAAATCATCCAAGTTCAAAAAAAAAAATATGTCGAATCGAAGTCCGGATGTGGGAGTTATCGTTGATTTAAAATCAACTATTTTTTCAGAAATTTTGTGACAGCGAGATAGTTCCAGCATGAATCTGAGAGTCTAGATTCTCCATATAGTGGTTTCAAACACATGAGAATATGCAGAATGATCATTCCATTTCCAAAAATAGGTTATAATAAAAATTCTGAGTTATATTGACCGAGTTATGCTCATTTTAAATCTGGAGCAGCATTCGAAGCGGGTTCCCTTTGGAGACGTGCTCTCCCACCCCGCTTTAGTAGGCACCTACTTCACATTCATCATTTTCATCATAGCAGTGTTCGGATTGGGTTATTTGGAGACGTGCCCTCCCACCCCAAGCTATGTAGGCACCTGCTACTTCATCAACAATCAGCATCACAGTTATGGGTCAACCACACAAAATCATTTTCATCAAAGTCCATTGCTACGCCGCACACTGTTAGTCACACAGTTGGTCACAAGAATTACAGGGTATCTCTATCCTCGGATCTTCGTTTGTCATGGTTTTGATTCATCCACAAACCCACACTTCATCGAAGTCCATTTGCTAGGCCACACATTGTCAATATCACAGTTGGTCACAAGCATTACAGGGTATCTATATCCTCGGATCTTCATTCATCATGGTTATGGGTTAACTATCCTCGAATCTTCGTTCAGTGGCTCTTCATATTCAACAAAGGCTTCTCGGGAGGGAACTTCAGGAAATAGGGACCATTGCTTCTTAAGGAGGGAGGAATGATCTGAATGGAAAATGGCATCAACCCATGGTATTCATCTACCCATGTTATACATCCACCCATGGTATTGTAAATGGCATCGACCCATGGTATTCATCCACCCATGATATTTATTCGCCTATAGTATTATAAGTAACCCATGGTATGTATCCACCCATGGTATTCATCCACACATGGGATTTATCCATGGTATTGTAAGTGGTATCTACCCATGGTGGAACAAAGGATAAAGCCAAGGCATGGCGACTCAAGACAACCTGTCAAAGCCACAAGCAAAGAACAACACCGCAAAGCTAGCGAAGGACACAGGAAAGTGGTGTGAGTTCCATAAGAGCTCCACTCTCAACACAAGTGAGTGTCGGGCCAAGCAGTCGCTGGTGGCCGAGATGAGGGCTTCTGAGTCAGATGCATGCTCCGACTTTGAATCAGAACCTAATAAGAGTAATGACAAGGGAAACAGATTATTGATGGAGAGCCCAATGCCACTGTTGCCACTACGAAGATCTAGAAGGAGGAACCGGAAGATCCAGAGGAGGAGGAACGTCTCTTCCACTCCCAGATGTGGGTAAAGGGCTCCTCAGTACAGTTCATTGTCAACAATGGGAGCCAAAAGAACCTTATTTCAGCAGACGTAGTGAAGCGGTTAGGCTTGCCGACCACAACTCACCCACATCAATACACCATCGGGTGGCTTCACAAAGGACAAGATCTCTGCCTCAGCCAGCAGTGTCGCCTTCCCTATAGCATCAAGCCCTTCACGGATGAGGTATTATGTGACGTTGCTCCTATTGATGTTTCTAATGTATTATTAGGACAACCATACTTGTGGAAGCATCATGCTATGTATGAGTCTCGGCCTCGCGCTGTTATTGTTACTTTGGGAAATAAGTTGTACAGGATACCAGAGGTACCACCTCCCACCGCTATCTCTTTAGTTACTGCAAAACAATGCAGTAAGCTCATTTCCCAAACCAGGAAATTCGTTTTCTTGATGATCCGCCTCCAGGGCAAGAAGAACATTGTGGCCACAACCTCCAGACAAGGCTCCTCTCCATGACAACAACAAATGGATAAGGTTGTGGAGGAGTACGGGGTCATCTTCACCTCACCCATAGGGGTTCCTCTGCACTGTCAGGTCAAGCACCCGGTTGATCTGACCCCAAGTGCACCGCTACCCAATGGACCGATCTATCAACGCTCTGTTCTGGAAAACGATGAAATCAAGAGGCAGATTCAGGAGCTGCTGCAGAAAGGTCACATCTGACCAAGTTCATCACCTTATGGGAGCCCGATCGTGTTGGTACAGAAGAAGGATGGGATGTGGAGACTCTGTATTGACTATCGGGCGCTGAACAAGATCACTGTCCAGAATAGGTACCCGATCCCACGGATTGATGACCTTCTGGACCAACTCAAAGGTGAAAAATATTTCAGCAAGATCGACTTGAAGTCTGGGTATCACCAGGTACCAATTGAACCCTCGAATGTGTGTAAGACTGCCTTCAAAGCCAAGGAAGGCCTTTTCGAATGGTTGGTCATGCCTTTCGGGTTGACGAATGCTCCCACAACCTTCATGAGTATGATGGTCGACATCTTGCAGTCATTCACCAACTCATTTGTAGTGGTGTACTTGGATGACATTGTGATCTTCAACCAAACTTAGGAAGAGCACCTTCACCACATCCGACAAGTCCTCCAAACACTGTGGCAACACAAGTTGTGTGCTAATTTGGAGAAGTGCACTTTTGGCATGACCCAGGTTCAATATCTGGGATAAATTATTGATGAAATGGGGGTGCATGTGGATCCAGCCAAGATCCACGTCATTCGGGATTGGCCAGCCCCAACCACTATAACAGAGCTTCACAGCTTTCTTGGTCTTTCTAATTTTTACCGTAGGCTCGGGTTGGGATTCTCTCATATCACTCGTCCCTTTAGTCAAGTCACCAAGGGAGGAGCGAGAGAAAAATTCTTTTGGTCAAAACCTCAACAGAAGGCGTTCACAGAATTGAAAAATCGCCTCTATTATGCCCGAGTGCTCACATTACCAGACTTGCAACAGCCATTTGAGATCGAGACAGATGCCTCTGACTATGCTATTGGGGCAGTTCTTACTCAACAGGGACATCCAGTGGCATATCACAGTGAGACATTGTCTGAGACAGTTCGCAAGTATCCCACTTATGACAAACAAATGTATTCCATTGTGCAAGCCTGTCGACAATGGAAGCATTACATTTTGGGGAAGGAAACAATCATCCACACAGACCACCGGCCCCTGCAGTTCATACAGACACAAGGGAAGTTGTAGAATGATCGCCATCATAAGTGGTCCACATATCTACAACAGTTTCATTTGAACATCAAGTACAAGAAGGGTAGCACCAATAATGTTGCAGACTGCCTCAGCCGACCACCGATCGTGGCGCTCACCACCGTGCTCAACTCTTGTGGGCACGAGACTTCTGATTGGCCACTTCTCTATGAGAGTGACCCAAAATTTGGCCACACTTACAAGGCACTCTTGGGGGGTACGCAAGTTCCAAATTTTCACCTCCAAGATGCACTTTTATGTCACATGGGACACCTTTGTGTTCCTTCAAGCGAGCGTGCCAAGATGATATGGGAAACACACTACAGTCGAGTCGCTGGGCATTTCGGGGTCGAGAAAACAGTAGCAATCCTGCAGAAGTATTTCTATTGGCCGAACCTTCGAAAGGATGTCGAGAAGCACATCAGATCCCGCACTGCTTGTGCCATTGCCAAACCGACCATCAAGAAGCAAGGCCTATATACTCTGCTACCTACCCCTAGTCGACCTTGGGAATCCATCTCCATGGATTACATGTTGGGCCTGCCTTCTACTAAGCAGGGAAATGATTGTGTTTTCGTGGTCGTCGACAGATTCTCGAAGATGGCCATTATGGCGGCCTGCAAGAAGAATATCACAGCAGAAGCCACTGCTAAACTCTTCTTTGAACGAGTGTGGGTGCACTTTGGGATCCCACAGTCTATCATATCAGATCGGGATAGCAGGTTCCTCAACACATTTTGGTCCAGCCTCTAGTCAATTTTGGACACCAAGCTCACCAAGTCCACAGCTTTCCATCCCCAAACAGATCGCCAAACAGAGGTCGTCAACAGAAAAGATTGTACACATTCTGTGCATGTACAATTCAAAGCATCCACGCACATGGGACGAGAGTCTCACCATCACCAAGGCTGTAGGGAACAGTGCCTTCGAGCTCATTATTCCACCATTCCTTGGTCTGCACCCAGTCTTCAATGTGGATCACCTTCTTCCTTACTTCCCACCTCTACTAGACACCTCTGACATTGCAGAACAACTCACACCAATAGAGGTAAACCCAGACCGCATGGAACATGCCACCACAGATTGTATCATGGACATGAAAATCAATAACACTCGCCAACAGAAGATCCAACTGTATCGGATTGTCAAAGTTGGCCAACTCCTGCACCAAGGAAGGTGGTTCACCAGGGACCAAATTTAGCAGAAATTTCCTCATCTCATGGAGGAACTTAATGAAATGGGGACCATTGCTTCCTAAGGGAGGAAGTAATGATCCAAGTGGATATTGGTGGTCACCTGCCTATTCCACTTGAGGCCCCACCATTGTCTCTTTCAGTTTTTCAGTTTTGGAACAACTTACTATTTTTAGCAGTTTTTCGGGTCCTAAACTTCTAGAGCTGTTTTGAGGCCCTAAACGACATTTTTTGGGAAAACGGGGAGCAATGTGGGTGTATTAATTGATGTTGCTCACTCAAAATTTGTATTCCTTGGATAGATCTTTCTAACGAGGTATGGTACGCGTCAAATGGAGATCGTATGCCAAAGTTACGTCCCCGGAAAGTTGAAACACCAATTTACCCAAATGGGGCCCATAGTTTTGGCGCTTTATCTCCTAGGATTAGGGTTTTGGCGGTTTAGGATTTCACATTTTTTCTAAATAATAAATAGGCCCTCGAGACTCATTGTAACTCAGTTCAGATGCCTGTAGCCACCACATCTCTTCTCAGAGATAGCTACCAGCGCCCTAGCTAGTTTTATTTCCATTTTGTTTGTAAGAAAATTTCAGTTCTTTGATATTAATGAAGTGTTATTTCCGCTGCAACTCTGTATTTATGGTTATATGCTTATCATGTTACGTTCCTGTATAAATCTGGATCAGTGGTATCAGATTCAGGTTACGCCTCCATGGGAATGAGGGTTTAAAACATATTTCAGTTTCAAAGTTTTATAGCAATCTTCAGCAAAATCCATGAATTTTTTTGGGTGGTGAGTTTTCAGATCAGATCTAAAACTTTTGGGGAAAAATTTACAAAAAAAAAAATGCCATATCTAGATTGCTTGCGAAAAAATACTCAAATTCAAAAAAAAAAATCGACCAAATTGGAGTTTGGATGAGGGAGATATCGCTGATTCAAAATCCGCAATGTTGAAGCAATTTTTCTAACGACAATTCATGGACGACGGCTCTCTTGTCATTTTTCGTAATTTTAAGTGCAAAATTTCAGAATAATGGATATAGATTTGAGCTCCTCTTAAAAAATCACCCGAGTTCAAAAAAAAATCGGTTGAATCGCAGTCCGGATGTGGGAGTTATCGTTTATTTAAATTCAACTATTTTTTCAGAAATTTTGTGACAGCGAGACAGTTCCAGCGCGAATCTGAGAGTCTAGAGTATCGAGATAGTTGTTTCAAACACATCAGAAGATGCAGAATAAGAATGATCATTCCATTTTCAAAAACAGGTTATAATAAATATTCTGAGTTATATTTACCGAGTTATGCTCATTTTAAATCTAGAGCAGCATTCGAAGTGGGTTCCCTTTGGAGAAGTGCCCTCTCACCCCGCTTTAGTAGGCACCTGCTTCACATTCATCAGTTTCATCATAGAAGCATTTGGCTTGTGTTATTTGGAGGCGTGCCCTCCCACCCCAAGCTATGTAGGCACCTGCTACTTCATCAACAATCGGCATCACAGTTATGGGTCAACTGCACAAAATCATTTTCATTGAAGTCCATTTGCTAGGCCGCACACTATTAGTCACACAGTTGGTCACAAGCATTACAGGGTATCTCTATCCTCGGATCTTCATTTTTCATGGTTTTGGTTCATTCACAAACTCACACTTCATCGAAGTCCATTTTCTAGGCTGCACACTGTCAATATCACAATTGGTCACAAGCATTACAGAGTATCTCTATTCTCAGATCTTCGTTCATCACAGTTATGGGTTAACTACACAAAACCCTTCTCTTCAGTGGCTCTTCATATTCAACAAAGGCTTCTCAGGAGGGAACTTCAGGTAATGGGGACCATTGCTTCTTAAGGAGGGAGGAATGATCTGAATGGAAAATGGCATCAACCCATGGTATTCATCTACCCATGTTATCCATCTACCCATGGAATTTACCCATGGTATTGTAAATGGCATCAACCCATGGTATTCATCCACCCATGATATTTATTCGCCCATGGTATTATAAGTGACCCATGGTATTCATCCACACACGGGATTTATCCATGGTATTGTAAGTGGTATCTACCTATGGTAGAACAAAGGATAGAGCCAAGGCATGGCGACTCAAGACAAACTGTTGAAGCCACAAGCAAAGAACAACACCGCAGAGCGAAATAAGGACACAGGAAAGTGGTGTGAGTTCCATAAGAGCTCCACTCACAACACAAGTGAGTGTCGGGCCAAGCAGTCGCTGGTGGCCGAGATGAGGGCTTCTGAGTCACATGCATGCTCTGACTCTGAATCAGAACCTGACAAAGGGAAACATATTATTGATGCGGATCTCAATGCCACTATTGCCACTACGAAGATCCAGAAGGAGGAACCGGAAGATCCAAAGGAGGAGGAACGTCTCTTCCACTCCCAGATGTGGGTAAAGGCATCCCCGATACAATTCATTGTTGACAATGTGGGCCAAAAGAACCTCATTTTAGCAGACGCCGTGAAGCGGTTGGGCTTCACGACCACAGCTCACCCACATCCATACACCATCGGGTGGCTTCACCATGGACGAGATCTCTGCAACAGCCAACAGTGTCGCCTTCCCTATAGCATCAAGCCCTTCACGAATGAGGTATTATGTGACGTTGCTCCTATTGATGTTTCTGATGTATTATTAGGACAACCATACTTGTGGAAGCGTCATGTTGTTTATGAGTCTCGGCCTCGCACTATTATTGTTACTTTGGGAAATAAGTTGTACAGGATACCAGAGGCACCACCTCCTGCCACTATCTCTTTGGTTACTGCAAAACATGCAGTAAGCTCATTTCCCAAACTAGGAAATTCGTTTTCCTGATGATCCGCCCCAAGGGAAAGAAGAAGACTATCGACACGACCTCCAGAGAGGGCTCCTCTGAATGACAACAACAAATGGATAAGATTGTGGAGGAGTACGGGGACATCTTCACCTCACCCACAGGGGTTCCTCTGCACTGTCAGGTCAAGCACCCCATTGATCTGACCCCAGGTGCGCTGCTACCCAATGGACCGATCTATTGGCGCTCTGTTCTGGAAAACGATGAAATCAAGAGGCAGATTCTGGAGCTATTACAGAAAGGTCACATCCGACAAAGTTCATCTCCTTGTGGGAGCTTGATGGTGTTGCTACAAAATAAGGATGGGACGTGGAGACTATGTTTTGACTATCGGGCGCTTAACAAGATCACTAACCTAAATAGGTACCCGATCCCACGGATTGATGACCTTCTAGACCAACTCAAAGGTGAAAAATATTTAAGCAAGATCGACTTGAAATCTGGGTATCACCATGTACCAATTGAACCCTCTGATGTGTGGAAGACTGCCTTCAAAGCCAAGGAAGGCCTTTTCTAATGGCTGGTCATGCCTTTCGAGTTAACGAATGCTCCTGCAACCTTCATGAGGATGATGGACGACATCTTGCAGCCATTATCCAACTCATTTGTAGTGGTATACTTGGATGACATTCTGATCTTCAGCCAGACTTGGGAAGAGCACCTTCACCACATCTGACAAGTCATCCAAACACTGTGGCAACACAAGTTGTGCGCCAATTTGGAGAAGTGCACTTTTGGAATGACCCAGGTTCAATATCTAGGATACATTATTGATGAAAGGGGGGTGCATGTGGATCTAGCCAAGAACCAAGTCAATGGGTATTGGCTAGCCCCAACCACTATAACAAAGCTTCGCAGCTTTCTGGGTCTTGCTAATTTCTACCGTAGGTTCGTGTTGGGATTCTCTCATATCACTTGGCCCTTGAGTCAAGTCACCAAGGGAGGAGCGAGAGAAAAATTCTTTTGGTCATAACCTCAACAGAAGGCATTCACAGAATTGAAAAATCGCCTCTGTTCTGCCCCAGTGCTCACATTACCAGACTTGCAACAGCCATTTGAGATCGAGACAGATTCCTCTGACTATGCTATTGGGGCAGTTCTTACTCAACAAGGACATCCAGTGGCATATCACAATGAGACATTGTCTGACACAGTTCACAAGTATCTCACTTATGACAAACAAAAGTATTCCATTGTGCAAGCTTGTCGACAATGGAAGCATTACATTTTGGGTAAGGAAACAATCATCCACACAAACCATCGGCCCCTGCAGTTCATACAGATACAAGGGAAGTTGCAGAATGATCGCCATCAGAAGTGGTCCACATATCTGCAACAATTTCATTTGAACATCAAGTACAATAAGGGTAGCACCAATAATGTTGCAGACTGCCTCAGCCGACCACCGATCGTGACGCTCACCACCGTTCTAAACTCTTGTGGGCACGAGACTTCTGATTGGCCACTTCTCTACGAGAGTGACCCAGAATTCGGCCACACTTATAAGGCACTCTTGGGGGGTACGCAAGTTCCAAATTTTCACCTCCAAGATGCACTTTTATGTCACTTGGGACACCTTTGTGTTCGTTCAAGCGAGCGTGACAAGATGATATGGGAAGCACACTACAATCGAGTCACTGGGCATTTCGGGGTCGAGAAAACAGTAGCAGTACTGCAAAAGTATTTCTATTTGTTGAACCTTCGAAAGGATGTCGAGAAGCAGATCAGATCCGGCACTGCTTGTGCCATTACCAAACTGACCATCAATAAGCAACGCCTATATACTCCGCTACCTACCCCTAGTCGACCTTGGGAATTCATCTCCATGGATTACATGTCGGACCTGCCTTCTACTAAGCATGGAAATGACTGTGTTTTTGTGGTCGTCAACATATTCTCGATGATGGCCATTATGGCGGCCTACAAGAATAATATCACATCAGAAGCCACTGCTAAACTCTTCTTTGAACGAGTGTGGGTGCACTTTGGGATCCCACAGTCTATCATATCATATCGGAATAGCAGGTTCCTCAACACATTTTGGTCCAGCCTCTGGTCAATGTTCGACACCAAGTCCACAGCTTTCCATCCCCAAACAGATAGCCAGATAGAGGTCGTCAACAAAATGATTGTACACATTCGGCGTGTTGAAGATTGCAACAAGAAACAGTGAAGGAGGCATCCTGAAACATCATTCCTGATCCTATTTGGAAAATGATCACCTAAACTAGGTGGGGCCCACACATGTGATTTTTGTCGCAAAGTCTATTTTTAGACTATGTCTATTTTTAGACATGTCGATCATATTCTATGAGTTGCAGGATACTATTTGTGGATGGTTGGTCAAGTTGGAAAAATAGATGGACTTCTATTTTTAGACATATTGGGTGGAATCTATTTTTAGATTGCCAGTCTAAAAATAGATATGTCGAATATTATTAGCTCTTAATAATATTTGGACTCTAAACATTATCTTATTCTCTTGGAGCACTTCAATTAAGTGCATAGATGTGGCACAGGAGCTGACAGAAGGAATTACGCTATTCCTGAGGGTTATGTGGAGCTATTGCATGGATACTTCAGTTAGAACTCATGTGAGAGAGTTTGGTGGAGTTGATTGAGGAAGTTAATGGAGTTGTGTTCAGTTTAACTAATCTAAACATAATTGAGCTATTTGTATCTAGTTTAACTAATTAATACAATTAGTGAGAGTGGTGTGAATTAATTATTAATTAATTCACTAATTATAAACTCATTAATCAACTAAAGAATACATCAGTTAACTTCATTGCATGGACAGTTTCAGTGGAGACCAGTGCAGAGATAGGTGAAAGGGCAAGTGTGACTATCAGTTGTGACTATAAGTGATGCATGGTTTGCATCCAACACTCAGTAGAGATGCCTATAAAGACTGCGTGAGCAAGGCTGGGGTAATTAATTTTGATCAAGAGGCATTCTTCAGCAGGGATTGCGCAGTAGAGGCAGGCTAAGGGCTGGCAAAGATCGGTGCATGAGATTTGCAAGATCGGGCCTGATTAGTGTGTAACAAGTGGAGATTATACTGAGAGCTTGTGAAGAGCTTTGTATGATGATTGTTACATGATCTCTATGACATATATAATATACAGATAGTTGGGGGTTTTCAGCTTTAAGCTTTCTCATTACATACTGTGTTCATATGTGTGAATTTTTATGGCTTTAATGAGTGCATGCAATTGATTTTATTTCCGCATGTGATGATCAATGGTAGAAGAGATTCTGTATTGTGCATGAAGATAAAATAGTGTGTGATCAGAAGAATCTCAGTGGATAACATATCAATTATTCAAATTTTTACACGGTGCATTTACAATTCAAAGCATCCACGCACATGGGACGAGAGCCTCCCCTATGTACAACATAGTTATAACCGGGCTCTCCACAGTTCAATTGACCATACCCCCTTTCAGGTGGGCTTGGGATTCCAGCCACTAAGTCCCATTGACGTAGGCATGCCATTTGCAGCTACTCAGGCCGATTCGGCTCATGTCCAGTCTGAAGTTGACAAAGAAAATAGCTTCATTGAGTGCATTCAACACATCCGCCAACAGGTTCATGATATATTGGAGAGATCTAATGCCAAGTACAAGAAACACCATGATCAACACCGGGTGCCACACAACTTCCAGGTGGGCGACAAAGTATGGCTACATTTGCAGAAGGAGCGCCTCACTGGACCCCACCGCAAGCTTCGCCCGCTCCGCTACCGGTTGTACACCATCACCAAGGCTTTGGGGAACAATGCCTTCGAGCTTAGTGTTCCACCATTCCTTGGTCTGCACCTAGTCTTCAATGTGGATCGCCTTCGTCCTTATTTCCCACCTCTACTGGACACCTCTGACATTGCAGAACAACTCACACCAACAGAGTTAAACCCAGACTGCATGGAACAAGCCACCATAGATTGTATCATGGACATGAAAATCAAGAACACTCACCAACAGAAGATCCAACTGTATTGGGTTGTCAAAGCTAGCCAGCTCCTGCACCAAGGAAAGTGGTTCACCAAGGACCAAGTTTAGCAAAAATTTCCTCATCTCATGGAGGAACTTAACGCAATGGGGACCATTGTTTCCTAAGGGGGGAGGAATGATCCAAGTGGATATTGGTGGTCACCTGCCTATTCCACTTGGGGCCCCACCATTGTCTCTTTCAGTTTTTCAGTTTCAGCACAACTTACTATTTTTAGTAGTTTTTTGGGTCCTGAACTTTCAGAGCCGTTTTGAGGCCCTAAAAGACATTTTTTGGGAAAATAGGGAGCAACATGTGTCCATGGAATGATGTTGCTCATGGATCAATGTTGCTCACTTGAAATTTTTATTCCTCGGATAGATATTTCTAACGAGGTGTGTTACGCGTCAAACGGAGATCGTATGCCAAAGTTACGTCCCCGGGAAGTTGAAACACCAATTTACCCAAACGGGGCCCATAGTTTTGGCGCTTCATCTCCTATGGTTAGGGTTTTGGCTGTTTAGGATTTCCCATTGTTTCTAAATAATAAATAGGCCCTCGAGCCTCATTATAACTGATTTCATAGGTATGTAGCCGCCACATCTCTTTTCAGAGATAGCTACCAGCGCCCTAGCTAGTTTTATTTCCATTCTGTCTGTAAGAAAATTTCATTTCTTTGATATTAATGAAGCGTTATTTCCACTGCATCTCTGTATTTATGGTTATATGTTTATTTTGTTGTGTTCCTGCATAGATATCGATCAGTGGTATCAGATTCAAGTTACGCCTCCATGGGAATGAGGGTTTGAAACATATTTCAGTTTCAACGTTTTGCAGCAATCTTCAGCAAAATCCATTAATTTTTTTGGGCGACGAGTTTTCAGATCAGATATGAAACTTTTGGTGAAAAAATTACAAAAAAAAAAGAAGACTAGATCTAGATTCCTTGTGAAAAAATACTCAAATTCAAAAAAAAAAAATCGGCCAAATTGGAGTTCGGATGAGGGAGATATCGCTGATTCAAAATCCACAATGTTGACGCAATTTTTCTGACAAAAATTCATGGACGACGGCTCTCCTGTCATTTTTCGCAATTTTCAATGCAAAATTTCAGAAGAATGGATATAGATCTGAGCTCCCCTTGAAAAATCACCAAAGTTCAAAAAAAAATCGATTGAATCGAAGTCCGGATGTGGGAGTTATCGTTGATTTAAAATCAACTATTTTTTTTCAGAAATTTTGTGACAGCGAGACAGTTCCAGCGCGAATATGAGAGTCTAGATTCTCCAGATAGTGGTTTCAAACACATGAGAATATTCAGAATGATCATTCCATTTCCAAAAACAAGTTATAATAAATATTCTGAGTTATATTGACCGAGTTATGCTCATTTTAAATCTAGAGCAGCATTCGGAGCGGATTCCCTTTGGAGACGTGCCCTCCCACCCCGCTTTAGTAGGCACCTGCTTCACATTCATCAGTGTCATCATAGCAGCGTTTGGCTTGGGTTACTTGGAGACGTACCCTCCCACCTTAAGCTATGTAGGCACCTGCTACTTCATCAACGATCAGCATCATAATTATGGGTCAACCACACAAAATCATTTTCATCAAAGTCCATTTGCTAGGTCGCACACTATTAGTCACATAGTTGGTCACAAGCATTACAGGGTATCTCTGTCCTCAGATCTTTGTATGTCATGGTTTTGGTTCATCCACAAACCCACACTTCATCGAAGTCCATTTGCTAGGCTGCACACTGTTAATATCACAGTTGTTCACAAGCTTTACAGCGTATCTCTATTCTCAGATCTTCGTTCATCACGGTTATGGGTTAACTACACAAAACCCTTCTCTTCAGTGGCTCTTCATATTCAACAAAGGCTTCTCAGGAGGGAACTTCAGGCAATGGGAACCATTGCTTCTTAAGGAGGGAGGAATGATCTGAATGGAAAATGGCATCAACCCATGGTATTCATCTACCCATGTTATCCATCCATGGTATTGCTTAAGTAGCATCGACCCATGGTATTCATCCACCCATGATATTTATTCGCCCATGGTATGTATTCACCCATGGTATTCATCCACACATGGGATTTATCCATGGTATTGTAAGTGGTATCTACCCATGGTAGAACAAATGACAGAGCCAAGGTATGGAGACTCAAGACAATCTATCGAAGCCATAAGTAAGGAACAACACCGCAAAGCCAAAGAAGGACACATGAAAGTGGTGTGAGTTCCATAAGAGCTCCACTTTCAACACAAGTGAGTGTCGGGCCAAGCAGTCGCTGGTGGCCGAGATGAGGGCTTCTGAGTCACATGCATGCTCCGACTCTGAATCAGAACCTGACAAAGGGAAACAGATTATTGATGCGGAGCCCAATGCCACTGTTTCCACTACGAAGATCCAGAAGGAGGAACCGGAAGATCCAGAGGAGGAGGAACGTCTCTTCCACTCCGAGGTGTGAGTAAAGGGCTCCCCGATACAGTTCATTTTCGACAATGGGAGCCAAAAGAACCTCATTTCAGCAGACGTCGTGAAGCGGTTGGGCTTGCCGATCACAGTGCACCCACATCCATACACCATTGGGTCGCTTCACCAGGGATGAGATCTCTGCATCAGCCAGCAGTGTCGCCTTCCCTATAGCATCAAGCTCTTCACGGATGAGGTATTATGTGACGTTGCTCCTATATATGTTTCTGATGTATTATTAGGACAACCATACTTGTGGAATCCATCATGCTGTGTATGAGTCTTGGCCTCCACTGTTATTGTTACTTTGGGAAATAAGTTGTACAGGATACCAGAGGTACCACTTCCTGCCGCTATCTCTTTGGTTACTGCAAAACAATGCAGTAAACTCATTTCCCAAACCATGAAATTCATTTTCCTAATGATCCGCCCCTAGGGCAAGAAGAAGATTGTGGCCACGACCTCCAGACAGGGCTCCACTCCACGACAACAAATGGATAAGGTTGTGGAGGAATATGAGGACATCTTCACCTCACCCACAGGGGTTCCTTTGCACTGTCAGTTCAAGCACCCGATTGATTTGACCTGAGGTGCGCTGCTACCCAATGGACCGATCTATCGGCGCTCTGTTCTGGAAAACGATGAAATCAAAAGGAAAATTCAAGAGCTGCTGCAGAAAGGTCACATCCGACCAAGTTCATCGCCCTGTGGGAGCCCGATCGTGTTGGTACAGAAGAAGGATGGGACGTGGAGACTCTGTATTGACTATCGGGCGCTGAACAAGATCATTGTCCGAAATAGGTACCTAATCCCATGGATTGATGACGTTCTGGACCAACTTAGAGGTGTAAAATATTTTAGCAAGATCGACTTGAAGTCTGGGTATCACCAGGTATTAATTGAACACTCTGATGTGTGGAAGACTGCCTTCAAAGCCAAGTAAGGCCTTTTCGAATGGCTGGTCATGCCTTTCGGGTTGACAAATGCTCCCGCAACCTTCAGGAGGTTGATGGACGACATCTTGCAGCCATTCACCAACTCATTTGTAGTGGTGTACTTGGATGACATTCTAATCTTCAGCCAGGCTTTGGGAAGAGCACCTTGACCACATTCGACAAGTCCTCCAAACACTGCGGCAACACAAGTTGTGTGCCAATTTGGAGAAGTGCACTTTTGGCATGAGCCAGGTTCAATATCTGAGATACATTATTGATGAAACGAGGGTGCATGTGGATCCAGCCAAGATCCAAGTCATTCGAGATTGTCCAGCCCCAACCACTATAACAGAGTTTTGTAGCTTTCTTGGTCTTGCTAATTTCTACCGTAGGTTCGTGTTGGGATTCTCTCATATCACTTGGCCCTTGAGTCGAGTCACCAAGGGAGGACTGAGAGAAAAATTCTTTTGGTCAGAACCTCAATAGAAGGTGTTCACAGAATTGAAAAATCCCCTCTGTTCTGGCCCAGTGCTAACATTTCCAAGCTTGCCACAACCATTTGACATCGAGACAGATGCCTCTGACTATGCTATTGGGGCAGTTCCTACTCAACAGGGACATCCAGTGGCATATCACAGTGAGACATTGTCTGACACAGTTTGGAAGTATCCCACTTATGACAAAGAAATGTATTCCATTGTGCAAGCTTGTCGATAATGGAAGCATTACATTTTGGGGAAAGAAACAATCATCCACATAGACCACCAGCCCCTGTAGTTCATACAGACACAAGGGAAGTTACAGAATGATCGCCATCCGAAGTGGTCCACATATCTGCAACAGTTTCATTTGAATATCAAGTACAAGAAGGGTAGCACCAATAAATGTTACAGACTGCCTCAGCTGACCACCGATCGTGGCGCTCACCACCGTTCTCAACTCTTGTGGGAACGAGACTTCTGATTGGTCGCTTCTCTACGAGAGTGACCTAGAATTCGGCCACACTTACAAGGCACTCTTGGGGGGTATGCAAGTTCCAAATTTTCACCTCCAAGATGCACTTTTATGTCACCTGGGACACCTTTGTGTTCCTTCAAGAAAGTGTTCCAAGATTATATGGGAAGCACACTACAGTCGCGTCACTGGGCATTTCGGGGTCGAGAAAATAGTATCAGTACTGCAGAAGTATTTCTATTGGCCGAACTTTCGAAAGGATGTCAAGAATCACATCAGATCCTACACTGCTCTTGCCATTTCCAAACCGACCATCAAGAAGCAAGGCCTATATACTCTGCTACCTACCCCTAGTCAACCTTGGGAATCCATCTCCATGGATTACATGTCAAGCCTGCCTTCTACTAAGCATGGAAATGACTATGTTTTTGTGGTCGTCGACGGATTCTCGAAGATGGCCATTATGGCGACCTACAAGAAGAATATCACAGCAGAAGCCACTGCTAAACTCTTCCTTGAACGAGTGTGGGTGCACTTTGGGATCCCACAGTCTATCATATCAGATCGGGATAGCAGGTTCCTCAACACATTTTGGTCCAGCCTCTGGTCAATGTTGGACACCAAGCTCACCAAGTCCACAGCTTTCCATCCTTAAACAGATGGCCAGACAAAGGTCGTCAACAGCATGATTGTACACATTCTGCGTATGTACAATTCAAAGCATCCACGTACATGAGACAAGAGCCTCCCCTATGTACAACATAGTTATAACCGGGCTCTCCACAGTTCAATCGGCCATAGCCCCTTTCAGGTGGGCTTGGGATTCCAGCCACTATGTCCCATTGATGTAGCCATGCCATTTGCAGCTACTCAGGCCGATTCGGCTCATGTACAATATGAAGTTGACAAATCAAATAGCTTCATCGAGTGCATTCAACACATCCGCCAATAGTTTCATGATATATTGGACAGAGCCAATGCCAAGTACAAGCAATGCCATGATCAACACCGGGTGCCACACAACTTCTAGGTGGGCGACAAAGTATGGCTATATTTGCAGAAGGAGCGCCTCATTGGACCCCACCGCAAGCTTCGCCCGCTCCGCTACGGGCCGTACACCATCACCAAGGCTATAGGGAACAATGCCTTCAAGCTCATTATTTCACCATTCCTTGGTCCGCACCCAATCTTAAATGTGGATCGCCTTCGTCCTTACTTCCCACCTCTACTGGACACCTCTGACATTGCAGAACAACTCACACCAACAGAGTTAAACCCAGACTGCATGGAACAGGCCACCACAGATTGCATCATGGACATGAAAATCAACAACACTCACCAACAAAAGATCCAACTGTATCGGGTTGTCAAAGCTGGCCAACTCCTGCACCAAGGAAAGTGGTTCACCAAGGACCAAGTTCAGCAGAAATTTCCTCATCTCATGGAGGAACTTAACGTAATGGGGACCATTGCTTCCTAAGGGGGGAGGAATGATCCAAGTGGATATTGGTGGTCACCCGCCTACTCCACTTGGGTCCCCACCATTGTCTCTTTCAGATTTTCAGTTTCGGCACAACTTACTATTTTTAGCAATTTTTCGGGTCATGAACTTCCGGAGCCATTTTGAGGCCCTAAACAACATTTTTTGGGAAAATGGGGAGCAACATGGGTCCATGGATTGATGTTTCTCATGGATCAATGTTTCTCACTTGAAATTTGTAGTCCTCGGATTGATCTTTCTAACGAGGTATGGTACGCGTCAAACAGAGATCGTATGCCAAAGTTACGTCCCCGGGAATTTGAAACACCAATTTACCCAAACGGGGCCCATAGTTTTGGTGCTTCATCTCCTAGGGTTAGGGTTTTGGCTGTTTAGGATTTCCCATTGTTTCTAAATAATAAATAAGCCCTAAAGCCTCATTTTAACTCAGTTCAGAGGCCTATAGCCGCCACATCTCTTCTCAGAGATAGCTACCAGCACCCTAGCTAGTTTTATTTCCATTCTGTCTGTAAGAAAATTTCAGTTCTTTGATATTAATGAAGTGTTATTTCTGCTGCATCTCTGTATTTATGGTTATATGTTTATTCTGTTGCGTTCCTGCATAAATCTGGATCAGTGGTATCAAATTCAGGTTACGCCTCCATGGGAATGACGGTTTCAAACATATTTCAGTTTCAATGTTTTGTAGCAATATTCAACAAAATCCATGAATTTTTTTGTGCGGCGCGTTTTCAGATCAGATCTGAAACTTTTGGTGAAAAAATTACAAAAAAAAAGACCATACCTAGATTCCTTGCGAAAAAATACTCAAATTCAAAAAAAAAATCGGCCAAATTGGAGTTCGTATGAGGGAGTTATCGGTGATTCAAAATCCGTAATGTTGAAGCAATTTTTCTGACGACAAATCATGGACGGCGGCGCTCTTGTCATTTTTCGGAATTTTTAGTGAAAAATTTCAGAAGAATGGATATAGATATGAGCTCCTCTTGAAAAATCATTCAAGTTCAAAAAAATAAAAAATAAAAATTGGTCGAATCGTAGTCCGGATGTGGGAGCTATCGTTGATTTAAAATCAATTATTTTTTTTAGAAATTTTGTGACAGCGAGACAGTTCCAGCACGAATCTAAGAGTCTAGAGTCTCCAGATAGTGGTTTCAAACACATGATAATATGCAGAATGATCATTCTATTTCCAAAAACAGGTTATAATAAATATTATGAGTTATATTGACCGAGTTATGCTCATTTTAAATCTGGAGCAGCATTTAGAGTGGGTTCCCTTTGGAGACGTGCCCTCCCACCCCGCTTTAGTAGGCACCTGCTTCACTTTCATCATTGCAGCATTCGGATTGGGTTATTTGGAGACGTGCCCTCCCACCCCAAGCTATGTAGGCACCTGCTACTTCATCAACAATCAACATCAGAGTTATGGGTCAACCGTACAAAATCATTTTCATCGAAGTCCATTGCTAGGCCGCACACTGTTAGTCACACAGTTGGTCACAAAAATTACAGGGTATCTTTATCCTCGGATCTTCGTTTGTCATGGTTTTGGTTCATCCACAAACCCACACTTCATCGAAGTCCATTTGCTAGGTCGCACACCGCTATCAGCCATATTTCAAGCATTACAAACAGATCTCTATCCCTGATTCGCCTCTCACCATGGTTATGGGTTAATCACACAAACCCTTCTCTCTTTGCTGGCTCTTCATATTCAACAAAGGCTTCTCAGAAGGAACTTCGTGCAATAGGACCATTGCTTCTTAAGGAGGGAGGAATGATCCAATGGAAAATGGCATCAAACCCATGGTATTCATCTACCCATGTTATCCATCCACCCATGGGACTTACCCATAGACAAATGGCATCACCCATGGTATTCATCCACCCATGATATTTATTCGCCCATGGTATTATAAGTGATCCATGGTATGTATCCACCCATATTATTCATCCACACATGGGATTTATCCATGGTATTGTAAGTGGTATCTACCCATGGTGGAACAAAGGATAGAGCCAAGGAATGGCGACTCAAGACAACCTGTCGAAGCCACAAGCAAAGAACAACACCGTAAAGCCAAATAAGGACACATGAAAGTGGTGTGAGTTCCATAAGAGCTCCACTCACAACACAAGTGAGTGTCGGGCCAAGCAGTCGGCGGTGGCCGAGATGAGGGCTTTTGAGTCAGATGCATGCTCTGACTCTGAATCAGAACCTGACAAGAGGAATAACAAGGGAAACAGATTATTGATGCGGATCCCAATGCCATTGTTGCCACTACGAAGATCCAAAAGAAGGAACCGGAATATCCAGAGGAGGAGGAACGTCTCTTCCACTCCCAAATGTGGGTAAAGGGCTTCTCGGTACAGTTCATTATCGACAATGGGAGCCAAAAGAACCTCATTTCAGCAGACGTCGTGAAGCAGTTGGGCTTGCCGACCACAGCTCACCCACATCCATACACCATCTGGTGGCTTCACCAAGGACAAGATCTAGGCGTTAGCTAGCAGTGTCGCCTTCCCTATATCGTCAAGCCCTTCACGGATGAGGTATTATGTGACGTTGCTCCTATTGATGTTTATGATGTATTATTAGGACAACCATACTTGTGGAAGCATCATGCTATGTATGAGTCTCGGCCTTGCGCTATTATTTTTACTTTGGGAAATAAGTTGTACAGGATACCAGAGGTACCACCTCCTGCCACTATCTCTTTGGTTATTGCAAAACAATGCAGTAAGCTCATTTCCCAAACCAGGAAATTTGTTTTCCTGATGATCTGCCCCCAGGGCAAGAAGAAGACTGTGGCCATGACCTCCAGACAAGGCTCCTCTCCACGACAACAACAAATGGATAAGGTTGTGGAGGAGTACGGGGACATCTTCACCTCGCCCACAGGGGTTCCTCTGCACTGTCAGTTCAAGCACCCGATTGATCTGACCCCAAGTGCACCGCTACCCAATGGACCGATCTATCGTCACTCTGTTCTTGAAAACGATGAAATCAAGAGGCAGATTCAGAAGCTGCTGTAGAAAGGTCACATCCGACCAAGTTCATCGCCCTGTGGGAGCCCGATCGTGTTGGTACAGAAGAAGATGGGATGTGGAAACTCTGTATTGACTATCAGGCACTGAACAAGATCACTGTCCAGAATAGGTACCCGATCCCATGGATTGATGACCTTTTGGACCAACTCAAAGGTGCAAAATATTTCAGCAAGATCGACTTGAATTCTGGGTATCACCAGGTACCAACTGAACCCTCCAATGTGTGGAAGACTGTCTTCAAATCCAAGGAAGGCCTTTTCGAATGGCTGGTCATGCCTTTCGAGTCAACGAATGCTCCCACAACCTTCATGAGGATGATGGTCGACATCTTGCGATCATTCACCAACTCATTTGTAGTGGTGTACTTGGATGACATTATGATCTTCAACCAGAATTAGGAAGAGCACCTTCACCACATCCGACAAGTCCTCCAAACACTGCGGCAACACAAGTTGTGTGCCAATTTGGAGAAGTGCACTTTTGGCATGACCCAGGTTCAATATCTGGGATACATTATTGATAAAAGGGGGGTGCATGTGGATCCAGCCAAGATCCAAGTCATTCGGGATTGACCAACCCCAACCACTATAATAGAGCTTCGCAGCTTTCTGGGTCTTTTTAATTTCTACCGTAGGTTCGGGTTGGGATTCCCTCATATCATTCGTCCCTTGAGTCAAGTCACCAAGGGAGGACCGAGAGAAAATTTCTTTTGGTCAGAACCTCAAGAGAAGGCGTTCACAGAATTGAAAAATCGCCTCTGTTCTGGCCCAGTGCTAACATTTCTAGACTTGCAACAACCATTTGAGATCGAGACAGATGCCTCTAACTATGCTATTAGGGCAGTTCTACTCAATAGGGACATCCAGTGGCATATCACAGTGAGACATTGTCCGACACAGTTTGCAAGTATCCCACTTATGACAAAGAAATGTATTCCATTGTGCAAGCTTGTCGACAATGGAAGCATTAAAATTTGGTGAAGGAAACAATCATCCACACAGACCACCGGCCCCTGCATTTCATATAGACACAAGGGAAGTTGCAGAATCATCGCCATCAGAAGTGGTCCACAAATCTGCAACAGTTTCATTTGAACATCAAGTACAAGAAGGGTAGCACCAATAATGTTACAGACTGCCTTAGCCGACCATCGATCGTGGCGCTCACCACCGTTCTCAACTCTTGTGGGCACGAAACTTCTGATTGGCTGCTTCTCTACGGGAGTGACCTAGAATTCGGCCACACTTACAAGGCACTCTTGGGGGGTACGTAACTTCCAAATTTTCACCTCCAAGATGCACTTTTATGTCACCTGGGACACCTTTGTGTTCCTTCAAGCGAGTGTGCCAATATGATATGGGAAGCACACTACAGTCACGTCACCAGGCATTTCGGGATCGAGAAAATAGTAGCAATACTGTAGAAGTATTTCTATTGGTCGAACTTTCGAAAGGATGTAGAGAAGCACATCAGATCCTACAATGCTCTTGCCATTTCCAAGCCGACCATCGAGAAACAAGGCCTATATACTCCGCTACCTACCCCTAGTCGACCTTGGAAATCCATCTCCATGGATTACATGTCGGGCCTGCCTTCTACTAAGCATGGAAATGATTGTATTTTCGTGGTCGTTGACAGATTCTCGAAGATGGCCATTATGGCGGCCTGCAAGAAGAATATCATAGCAGAAGCCACTGCTAACCTCTTCCTTGAATGAGTGTGGGTGCACTTTGGGATCCCATAGTCTATCATATCAGATCGGGATAGCAAGTTCCTCAGCACGTTTTGGTCCAGCCTCTGGTCAATGTTGGACAACAAGCTCACCAAGTCCACAGCTTTCCATCCCCAAACAGATGGCCAGACAGAGGTCGTCAACAGAATGATTGTACACATTCTATGCATGTACAATTCAAAGCATCCACGCACATGAGACAAGATCCTCCCCTATGTACAACATAGCTATAACCGGGCTCTCCATAGTTCAATCGGCCATAGCCCCTTTCAGGTGGGCTTGGGATTCCAGCCACTATGTACCATTGACGTAGCCATGCCATTTGCAGCTACTCACGCCGATTCGGCTCATGTCCAATCTGAAGTTGACAAAGCAAATAGCTTCATCGAGTGCATTCAACACATCCGCCAACAGGTTCATGATATATTGCACAGAGCCAATGCCAAGTACAAGCAATGCCATGATCAACACCGGGTGCCACACAACTTCAAGGTGGGCGACAAAGTATGGCTATATTTGCAGAAGGAGCGCCTCATTGGACCCTACCGCAAGCTTCGCCCACTCCGCTACGAGCTGTACACCATCACCAAGGATATAGGGAACAATGCCTTCGAGCTCATTATTCCACCATTCCTTGGTCTGCACCCGATCTTCAATGTGGATCGCCTTTGTCCTTACTTCCCACCTCTACTGAACACCTCTGACATTGCAAAACAACTCACACCAACAAAGTTAAACCCAAACTGCATGGAACATGCCACCACAGATTGTATGATGGACATGAAAATCAACAACACTTGCCAACAGAAGATCCAACTGTATCGGGTTGTCAAAGCTGGCCAACTCCTGCACCAAGGAAAGTGGTTCACCAGGGACCAAGTTTAGCAGAAATTTCGTCATCTCATGGAGGAACTTAACGCAATGAGGACCATTGCTTCCTAAGGGGGGAGGAATGATCCAAGTGGATATTGGTGGTCACCTTCCTACTCCACTTGGGGCCCCACCATTGTCTCTTTCAGATTTTCAGTTTCGGCACAACTTACTATTTTTAGTATTTTTTCGCGTCATGAACTTCCGGAGCCGTTTTGAAGACCTAAACGACATTTTTGGGGAAAATGGTGAGCTACATAGGTCCATGGACTAATGTTTCTCATGGACCAATGTTTATCACTTGAAATTTGTAGTCCTTGGATTGATCTTTCTAACGAGGTATGGTACACGTCAAACGGAGATCGTATGCCAAATTTACGTCCCCAGGAAGTTGAAACACCAATTTACCCAAACGGGGCCCATAGTTTTGGTGCTACATCTCCTAGGGTTAGGGTTTTGGATTTTTAGGATTTCCCATTATTTCTAAATAATAAATAGGCCCTCGAGCCTCATTTTAACTCAGTTCAGAGGCCTGTAGCCACCACATCTGTTCTCAGAGATAGCTACCAGCGCCTTAGCTAGTTTTATTTCCATTCTGTCTGTAAGAAAATTTCAGTTATTTGATATTAATGAAGTGTTATTTCCACTGCATCTCTATATTTATGGTTATATGTTTATTCACTTGCATTCCTGCATAAATCTGGATCAATGGTACCAAATTCAAGTTACGCCTCCCTGGGAATGAGGGTTTGAAAAATATTTCAGTTTCAATGTTTTGCAGCAATCTTCAGCAAAATCCATGAATTTTTTTGTGCGGTGAGTTTTCAGATTAGATCTGAAACTTTTGGCAAAAAATTTACAAAAAAAAAGACCAGATCTAGATTCCTTGCGAAAAAATACTCAAATTCAAAAAAAAAAATCGGCCAAATTGGAGTTCGTATGAGGGAGTTATCGGTGATTCAAAATCCGCAATGTTGAAGCAATTTTTCTGACGACAATTCATGGACGACGGCGCTCTTGTCATTTTTCGCAATTTGCAGTGCAAAATTTCAGAAGAATGGATATAGATATGAGCTCCAATTGAAAAATCATCCAAGTTCAAAAAAAAAGAAGAATCGGTCGAATCGAAGTCCGAATGTGGGAGTTATTGTTGATTTAAAATCAACTATTTTTTTCAAAAATTTTGTGACAGCGAGACAGTTCCAACACGAATCTAAGAGTCTAGAGTCTCCAGATAGTGGTTTCAAACACATAAGAATATGCAGAATGATCATTATGTTTCCAAAAATAGGTTATAATAAATATTCTGAGTTATATTGACCGAGTTATGCTCATTTTAAATCTGGAGCAGCATTCAGAGCGGGTTCCCTTTGGAGACGTGCCCTCCCACCCCGCTTTAGTAGGCACCTGCTTCACATTCATCAGTTTCATCATAGCAGCATTCGGATTGGGTTATTTTGAGACGTGCCCTCCCACCCCAAGCTATGTAGGCACCTGCTACTTCATCAACAATCAGCATCACAGTTATGGGTCAACCGCACAAAATCATTTTTATCGAAGTCCATTGCTAGGCCGCACACAGTTGGTCACAAGAATTACAGGGTATCTTTATCCTCGGATCTTCATTTTTCATGGTTTTGGTTCATCCACAAACCCACACTTCATCGAAGTCCATTTTCTAGGCCGCACACTGTCAATATCACAGTTGGTCACAAGCATTACAGCGTATCTCTATCCTCGAATCTTCGTTCATCACAGTTATGGGTTAACTACACAAAACCCTTCTCTTCAGTGGCTCTTCATATTCAACAAAGGCTTCTCATGAGGGAACTTCAGGCAAAAGGGACCATTGCTTCTTAAGGAAGGAGGAATGATTTGAATGGAAAATGGTATCAACCCATGGTATTCATCTACCCATGTTATCCATCCACCCATGGAATTTACCCATGGTATTGTAAATGGCATCGACCCATGGTATTCATCCACCCATGATATTTATTCGCCTATGGTATTATAAGTGACCCATGGTATGTATCCACCCATGGTATTCATCCACACATGGGATTTATCCATGGTATTGTAAGTGATATCTACCCATGGTGGAACAAAGGATAGAGCCAAGGCATGGCGACTCAAGACAACCTGTCAAAGCCACAAGCAAAGAACAACACCGCAAAGCCAAAGAAGGACACATGAAAGTGGTGTGAGTTCCATAAGAGCTCCACTCACAACACAAGTGAGTGTCGGGCCAAGCAGTCGGTGGTGGCCAAGATGAGGGCTTCTGAGTCAGATGCATGCTCTGACTCTGAATCAGAACCTAACAAGAAGAATGACAAGGGAAATAGATTATTTATGTGGAGCCCAATGCCACTGTTTCCACTACGAAGATCCAAAAGGAGGAACCGGAAGATCTAGAGGTGGAGGAACGTCTCTTCCACTCCTAGATGTGGGTAAAGGGCTTCTTGGTTTAGTTCATTATCGACAATGGGAGCCAAAAGAACCTCATTTCAGCAGATGCCGTGAAGCAGTTGGGCTTGTCGACCACAACTCACTCACATCCATACACCATCGGGTGGCTTCACCAAGGACAAGATCTTCACGTTAGCCAGCAGTGCCGCCTTCCCTATAGCATCAAGCCCTTCACGGATGAGGTATTATGTGACGTTGCTCCTATTGATGTTTCTGATGTATTATTAGGACAACCATACTTGTGGAAGCATCATGCTATGAATGAGTCTCGGCCTTGCGCTATTATTGTTACTTTTGGAAATAAGTTGTATAGGATACCAGAGGTACCACCTCCTGCCGCTATCTCTTTGGTTACTGCAAAACAATGCAGTAAGCTCATTTCCCAAACCAAGAAATTCGTTTTCCTCATGATCCGCCCCGAGGGCAAGAAGAAGACTATGGCCACGACCTCCAGACAACACTCCTCTCCACGACAACAACAAATGGATAAGGTTGTGGAGGAGTATGGGGAAATCTTCACCTCACCCATAGGGGTTCCTCTGCACTGTCAAGTCAAGCACCCAATTGATCTGACCTCACCCATAGGGGTTCCTCTGCACTGTCAAGTCAAGCACCCAATTGATCTAACCTCACCCATAGGGGTTCCTCTGCACTGTCAGGTCAAGCACCCAATTGATCTGACCCCAAGTGCACCGCTACCCAATGGACCGATCTATCGTCGCTCTGTTCTGGAAAACGATGAAATCAAGAGGCAGATACAGGAGCTGCTGCAGAAAGTTCACATCGGACCAAGTTCATCGCCCTGTGGGAGCCCGATCATGTTGGTACAGAAGAAGGATGGGATGTGGAGACTCTGTATTGACTATCGGGTGCTAAACAAGATCACTATCTAGAATAGGTACCCGATCCCACAAATTGATGACCTTCTGGACCAACTCAGAGGTGAAAAATATTTCAGCAAGATCGACTTAAAGTCTGGGTATCACCAGGTACCAATTGAACCCTCCAATGTGTGGAAGACTGCCTTCAAAGCCAAGGAAGGCCTTTTCGAATGGTTGGTCATGCCTTTCGGGTTGACAAATGCTCCCACAACCTTCATGAGGTTGATGGTCGACATATTGCGATCTTTCACCAACTCATTTGTAGTGGTGTACTTGGATGACATTATGATCTTCAGCCAGACTTAGGAAGAGCACCTTCACCACATCCGACAAGTCCTCCAAACACTACGACAACACAAGTTGTGTGCCAATTTGGAGAAGTGCACTTTTGGCACGACCCAGGTTCAATATATGGGATACATTATTGATGAAAGGGGGGTGCATGTGGATCCAGCCAAGATCCAAGTCATTCGGGATTGGCCAACCCCAACCACTATAACAGAGCTTCGCAGCTTTCTAGGTCTTGCTAATTTCTACCATAGGTTCGGGTTGGGATTCTCTCATATCATTCATCCCTTGAGTCAAGTCACCAAGGGAGGAGCGAGAGAAAAACTCTTTTGGTCGAAACCTCAATAGAAGGTGTTACACAACAATTTGTCACTGTCCCTGCCATTCCCCGTCCCGCACATTGGAGGGCTCATTCCGTGACCTGTGAGCAGAGACAAGACTTGAAAATACTTTCATTGCATCCCTCTGAAGATGAGCTTTCATTGTTCTGAAGACATCTCCCTGGAAAAAACCCTAAAAATAGCTCTTTTTCCATTGGCGTGGTTCCACAGTTCAGCCCTCGCGCCAAGGGGGCAAATCCTCCAAAGAGGGCACGCCAATTGGCGCTTTGTCATAGAGCCGCACCCGCACCAACCATATTAAGAGGTGTTTTTTAAAAATAAAAGGCGGAAGTTTCGTCCTAACAGATCCCTGGACTGATATCTATCTTGAGTTGGGAGGTTTGGCTACGGATTTCCATAGAGAGGAAGTGGTTTTCCACCTCTCATGGAAGCTTCCTTGATGATAGGGCCAATCCCATAATTATAGGGATCCCAACTCCCCTTTCTCCTTCTATAAAAGCTTGCTCTTCTCCATGGTAAGCTAATCTTCAAGTTCCCAAGAGCTTTCACATCCTTATGCTGCAAGAGCCTTCTTGATTCCCTTAAGGCCAAATCCAAGCAAGGAGACTATTGCCAAGTATCCGGAGAGAGAGGCTTGTCCCATCCTTGACAGGCTTTATCAAGACATGTTCTGCTAACGACCCGCCAAAGGAGAATTCGGCGTCGAAGCTTTGGTTGTATTCTTCTTTTGACTCTTTAATGATAAGCGACTATTGGTTATGGTTCCACTCTTGTTCTTGATTATGTTCATGAGTTATGTCCTCTTCGAATGACATATAGTTGTATATACTGGATTTTATGTTTGCGTTTGTGTTGTTTCTTGCATGTGCAGGTGTTCGATCACAGAGATCGTGAGGATTGTGATCTGCCAAGGCAAAGGAACGGGAGCACCACCTCTTCTACAAACGACAGCGCTGGATTCAAGGTAAGCCTTCCTCGCAAGTCGGTTTATTTACGATTAAGAACCTACACTGTAGCGTGTTTGATTGTTGCTAGACCCGATCTGGGCTAGTAGGGATTGCCTCTGTCTGCAGAGGGGATTTACCTCCTCAACAATTTGGTGACTCCATTGGGGAATCAGCTTGTTGTTTGATTTGTAAGCTATAGACGGAGCCTGAAGCACAGCCAGATAGCCTTCGAAACGCTTTTGCTCTGCAATTGCGAAGTAGATCAAAGCTGCTTCAGTCAATCTCCGGTTTAGTTTGTAAACTGAACACTTAGAGCATTGTCTTGTCTTTTCGGTCGATTCTTGATCCTCCTTGCTTGTTCAGCTCTTTTGGGCTGGTTCTTTCTGTGAATTTGGGTCTTTGATAGCTTGAAAATCACTGGTCTGATCTTAGATTGCTTATTTTTTATTTTGGCATAGCAAACTTGACTGGCGCGCTTTTTAGCATGACAGTCGCGCCAATTGGCGCTAGTTATCCATGTATTACCCGCGCCAATCTTGATATGGCGCTAGTTTCAGCCTGACAGTCGCGCCAGTGCTGGGGACTTTTGAGGTTTGCTCTGTTTTGAGCTTTCTGAGCTTGATCTGTGTGTTTAGCTTTACCTCGCTTTGATCCTAGATTACATGGTTCATTTGAGTCTTGGAGATTTTGCTGGAAGTGGTGAGTCTGGTCTTGGTTGGGAGAAATTCTTTGTTTTTTCATTTTTAGGCGTTGGCGCTTGTTGTCAGTTAGCAACCCGCGCCAATTGGCCATTGGCGCTAGTTGTCAATGTACAAGTCGCGCCAGTTGGCGCTAGTTGTCAATGTACAAGTCGAGCCAATTTCAGGGTGTATGAAAATTGAGATTTTTTCCCTAAATCCTTCACCAGTGTGTCTTTCCCTTCCGGTCTTTTCCTCGTATGAGCATAGATTACATTGCTCATTGTTTGGGATGTCTTCTTGCTATGATTGCTTGATGTAGAAGGGAATGAATGCCTTGTTTTGATCTCATGCTTTGGAAGTCCTCTTTGTGTTTGACCTCATATGTCTTGTCGCCTTTTGAGGGATTTCGTGACAAAGTGTTTGAAACAACGATTGCATTCTTAGTATTTGTTTACATCTCTTTTGCATTCATCCTTCATTAAGAAGATTTGCGTTTATTTAGTTTTCGTCTCAAAGTGTTCTTTTTGTTAAAATGCATTAGATCACATTGCATTGAAGAGTATTTTGAGATTTATCATTGAACTTAGATCACATTTTTTAATGATTGAAAGCTAAAAATCGCTTTGAGTGCATTCTCTTTCATTGAAAGCTTGCATTAAATAGATTCTCATTTCATCGAAAAATGCATTGAGTGCATTCTTATCATTTGAAAAGAAAAGGAAATTGTGCATAGATCACAATTGCATAGTTTTCGGAAAAGAGGATTTTGCATAGATTACATTGCATTATTCGTTTCGTTGAGTGTTTTAGAATACTTTTGGATAGTGAAAGTCATCTAGTTTGGAAAGATTTCGTTTATAGTATTATTGTTTGTTGCATCATTGTTTGAAGCTCTTCCCTTAACTAGATAGCATTCATCGAATTGAAAAGTTTTCTTTTCTCATATAGCTGCATACAGGAGATTGTCATATGACATGCGGTAGGGCCTTGAAACCGAAACATAATTGAAGATCAACCATAAAATTTCCTCAATTTACCTACGGAAGCATTGAAACATTAACGAAAAATTTAGAGGTCTAGGCTAGAGACGTGTTTCGGCGTCGTTAAACCTAGTAGATGTCGTTCACCTTTTGGCTTTAGACAACACTAGCACGGACTTGTGCTCCCCGTACCGTCGCGTATATAAAGGGAGACCCCACTAGGTTTCAATCCTTTATCCATAGGAAGCCGAGTCTGCCGCCCTATACCAGTGATACACCGAACACAGCATTCGGGGAGATTGCCTGCACGTACGGAAAGTCCTTGGTTGATTTCTCTTTCATTATTGGAACCAAGGTGTATATTGCAGTTCATGGTTATTTGGTACACCCTTTTGCCTAGCACTCCTGAGTAGTCATTTGATCTTTTCTGACTCCATAAATTTGAAAGGATCACCAAGCGCTTATCCTTTCATGCTTGTTTCCAATCTGAAAGTGATAGAGTCACCTTTTTCCCGTTTCTCGACTCTTAAAATATGAAACGGTAGAGTTTTGTTTCAATGTTTTAAAAATTAACTGTGTACGAAATATTCCTGGTTAAAGTTAGTTTCCTTAGGGTGTTGTTCTGAAGATCGTTTCTGATGGCAACTTTTCCGAAGTTCACCAACCAAGGAATCCCCTCCGATGGGAATCCTGGTCCTTTTCCTCCTTTTGGAAATGTTGGTGCTCCTTACATGGCAACGTTGTCCCTTCCTGGGTTAACTGTTGGGTTGCGTGTTTGGTTGTTTTCAACCTCTGTGGTCCCGAATGTCTCGGATTCTGTTCAATCAGTTCCTCTGCCTGAACAACATCATGTTGATTCCAAGGTGGACCTCTCCCCTTCTTCGCCTGTTTCTATGTCCTCCTCTTCTACTTCGCCTGGTGAAAGTCTGGATTCGAGTAACCAAGTGGCTAAGAAGAAGAAGAAGAAGACAAAGAATAAGAAGTTTGATAAGAGAGAGGCTAAAGCTGTAGCTACTGCTTTTGAAACATCTCCTCTTGATCAACATCCCAACCCTCCACAGAAAGTCAAGTTCCCTTGCATGTTGTGCACAGGGAACCATCTTCTTCGAGACTGCCCTGGCATTCCCAAGGTGCTCGAAGCATGGTCCAACGGTCATCCATTGTTGCCTTTGACTTCTGGGAGTCAATTTGGGGGCACTTCTTCAACTGGTGTTGGTAAGGCTTTTAAGAAGCAGGGCAAGATCACCAATCCCTGTAAGTTGTGTGAACGGCACCATGCCATTCACCTTTGTCCGTATATGGATGAAGCCAAGCGAGTTTTGGACAACTCAGCTATTTCTACACCATGCCTCCCGGTTGGTTATAAACAGCTTTCTGTGAGTCCTCCACCAGCTGATCCTACGATTGGTCAAGAGTCATCCTTGGTCGATCCTGCTCTCTCGGAAATTCAAATTCAGGAATCCATTCCCGACCAACCATTGGTTGTGGGATCGGTTGAACTGGCCTCGTCTATAGTACACCAGGTCTTTTCCGTTGAGAGTGGATCTCACACCCCTCAGGTTCTTCTGGTTTCTTCATATTCCTCAGACTTGGAGAAAGATTCTCCTGTCCCTATATCTCAAGAAGCTGCTCCTCTGCCTCCCGTGATGGAGGTCCTGAAGGATACTCCTCCCACCTTTGAGATGGAGGTCATGGAGGATGCTCCTTCTTCTTTCGTAACACCAGGGGAAGACCATCTCGGTTCGATGGTAGCCCCTCCAAGTAGTTTGGTCACTTCCTTCGATTGGAGTCGATTTGCAGGATACCGCCTTCCGTCTTATGTGCCTTTTGAGATCACAGTGCAGGCTTTTGGTTTGGTCATACCCAGCACCATTATAGATGAAGGCGCGTCTGTTAGTATTTTATCCTCTACTACCTGGCAAGCTTTCGGTTCACCGCCGCTTGCGCCTATTACGCAGAATCTGTTGGCATTTAATAGAAGAACGAGTCAACTGTTAGGGATCCTTCCAAGGTTACCTGTCACTTTGGGAGGTAAAACCGTCCATATGGACGTGATGGTTGTTCCAGGCCCCTTGGATTTCAATTTGCTTTTGGAGCGCGATTACACTATGCCATGGGAGCGCTTGTCTCCTCCCTTTTTTGTGTGGTCTGTTTTCCACATGAAGGACGGATCGTGACCATTGATCAACTTTCGTTCTTTGGTCCTGATGTGGCAACTGGCCCACCATCATCCCTTCCTGGTTTTTATCCACCTGTTGTATCTTCCCCACCGCAGGTCAACTATGTGGCTACCTACCTCGTGCATGTACTCAGTGATAGTGTCGTTGTGCATAGTGTGCTGGGGGCATTGGGTCCTAACTTCCAAGATGTTTTCCTTCCATCGGGAGTGGAACTCTTGGAAGCGATGACTTCTTGTTCATCATGACGAGTAGTCTGTCGGAGCATGGTTCGTTCCCTTGCGTCAAGCTCCTTAAAAATGAAATCAAGTATGTCGAAGCATAGTTCCTTGTCTTGTGTCAAGCCCCTTAAAAAATGAAACAAGGGTGTCTAAGGATAGTTCTTTTAATGTGTCAACCTTGTTAAAACAATGAAACACTTTCCTGTTCAATTCGAGTCTTTGATCAGATCTCGTAAAATCCTAGTCGAGTCTTTCTTAGATCTCATAACTTGAACCTTCACTCCATCTACCTTTCATATGGACTGAAGCTTGGGGGGCATGTCCCTCGAATTGAGTCACCATGCTGGGGGCATGCTTACTTTTTCAAGCATAGTTTGTTTCCATTTCAAACTTGTGTAAAAATGAAACTGGTTTCAAGCATAGTTTATCTTTGTTTCAAGCTTGTGTAAAAATGAAACCACTTCCATTTTACCCCTTGTGATTGCCATTTTATCAGCCTGTTTTGCCAGATGAGCCTTGTTTCTCTCACTCCATTGTCACTATCTGCTTGGCCGATTATATGCCTTCACTCGGTTGTGTTACCCATTCCTAAGGAACCGCTGCGATGAGTGGTCTTGTTAGCCAGCCTCTTAACCTTTACTTGTTCTGAGCAGTTCCACCATTACCGGAACCAGTTGCTACCCTTTATACCACTCGTTCCTCTAGGAGGAGTCAAATTTCAGCTCTTTTTCTGACTCTTTAAACATGAAAAGATTGCCGAGTCCCTTATCGTTTCGATCTCGCTAAAGTGGTTGCGAAACGACATCTACCTAGTATACGTTTACCCCTTCTTCGGGCTGGGATATATTGTTTACGGAAAAGGAATACCCTAGCCTATCGCGACTATGAGGTTTTCTTGGATATTGTTTTCTACCTTTTCGGGTCTGAGGAACTATCTACGAAAAGGGACCGCTGGAGTTTACTTTTCTGCTGTCTTTTCAAACTCTCTAAACATGAAAAGACGCTGAGTTCTTCCTTTGTCAGACTCGTTAAACCTAAATGACATCGGAAATTGTCCATCATGACGTCATTCGAGTTTCTCCTTCCTAGGGCTCGTTAAATGTACTAGGATGGATTCGTCCAAAGGACGGATTTATATGACAAGAATATGGTATCTTCTTCAAGCTTGTGTAAAAATAAAGACGTACTCGCCGGGATGGTGGGGAAAATGGAACCAGCATCATTGTCGTGTCGGCAGTATGTCGCTCTTGAACATGGCACTTGTCTGCATTCGTGTCGGGTTGGGGACATCTCATCTTGTTTTTCACTTGCCTCCGTGGGTTTGGGTAATCCCTTTTGACCTCTCATCTGCTCTTTGCCTCGTCACTATGACCTTTGATCTTTTGATGTCAAATACTGCCAAGTCCACTATCGTGCCGCCAATATGTTCAAGAGAAGTTGACCTCTGCAAAGATTCAAGCTTCCTCTGATTCTCATCTAATCCTGATTCACAAAGACATCATGTTCCTCTGTCTCGTGTCGATGATGTGGGAAACATTATGGCCCACCTTCGATCAAGGTCACTTCCTGTCGACTTCAGCTCATTATCCGGGAAGCTGATCTAGAGAATCCCTTATGGTACCTTGGAGCCTGCATGCCTCAATGGTAGGTTCTTCGCATTCGACGTGGGGTTTTCATCATTGGCCTCCGATCGAGTGATCCTACGGATGTTCGACATCAGCTCATTGATTCACATGCCGTAGGTTGTACCTATAGTACCTTGAGGGCCATTGTCATTATTGGTGGTTCCTCTCGCGTCTGTTAACAGCTTTCATCATTGGCTGGTAATCAGACGATGTTCTTGCATGTTCGACTTCAGCTCACATATTCGCATGCTTGAACTTGTACTTTATTCAGGTCGAGATGGAGCGCAAGACCCTGAATTTTTTCTGTTGGAATCCAGGCTGCGATTTTGTGGACTATTATTACATGACTCACTGAATGGATGGCTGCGACCATACCTGAGTCTATTTCTCGATCCTCTCTGGATGGCTACGTCCATGCCTTGGATCTCAATTATTGTATACTCTCTTATGGATGGCTGCGCCCATACCACGCATATATATCATGTATCTGAGACATCAATTGTACTTCGCTCCGCAGTTTTTCTGATGGCAGTGTTTTCAATCGGCATGTTCTCGTAAAGCATTTCACCCCTCTCTCTCTCTCTCGGGCCTCATGCTTTAGGGGGCATCTGTTACACAACAATTTGTCACTGTCCCTTCCATTCCCCGTCCCGCACATTGGAGGGCTCATTCCGTGACCTGTGAGCAGAGACAAGACTTGAAAATACTTTCATTGCATCCCTCTGAAGATGAGATTTCATTGCCCTGAAGACATCTCCCTGCAAAAAAACCCTAAAAATAGCTCTTTTTCCATTGGCGTGGTTCCACAGTTTAGCCCTCGCGCGAAGGGGGCAAATCCTCCAAAGAGGGCGCGCCAATTGGCGCTCTGTCATAGAGCCGCACCTGCGCCAACCATATTAAGAGGTGTTTTTTAAAAATAAAAGGCGGAAGTTTCGTCCTAACAAATCCCTGGACTGATATCTATCTTGAGTTGGGAGGTTTGGCTACGGATTTCCATAGAGAGGAAGTGGTTTTCCACCTCTCATGGAAGCTTCCTTGATGATAGGGCCAATCCCATAATTATAGGGATCCCAACTCCCCTTTCTCCTTCTATAAAAGCTTGCTCTTCTCCATGGCAAGCTAATCTCCAAGTTCCCAAGAGCTTTCACATCCTTATGCTGTAAGAGCCTTCTTGATTCCCTTAAGGCCAAATCCAAGCAAGGAGACTATTGCCAAGTATCCAGAGAGAGAGGCTTGTCCCATCCTTGACAGGATTTATCAAGACATGTTCTGCTGACGACCCGCCAAAGGAGAATTCAGCGTCGAAGCTTTGGTTGTATTCTTCTTTTGACTCTTTAATGATAAGCGACTATTGGTTATGGTTCCATTCTTGTTCTTGATTATGTTCATGAGTTATGTCCTCTTCGACTGACATATAGTTGTATATACTGGATTTTATGCTTGCGTTTGTGTTGTTTCTTGCATGTGCAGGTGTCCGATCACGGAGATCGTGAGGATTGTGATCTGCCAAGGCAAAGGAACGGGAGCACCACCTCTTCTACAAACGACAGCGCTGGATTCCAGGTAAGCCTTCCTCGCAAGTCAGTTTATTTACGATTAGGAACCTGCACTATAGCGTGTTTGATTGTTGCTAGACCCGATCTGGGCTAGTAGGGATCGCCTCTATCCACAGAGGGGATTTACCTTCTCAACAGAAGGCGTTCACAGAATTGAAAAATCGCCTCTATTATGCCCCAGTGCTCACATTACCACACTTGCAACAGCCATTTGAGATCGAGATAGATGCCTCTGACTATGATATTGGGGCAGTTCTTACTCAACAGGGACATCCAGTGGCATATCACAGTGAGACATTGTCTGACACAGTTCGCAAGTATCCCACTTATGACAAAGAAATGTATTCCATTGTGCAAGCTTGTCGACAATGGAAGCATTACATTTTGGGGAAGGAAACGATCATCCACACAGACCACCGGCCCCTACAGTTCATACAGACACAAGGGAAGTTGCAGAATGATCGCCATCAGAAGTGGTCCACATATCTGCAACAGTTTCATTTGAACATCAAGTACAAGAAGGATAGCACCAATAATGTTGCAGACTGCCTCAGCCGACCACCGATCGTGGCGCTCACCACCGTGCTCAACTCTTGTGGGCACGAGACTTCTGATTGGCCGCTTCTCTATGAGAGTGACCCAGAATTCGACCACACTTACAAGGCACTCTTGGGGGGCACGCAAGTTCCAAATTTTCACCTCCAAGATGCACTTTTATGTCACCTAGGACACCTTTGTGTTCCTTCAAGCGAGCGTGCCAAGATGATATGGGAAGCACACTACAGTCGAGTCGCTGGGCATTTCGGGGTCAAGAAAATAGTAGCAATCCTGCAGAAGTATTTCTATTGGCCGAACCTTCGAAAGGATGTCGAGAAGCACATTAGATCCTGCACTGCTTGTGCCATTGCCAAACCGACCATCAAGAAGCAAGGCCTATATACTCCGCTACCTACCCCTAGTCGACCTTGGGAATCCATCTCCATGGATTACATGTCGGGCTTTCCTTCTACTAAGCATGGAAATAACTGTGTTTTCGTGGTCGTCAACATATTCTCGAAGATGGCCATTATGGCGGCCTGCAAGAAGAATATCACAGCAGAAGCCACTGCTAAACTCTTCTTTGAACGAGTGTGAGTGCACTTTGGGATCCCACAGTCTATCAGATCAGATCAGGATAGCAGATTCCTCAGCACATTTTGGTCCAGCCTCTGGTCAATGTTGGACACCAAGCTCGCCAAGTCCACAGCTTTCCATCCCCAAACAGATCGCCAGACAGAGGTCGTCAACAGAAAAGATTGTACACATTCTGTGCATGTACAATTCAAAGCATCCAAGCACATGGGACGAGAGCCTCCCTTTTGTACAACATATTTATAACCGAGCTCTCCATAGTTTAATCGGCCATAGCCCCTTTCAGGTGGGCTTGGGATTCCAGCCACTATGTCCCATTGACGTAGCCATGCCATTTGCAGCTACTCAGGTCGATTCGGCTCATGTCCAGTCTACAGTTGACAAAGCAAGTAGCTTCATCGAGTGCATTCAACACATCTGCCAACAGGTTCATGATATATTGGACAGAGCCAATGCCAAGTACAAGCAACGCCATGATCAACACCGGGTGCCACACAACTTCTAGGTGGGCAACAAAGTATGGCTACATTTGCAAAAGGAGCGCCTCACTGGACCCCACCGCAAGCTTCGCCCGCTCCGCTACGGGCCTTACACCATCACCAAGGCTGTAGTGAAAAATTCCTTCGAGCTCAGTATTCCAACATTCCTTGGTCTGCACCCAGTCTTCAATGTGGATCGCCTTCGTCCTTACTTCCCACCTCTACTGGACACCTCTGACATTGCAGAACAACTCACACGAACAGAGTTAAACCCAAAATGCATGGAACAGGCCACCACAGATTCTATCATGGACATGAAAATCAACAACACTCGCCAACAGAAGATCCAACTGTATCGGGTTGTCAAAGCTAGCCAACTCCTGCACCAAGGAAAGTGGTTCACCAGGGACCAAGTTTAGCAAAAATTTCCTCATCTCATGGAAGAACTTAATGCAATGGGGACCATTGCTTCCTAAGGGGGGAAGGAATGATCCAAGTGGATATTGTTGGTCACCTTCCTATTCCACTTGGGGCCCCACCATTTTCTCTTTCAGTTTTTCAGTTTCGGCACAACTTACTATTTTTAGCAGTTTTTCGGGTCCTGAACTTCTGGAGCCGTTTTGAGTCCCTAAACGATTTTTTTTTGGAAAACGGGGAGAAAAATGGGTCTATTGATTGACGTTGCTCACTCAAAATTTGTAGTCCTCGGATAGATATTTCTAACGAGGTATGGTACGCGTCAAACGGAGATCGTATGCCAAAGTTACGTCCCAGGAAGTTGAAACACCAATTTACCCAAATGGGGCCCATAGTTTTGGCGCTTTATCTCCTAGGGTTAGGGTTTTGGCTATTTAAGATTTCTCATTGTTTCTAAATAATAAATAGGCCCTCGAGCCTCATTGTAACTCAATTCAGAGGCCTGTAGCCGCCACATCTGTTCTCAGAGATAGCTACCAGCGCCCTAGCTAGTTTTATTTCCATTCTGTCTGTAAGAAAATTTCAGTTCTTTGATATTAATGAAGTGTTATTTTCGTTGCATCTCTGTATTTATGGTTATATGTTTATTCTGTTGCGTTCCTGCATAAATCTGGATCAATGGTATCAGTTTCAGGTTACGCCTCCATGGGAATGAGGGTTTGAAACATATTTCAGTTTCAATGTTTTGTAGCAATCTTCAGTAAAATCCATGAATTTTTTTGGGCGGTGAGTTTTCAGATCAGATTTGAAACTTTTGGGGAAAAATTTACGAAAAAAAGACCATATATATATTCCTTGTGAAAAAATACTCAAATTCAAACAAAAAAAAATCGGCCAAATTGGAGTTTGGATGAGGGAGATATCGCTAATTCAAAATCCGCAATGTTGAAGCAATTTTTCTAACGACAATTCATGGACCTCTCCTGTCATTTTTTGTAATTTTTAGTGCAAAATTTCATAATAATGGATATAGATCTGAGCTCCTCTTGAAAAATCACCCAAGTTCAAAAAAAAAATTCGGTTGAATCGAAGTCTAGATGTGGGAGTTATCATTTATTTAAATTTAACTATGTTTTCAGAAATTTTGTGACAGTGAGATAGTTCCAGCGCGAATCTGAGAATCTAGAGTCTCCAGATAGTGGTTTCAAACACATGAGAAGATGTAGAATGAGAATGATCATTCCATTTCCAAAAACAGGTTATAATAAATATTTTGAGTTATATTGACCGAGTTATGCTCATTTTAAATCTGGAGCAGCATTCAGAGCGGGTTCCCTTTGGAGATGTGCCCTCTGTTGAGATTGAAACAAGATGATGAGCTTAGTGGAAAGAAGTCGCCTTCACTAAGTGGGCCCGCAGGCTATTTTTGGCGCAAAGTCTATTTTTAGACATATGGATCATGTTCCATGAGTTGCAGGATGCTATTTATGGATGGATGGTCAAGTCGGGAAAAATAGATGGACTTCTATTTTTAGACATATTGGGCGGAATCTATTTTTAGATTGCCAGTCTGAAAATAGATATGTCGAATATTATTAGCTTTTAATAATATTTGGACTATAAACATTATCTTATTCTCTTGGAGCACTTCAGTTAAGTGCACAGATGTGGCACAGGAGCTGATAGAATGAATTACGTTATTCCTTAGGGTTAAGTGGAGCTATTGCATGGATACTTCAATTAGAAATCATGTGAGAAAGTTTGGTGGAGTTTATTGAGGAATTTAATGGAGTTGTGTTCAGTTTAACTAATCTAAACATAGTTGAGCTAGTTGTATCTAGTCTAACTGATTGATACACTAGTGAGAGTGGTGTGAATTAATTAATAATTAATTCACTAATTATAAATTCATTAATAAACTAAAGAATACATCAGTTAACTTCAGTGCATTGACAGTTTCAGTGGAGACCAGTGAAGAGATGGGTGAAAGAGCAGTGTGACTATCAGTTGTGACTATATTGTTGCATGATTTGCAACAACCAGTGATTGGAGAAGCCAATGATGATTGCGCGGTACAAGCTAGGTGGTTTGAAGTTATTTATTAGCCATTCTACAACATTGATTACGCAATAGAAGCAGGCTATCAGGTGGCAAAGATGGAGCATGTGTTTTGCTAGATTTAGCTTGATTAGTGTGTAGCAATTGGAGATTGTACTGAGAGCTTCTGATGAGCTTTGTATGATGATTGTTACATGATCTTTATGACATATAATATACAGATAGTTGGGGTTTTCAGATTTAAGCTTTCCCATGAAATACTGTGTTCATATGTGTGATTTTTTATGGTTTTAATGTGCGCATGCGATTGTTTTTATTTCCGCAATTAATGATCAATGGTAGAAGAGATTATGTATTGTGCATGAAGATAAAATAGTGTGTGATCAGGAGAATATCGGTGGATAACATATCAGTTATTCAAATTTCTACACCCTCTCACCCCGCTTTAGTAGGCACTTGCTTCACATTCATCAGTTTCATCATAGCAGCGTTCGACTTGTGTTATTTGGAGGCGTGCCCTCCCATCCCAAGCTATGTAGGCACTTGCTACTTCATCAACAATCGGCATCACAGTTATGGGTCAACCGCACAAAATCATTTTCACTGAAGTCCATTTGCTAGGCCGCACATTGTTAGTCACACAGTTGGTCACAAGAATTACAGGGTATCTCTATCCTCGAATCTTCGTTTTTCATGGTTTTGGTTCATTCACAAACCCACACTTCATCGAAGTCCATTTGCTAGGTCGCACACTGTCAATATCACAGTTGGTCACAAACATTACAGGGTATCTCTATCCTTGGATCTTTGTTCATCACGGTTATGGGTTAGCTACACAAAACCCTTATCTTTAGTGGCTCTTCATATTCAACAAAGGCTTCTCAGGAGGGAACTTCAGGAAATGGGGACCATTGCTTCTTAAGGAGGGAGGAATGATCCGAATGGAAAATGGCATCAACCCATGGTATTCATCTACCCATGGTATTGGAAATGGCATTGACCCATGGTATTCATCCACCCATGATATTTATTCGCCCATGGTATTATAAGTGACCCATGGTATGTATCCACCCATGGTATTCATCCACACATGGGATTTATCCATGGTATTGTAAGTGGTATCTACCCATGGTAGAACAAAGGATAGAGCCAAGGCATGGCGACTCAAGACAACCTGTCGAAGCCACAAGCAAAGAAAAACACCGCAAAGCTAAATAAGGACACAGGAAAGTGATGTGAGTTCCACAAGAGCTCCACTCACAACACAAGTGAGTGTCGGGCCAAGCAGTCGCTGGTGGCCGAGATGAGGGCTTCTGAGTCAGATGCATGATCCGATTCGAAATCAGAACCTAACAAGGGGAATGACAAAGGGAAATAGATTATTGATGCGGAGCTTAATGCCACTATTGCCACTACGAAGATCCAAAAGGAGGAACCGAAAGATCCAAAGGAGGAGGAACGTCTCTTCCACTCCCAGATGTGGGTAAAGGGCTCCCCGGTACAATTAATTGTCGACAATGGGAGCCAAAAGAACCTCATTTCAGCAGATACCGTGAAGTGGTTGGGTTTGATGACCATAGCTCATGCACATCCATACACCATGGGGTGGCTTCACCAAGGACGAGATCTTCGCGTCAGCCAGCAGTGTCGTCTTCCCTATAGAATCAAGCCCTTCAAGGATGAGGTATTATGTGACGTTGCTTATATTGATTTTTCTGATGTATTATTAGGACAACCATACTTATGGAAGCGTCATGTTGTTTATGAGTCTCAGCCTCGCACTGTTATTGTTACTTTTGGAAATAAGTTGTACAAGATACAAGAGGCACCACCTCCTGCCACTATCTCTTTGGTTACTGCAAAACATGCAGTAAGCTCATTTACCAAACTAGGAAATTTGTTTTCCTAATGATCCGCCCCCAGGGAAAGAAGAATACTGTGGCCACGACCTCCATACAGGGCTCCTCTGCACGACAACAAAAAATGGATAAGGTTGTGGAGGAGTACGGGGACATCTTCACCTCACCCACAGGGGTTCCTCTACACTGTCAGGTCAAGCACCCGATTGATCTGACCCCAGGTGCACTACACTCGAAATTTTTAGTCCTCAGATAGATCTTTCTAACGAGGTATGGTATGCGTCAAACGGAGATCGTATGCCAAAGTTACGTCCCCGGGAAGTTGAAACACCAATTTACCCAAATGGGGCCCATAATTTTGGCGCTTTATCTCCTAGGGTTAGGGTTTTGGCTATTTAGGATTTCTCATTGTTTCTAAATAATAAATAGGCCCTCGAGCCTCATTGTAACTCAGTTCAGAGGCCTGTAGCCGCCACATCTCTTCTCAGAGATAGCTACCAGCGCCCTAGCTAGTTTTATTTCCATTCTATCTATAAGAAAATTTCAGTTCTTTGATATTAATGAAGTGTTATTTCCGCTGCATCTCTGTATTTATGGTTATATGTTTATTTTGTTGCGTTCCTGCATAAATTTGGATCAGTGGTATCAGATTCAGGGTACGCCTCCATGGGAATGAGGGTTTGAAACATATTTCCGTTTCAATGTTTTGCAGCAATCTTCAGCAAAATCCATGAATTTTTTTGGGCAGCGAGTTTTCAGATCACATATGAAACTTTTGGTGAAAAAATTACAAAAAAAGAAGAAGACCAGATCTATATTTCTTGCGAAAAAATACTCAAATTCAAAAAAAAAACAGCCAAATTGGAGTTCGAATGAGGGAGATATCGCTGATTCAAAATCCGCAATGTTGAAGCAATTTTTCTGACGACAATTCATAGACGGCGGCTCTCCTTTCATTTTTCGCAATTTTCAGTGCAAAATTTCATAAGAATGGATATAGATCTGAGCTCCTCTTGAAAAATCACTGAAGTTCAAAAAAAATCAGTTGAATCGGAGTCCGGATGTGGGAGTTATCGTTGATTTAAAATCAACTATTTTTTCAGAAATTTTGTGACAGCGAGACAGTTCCAGCGCGAATCTGAGAGTCTAGATTCTCTAGATAGTGGTTTCAAACACATGAGAAGATGCAGAATGATCATTCCATTTCCAGAAATAGGTTATAATAAATATTCTGAGTTATATTAACCGAATTATGCTCATTTTAAATCTGGAGCAGCATTCGGAGCGAGTTCCCTTCGGAGACGTGCCCTCCCACCACGCTTTAGTAGGCACCTGCTTCACATTCATCAGTGTCATCATAGCAGCGTTCGGCTTGGGTTATTTGGAGACGTGCCCTCCCACCTTAAGCTATGTAGGCACCTACTACTTCATCAATGTCAAACCAGGAGGTAACTCCTCAAATCAGAATGTCTATTAGCTGAAGAATGCATATGTATTTATACATGGAGGTGACGCTATTGGGATTCATCTCCCAATGACTCTTGGCCTTCCTTATTTCCTAATATTAAAATAATATACAATATTACATATGCACACCCAACCCATAGGATTAGGTGTCAACATTCCCCCCTTTAATCCGAAGGGATGTTGGTGAGTCCAAGCATCGATCTGAACTTTTCAAACTTTTCTCTTCCAAGTGCTTTGGTGAAGATGTCAGCGGTTTGCTCATTTGTGGAACAATGATGTAGATGGATGGTTTTGGCCTGAACATGATGTCGAATTAGATGGTACTTTGTATTGATGTGCTTTGTTCTATCATGGAACTTTGGGTTCTTGGCCAACTTTATTGCAGAAGTGTTGTCGATCATGAGTGGTGTGGAGTGTTGAGAATGCAGCAAGATGATGGAGCTTAGTGAAATGAAGTCACCTTCACTAAGTGGGCCCGCAGGCAAATTCTGGCGCAAAGTCTATTTTTAGACTATGTCTATTTTTAGACATACGGAGCATAATTTGGGAATTCTACTTGGAGATTCTTGATGGATGCGACATGTCGGTAAAAATAGATGAGACCCTATTTTTTAGGACCCGGGCTATTTTTAGACTGATCTCCTAAAAATATGGAAGTCAAATATTATTTACCCTTAATAATATTTTGACTATAAACAGCAGTTTACTCTCTTAGCGCACTTCAGTTTGAGTCATGGAGGTGGCTCATGCAACTGACACAAGGAATCACGTGGTTCCTAGGGTTTGATGGCATCTTGCATGGTTGGCTTCAGTTAGACTTCAGTGGCAGAAGTTTTGGAGGAGTTAACGGGACAGATAGTGGAGTTGTGTTATGTTTGTTTTAGTTGAACTAGTTGGGATTAGTTAACTAAATAATCAACTAGATATGAGTGGAGTGAATTAAATAATATTTAATTCACTAAATATTAACTCATTAGTCAACTCAAGAACACTTCAGTTCACTACAGTGCATGATCAGTTCAGTGGAGACCAGTGGAAGAGGTAGATGAAAGGGTGAGTAAAGCTATCAGTTGGTAGATTGGTTTTGCATGAGATTTGCATTACACTTGGAGGAATTGTCCATGACAATTGCGCAGTCAAGCCAAGGGGATTCGAACCTTGGACCTCTTCATATACAGGCCATGATTGCGCAATAGAGGCAAGGCAGTCAGCAGTGAGTTTTGAACCCGAGACTTGTTCAAAACTGAGTTAGATTGTGTGTGACTTTATGAGAAAGTACTGAGTACTTGTGAGGAGTATTGTACTTGTTTGGTTACGTGATTTCTCCATTATAATATACACAATAGCTGCGGGGTTTTCAGCTATAGGCTTTCCCCATACATACTGAGTTAATGTGTGATTGAATTGATGTGAGATTGCTTCTGTTATTTCCGCATTTGACAATTAATTGTAGAAGAAGGTTATGTGTTATGTATGCAATTCGAAATTGATATATGACCAGGTTAATCTTCAGTGAATAAGTGATTTATTCAGCTAATTTCTACATGGTATCGGAGCGAGATTAATTGTCGAGGTCTATTACGGTGATTCCAAACTTATTTCCTCGGACAGAGTCTGCATGCGGGCCAGGTAGCCTCCGGAATATTCATCCTTCTTTGTAAGGTGAAAGATCTGGTGAATGCCCTTGCAGTCAATCTCTGATTTGGAAATAATTTGTTTTCAAGTATAGATCGGAAGCGATAGAGCTTGGAGTTTGGAATTTGAATTTTGCAGAAGGTTGTTTTTCTTGGTGCCGGTGTTGAAGATGTCTTCTTTCAACGGTTTGCGACTTGAATATGCTCTTGAAGGCAGTTCGAATTATGTTGCATGGAAGGATCGCATGGAAGCAGTGTTAGAAGATAATGGTCTGAAGGAGTTCGTGGATGCGGATGTCCCAAAGCCCACTGATGCGGCTTTGGTCGATGCATGGCAAAAGAAGATCGCGAAATGTCGAAGGATCCTGTTGGAGGGCGTCAAGGATCATATTGTATCCAGCCTGCATGGAAAGGCTACTCCATATTTAATGTGGAAAGCTTTGACGGATCTATTCCCGAGTAAGAGTGACCAAAGGCGGCGCTCATTTCTAAGCTCGAACAAGATGGAGAAGAGCGGAAAATCCCTCAAATACCTCGAAGTTCATAATCGCAGAGATGAGCTGGGAAGTGTGGGGGTGACTGTCGAAGACGAGGACATGGTCGACCTGGCTCTCCTTGGTCTTTAGAAGGCTTGGCACTCATATCAAGATAGTGTCAATGGTCGGGAGAAGCTGCCGGGATGGGAGCGCCTTTGGGCGGATCTCATGCAGGAGGAGATAAGGAGGACTACTCGAGATGGATCTTCATCGAAGGGAGCTGATGAAGAAAACTGCGCTTTGGTTGCCAAAGCAAAGAAGGGGAAGGGTAAGAAAACCTCTCATTCTGGTGCAAAGGGCAAGAAGCAGGATATGGCGAAAGTGAAGTGTTTTCACTGCCATGATCACGGACATTATGCTACCAATTGTCCAAAGAAGAAGAAGAACAAGCAAGCGGGAAGATCTGAAGATGGAGAAGCTTTGGCTTCACAGTTCGAGCTTGACTTTTCACTGATTGCATGCTTGGTTTCAAGTGTGATGGGATCGGTGTGGTTCTTGGACAGCGGTGCGTCATTTCATATGACGGGAGATCGGGAGTTGTTCTCAGATCTGGAGGACAAGGATTTGGGTATGCACATCGAGATGGGCGATGGCGGTAGATACAGTGCGACTGGTATCGGTACCGTATCCTTTCAGAGGGAGTCTGGTAAACCCTTTGTCTTAAAGGATGTCATGCATGTACCTGGATTGAAGAAGAACCTGATTTCAGTAGCGATGTTGGAGAATAAGGGTTATGATGTGGTCTTCAGCGAAGGAAAAGCCTTCCTGCGCAGTAAGACTACTGGAGAGACCCGGAAGATAGGGGTTCGAACTCAGAACCTTTATCGGTTGCAGGTAGATGACTGCGCAGCTATGGCATGCAAGGCTGGAGATGTGGTGAGCCGGGATGATGAGGGCGAACTATGGCACAGGAGATTGGGCCATCTTCACCATGGAGCTTTGAAGATTCTGCAGCAGATTTCTACTGGACTTCCTAAGGGCACCCTTGCGCGGTCAGATCAGTGCAAGGGGTGTACTTTAGGGAAGTATGTGAAAGCCACCTTTCACGAGAAGGATAGTCGCGCCACGACGATCCTTGAGAGAGTTCACACAGACGTGTGTGGTCCTTTCTCAGTTGCTTCGACAGCAAAGCACAGGTATTATGAGATCTTTGTTGATGATTTCTCTCGAAAGTGCTGGATCTTCTTCATGCAGAAGAAGAGCGATACATTCGCGAAGTTCTGTGAGTTTAAAGCACTGGTCGAGAAGGAGTCGGGGGAGAAGGTGATTGCTCTAAGGAGTGATAACGGTGGTGAATTCATCTCGGCTGAATTCAAGGAGTTCTGCAGCGCAGAAGGGATTCGGAGAGAGCTCATCGCACCCCATAACCCACAGCAGAACGGGGTGGCTGAGCGGAAGAACAGAACGATCGTGGGTGCTGCACGGGCGATGTTGCATGATCGGGGCCTACCCCTTCACTTGTGGGCTGAGGCATGCAATACAGCAGTGTATGTGCAGAACCGTTGTCCTCACAAGGTTCTTGGCATGAGTACACCGAAGGAGGCTTATTCTGGCAAGAGGCCTGATATTTCCCATTTGCGGATTTTTGGTTCTCCTGTCTACATGCATGTGACGAAGGATGCGAGAAGGAAGCTTGATCCAACTGTTGAAGTTGGAATATTTGTGGGGTACACTGATACACCTCACAACTATCGGGTGTATGTGCCAGACAGTCGCAAGACTGTTGTGCGACGGGATATAAAATTTCAGGAGGAGAAAGCCATGCAGTGTTCGCTTGAGAGGGAGCTACACTTGCATGCAGATGAGGAGTTGTTAGTTCCTAAGGAGAAGCTTCCGGATGTGGATCAGCCACAAGAGGAAGTTCAGGAGGTGGAAGAAACCACCCATGCAGCGCCAACCATCAGAGGGTGCATGCGCACTACAGAAGCTGAGCGACTGGCTCGAGATGCAGAGAAGGTTGTAGGACCACCTACAGCACAGCGCAGACAGAGACAGTCACCGGATCGGTACACTGGATACATGGCTCTTGTGAGTCAATGTGTTGTGACGGAGCCATCCTCTTTTGAGGAAGCTGTGGAGGAACCCGCATGGGTTGATGCCATGATCGAAGAATATGATTCGATCATCGGGAACAGTGCATGGGAGATTGTCCCAAGACCGGTTGGGAAATCAGTTGTAGGTTCGCGATGGATCTACAAGGTGAAGCAGGCGGCTGACGGGAGTGTGGAGAAGTACAAGGCGAGATTTGTCGCCCGTGGCTTCTCACGGATCGAGGGGATTGACTATGAGGAGACTTTTGCACCTGTCGCAAGGTACTCTTCCATACGGACGATCCTTGCTCTCTCAGCGCAGATGGGGTGGCACATTCATCGGATGGATGTGAAGACTGCGTTCCTCAATGGAGTTATTGAGGAGGAGGTGTACATAGAGCAGCCTGAAGGTTTTGAGATCTTCAGCAGTGAGTCGCATGTGTGCCGACTCAAGAGAGCACTGTACGGGCTGAAGCAAGCACCTCGTGCTTGGTACTCTCGGATAGACAGCTACTTCACCGGGCTTGGATTCTCCAAGAGTGAGGCGGATCCAAACCTGTACCAGATTGTGGTGGAGGGGAAGCTGTTGATCATCGTACTGTATGTAGATGATCTGATTTTGACTGGCGACGAGCAGTTGATACTTTCATGCAAGGAGGATCTTGCACGAGAGTTTGAGATGAAGGACCTGGGCATCCTTCATTATTTCCTGGGATTGGAGATTTGGCAGCGCAGCGGAGGACTGTTTGTTTCTCAGGGCAAGTATGCCCGGGAGATTCTAGAGAGGTTCAACATGCAGGGCTGCAAGCCTGTTGATACCCCTCTTCCTGGAGGATGGAGGAAGGGAGATGCTACTTCGGAGGAGGTAGTGGATGCCACTGTCTATCGACAATTGGTGGGGTCGTTGATGTATCTGGTCAATACTCGACCCGATATATGCTATGCAGTTAACCAGCTTTCGCAAGCTATGGTTAAGCCTACCAAGCTCTTTGGAAGGCGGGCAAGCATGTATTGCGCTATATCAGAGGCACATCGGGATATGGTCTATGGTACAGACAGGAGGATGGAGTGAAGCTTTCGCTTGATGCAGGAGAGAGAGGCAACGAATGGGAAGAGGGCTTACGGAGGTTTTCGACATTGGGTCGGCAATGATTTTCACAGTACGACGCGGAAACGAGAGATCACGCACTCGGTTCGGCGAGGCAGTACATGGCAGCAAGCTTGGCTGCATGTGAGGCTATTTGGATGAGGAAGATCCTCGCAGGTTTGTTCAGGTTGCATTTGGAGCCTACGGTGATCTACTGTGATAACCAGAGCTGCATCAAGCTCTCGGCTAATCCAGTTTTTCATGATAGGTCCAAACATATCGACATCAGGTACCATCACATGAGAGATTGTGTTCAGCGGAGGATCATGATGCTTTCATATGTTCCCACGGAGGATCAGGATGCCGACATCCTGACGAAGGCGCTCACCAGGAGCAAGTTCGAATTCCACAGAGGCAGGATAGGGATTGCAGATAATCCATATCTTGCTGAGAGGGAGTGTTGAGAATGCAGCAAGATGATGGAGCTTAGTGAAATGTAGTCGCCTTCACTAAGTGGGCCCGCAGGCAAATTCTGGCGCAAAGTCTATTTTTAGACTATGTCTATTTTTAGACATACGGAGCATAATTTGAGAATTCCATTTGGAGATTCTTGAAGTATGCGACATGTCGGTAAAAATAGATGAGACCCTTATTTTTAGGACCCGAGCTATTTTTAGACTGTGTCTCCTAAAAATATGGAAGTCAAATATTATTTACCCTTAATAATATTTTGACTATAAACAGCAGTTTACTCTCTTGGAGCACTTCAGTTTGAGTCATGGAGGTGACTCATGCAACTGACAGAAGGAATCACGTGGTTTCTAGGGTTTGATGGCATCTTGCATGGTTGACTTCAGTTGGACTTCAGTGGCAGAAGTTTTGGAGGAGTTAACGGGACAGATAGTGGAGTTGTGTTCTGTTTGTTTTAGTTGAACTAGTTGAGATTAGTTAACTAGCTAATCAACTAGATATGAGTGGATTGAATTAAATAATATTTAATTCACTAAATATTAACTCATTAGTCAACTCAAGAACACTTCAGTTCACTACAGTGCATGATCAGTTCAGTGGAGACCAGTGGAAGAGGTAGATGAAAGGGTGAGTAAAGCTATCGGTTGGAGGATTAGTTTTGCATGGGATTTGCATTACACTTGGAGGAATTGTCCATGACAATTGCGCAGTCAAGCCAAGGGGATTCGAACCTTGGATCTCTTCATATACAGGCCATGATTGCGCAATAGAGGCAAGGCAGTCAGCAGTGAGTTTTGAACCCGAGACTTGTTCAAAACTGGGTTAGATTGTGTGTGACTTTATGAGAAAGTACTGAGTACTTGTGAGGAGTATTGTACTTTGTTGGTTACATGATTTCTCCATTATAATATACACAATAGCTGCGGGGTTTTCAGCTATAGGCTTTCCCCATACATTCTGAGTTAATGTGTGATTGATTTGATGTGAGATTGCTTCTGTTATTTCTGCATGTGACAATTAATTGTAGAAGAAGGTTATGTGTTATGCATGCAATTCGAAATTGATGTATGATCGGGTTAATCTTCATTGAATAAGTGATTTATTCAGCTAATTTCTACATGGAGTACATTTGTTTCATCTGCAAATCTTCCAGGATTTTCCGGAGCCACACAATTTCCTTTGTTGCTTCAACTGTTGCCACATATTCTGCCTCGGTCGTGGAATCTGCTGGAACTGACTGTTTGCGTGATCTCCATGAGATAGCTCCTGATCCAAGACTCATGGTGTAACCTGTAGTAGACACCCCTATTTCTTTGTCGCCATCAAAGTCTGAATCAGAGTATCCGATCAAGCTGAAGTCGCCTACCTGTGTATATTTGAGTCCAAAGTCTTGAGTCCCCTTCAAGTACCTTAACACTCCTTTTGCAGCAGACCAATGTCCTTCACAAGGTTTTTGCATGAACCTTGAGAGGATTCCAACAACAAATGAAATGTCAGGTCTGGTGGTGGTCAGGTAGATAAGACTTCCTACAAGCTGTCTGTACTTAGTTGCATCCTCAAATTCCTTCCCTTCAATAGATGTGAGCTTCAAGTTTTGTTCCATTGGAGTGGTTAAGGGATTACAGTCATCCATGCCAAATTTGTTCAAGAGATCTCCAATGTACTTCTTTTGAGAAAGAAATATAAATTTAGGATGTTGAATTACTTCAATACCCAGATAGTAATGAACATGACCCAAATCAGTCATTTCAAAACCTTTCTTCAATTCTTTCTTCATGGATGCAATATAGCTCTCATTATTTCCTGTTATCAAAAGATCATCTACATATACCACAAGATATACAACTGTTTTTCCAACTTTCTTAACAAACAAAGTTGCATCATCAAGATCAAAATGTTTGAAGTCAAGTTTCAAAAGATGCTCGGTTAATTTCTCATATCAGGCTCGTGGTGCTTGCTTGAGGCCATACAAGGATTTTACAAGTTTGCAAACTTTGTGTTCTTGACCCTTTACCACAAATCCTTCTGGCTGGGACATATAAACTTTCTCCTTTAGATCTCCATTCAAAAAAGCTATTTTTACATCCATCTGATGGACTTTCCATCCATTCTGAGCTGCTAAGGCAAAGAGAGTCCGGATGGTGGTCCATTTTGCTGTGGGAGCAAAAGTTTCTTCATAATCGACTCCTTCTTTTTGTGCGAATCCTTTTGCCACAAGCCTGGCCTTGTGCTTGTCAAGTGAGCCATTTGCTTTGTACTTGTTCTTGTAGACCCACTTACAGCCAATTGGTTTCGTTCCCAAAGGCGGATCAACCAGCTTCCAAGTGCCATTCTTTATCAAGGCATCATACTCATTCTGCATCGCTTCTTTCCATTCATCATGAGAAGCGGCTTCTTTGAAGGAAGTTGGTTCATGATCTGTAGACAAACTCAATTCACAGTTATAAGCAATATCCATATCAACAGGGGAATCAGAATTATCTACATCACCTTCGATTTGTTGAGTGGAACTCCTTGTTCCTGTTTTTCCAACCTCATCAGGATGAAAATTCTCCAGTGTCTTTGTCGGCCATTTGGGAGGACCTTTCTGAGATGGCCCAGGCTGGTCATTTGACTGAGTTGGGATTGATTCAAGATTCAATCTCCCAATTCTGTCAATCACATCATCCAATGTGTCATCCATGGTTGTTTCTTCATGTGGGGGAGAGAGTGCTTCAAGACATGATTCCACAATTTGATTCAATATCGGAATCCCCCCTTCAAGATGTGGAATCACATTATCAAATTCTTGGAAGGACTTTTCATGTTTGAATCTATCCAGGCGATCAAGTTGCCGTTCAACAACCCTGTCACTCTTGGAAGATTCAAGAAATATGACATCTCTTTCTATTACAAACTTCTTATTTGTTTCATCATAGAGACGATATCCTTTGGAGGTATTGGAGTACCCCAAGAAGATACATTTTCTACTTCTAGCACCAAGTTTCTTCCTTTGACCCTTGGGTATCAAGGCATAACAGGTGGACCCAAAGACCCTGAAATGCTTTACCGAAGGAATGTGGCCATGCAAAATTTAAAAAGGATTTTTGTTTCTAATTGAACTTGAAGGACACCTATTCTTTATGTAAACAGCACATAGAACTGCATCAGCCCAAAACATCAATTTCACATTCTTGAAAAATAACATGGAGCGAACCATATTTAAGATAGTTCTGTTCATTCTTTCAACTACACCGTTCTGTTGGGGATTATATGGCACAATTGTTTGATGTTGGATTCCATGTTGACAAAGATAATTTTCAAATTCATTTGAAGTGTATTCTTTTCCATTATCAGTACGTAGAGAGCCAATATGTGTTTGTGCATCATTTTCAATCCATACATGAAAATTCTTGAAAGTTTGAAAAGCATCAGACTTATTCTTCAATAAGTAAATCCAACACATTCTGGTGTAGTCATCAATAAATGTCATCATGTATTTATTTCCATTTGCAGAAGCAATAGGCATAGGGCCACATAAATCTGAATGAACAAGTTCAAGTTTTCTATGTGCTCTGGAGTGTGAATCATGAAATGGCTGTTTGCTATGCTTTTCTAGAATACAAGCATCACATTCCTTAGGTTTTCTAGGAATTGTAGGCAGTCCATTAACACCATTTTTCTTCAACAAACGAAGGCTTTCATAGTTTAGGTGTCCAAATCTAGCATGCCATAAAAGACTTGATGAGAATGTACCTTCATCATGATGTGAACTGAATGCAAAGTTTTGAGCATGAGCAGATGAACCTTTCAGCTTCAAGAGTCTCCCTTCTTCTATTCCCTCCATGACAAGTGAGTGATCTGATGCTTTTCTGACCTTTGCCTTGCCATCAAACAAGT
>CM076574.1:751237471-751459304 GCA_034641835.2 Pinus albicaulis | reverse complement strand
TGTGTATTAGCTGAAGAATGTACATGCATTTATACATGGAGGTGAGGCTATTAGGATTCATCTCCCAATGACTCTTGGCCTTCCTTATTTCCTAATATTAAAATAATATACAATATTACATATGCACACCCAACCCATAGGATTAGGTGTCAACATTCCCCCCTTTAATCCGAAGGGATGTTGGTGAGTCCAAGCATCGATCTGAACTTTTCAAACTTTTCTCTTCCGAGTGCTTTGGTGAAGATGTCAGCAGTTTGCTCATTTGTGGAACAATGATGTAGATGGATGGTTTTGGCCTGAACATGATGTCGAATTAGATGGTACTTTGTATTGATGTGCTTTGTTCGATCATGGAACTTTGGGTTCTTGGCCAAATTTATTGCAGAAGTGTTGTCGATCATGAGTGGTGTGGAATACATTTGTTTCATCTACAAATCTTCCAGGATTTTCTGGAGCCACACAATTTCCTTTGTTGCTTCAGCTGCTGCCACATATTCTGCCTCGGTCGTGGAATCTGCTGGAACTGACTATTTGCGTGATCTCCATGAGACAGCTCCTGATCCAAGACTCATGGTGTAACTTGTAGTAGACACCCCTGTTTCTTTGTCGCCATCAAAGTCTGAATCAGAGTATCCGGTCAAGTTGAAGTCGCCTACCTGTGTATATTTGAGTCCAAAGTCTTGAGTCCCCTTCAAGTACCTTAGCACTCTTTTTGCAGCAGACCAATGTCCTTCACAAGGTTTTTTCATGAACCTTGAGAGGATTCCAACAGCAAATGAAATGTCAGGTCTGGTGGTGGTCAGATAGATAAGACTTCCTACAAGCTGTCTATACTTAGTTGCATCCTCAATTTCCTTCCCTTCAATAGATGTGAGCTTCAAGTTTTGTTCCATTGGAGTGCTTAAGGGATTACAGTCATCCATGCCAAATTTGTTCAAGAGATCTCCAATGTACTTCTTCTGAGAAAGAAATATGAATTTAGGATGTTGAATTAATTCAATACCCAAATAGTAATGAACATGACCCAAATCAGTCATTTCAAAACCTTTCTTCAACTCTTTCTTCATGGATGCAATATAGCTTTCATTGTTTCCTATTATCAAAAGATCATCTACATATACCACAAGATATACAACTGTTTTTCCAACTTTCTTAACAAACAAAGTTGCATCATCAAGATCAAAATGTTTGAAGTCAAGTTTCAGAAGATGCTCGGTCAATTTCTCATACCAGGCTCGTGGTGCTTGCTTGAGGCCATACAAGGATTTTATAAGCTTGCAAACTTTGTGTTCTTGACCCTTTACCACAAATCCTTCTGGCTGGGACATATAAACTTTCTCCTTTATATCTCCATTCAAGAAGGCTGTTTGTACATCCATCTGATGGACTTTCCATCCATTCTGAGCTGCTAAGGCAAAGAGAGTCCGGATGGTGGTCCATTTTGCTGTGGGAGCAAAAGTTTCTTCATAATCGACTCCTTCTTTTTGTGCGAATCCTTTTTCCACAAGCCTGGCCTTGTGCTTGTCAAGTGAGCCGTCTGCTTTGTACTTGTTCTTGTAGACCCACTTACAGCCAATTGGTTTCGTTCCCAAAGGCGGATCAACCAGCTTCCAAGTGCTATTCTTTATCAAGGCATCATACTCCTTTTGCATCGCTTCTTTCCATTCATCATGAGAAGCGGCTTCTTTGAAGGAAGTTGGTTCATGATCTGTAGACAAACTCAATTCACGGTTATAAGCAATATCCATATCAACAGGAGAATCAGAATTATCTACATCACCTTCGATTTGTTTAGTGGAACTTCTTGTTCCTGTTTTTCCAACCTCATCAGGATGAACATTCTCCAGTGTCTTTGTCAGCCATTTGGGAGGACCTTTTTGAGATGGCCCAGGCTGGTCATTTGACTGAGTTGGGATTGATTCAAGATTCAATCTCCCAATTCTGTCAATCACATCATCCAATGTGTCATTCGTGGTTGTTTCTTCATGTGGGGGAGAGAGTGCTTCAGGACATGATTCCACAGTTTGATTCAATATCGGAATCCCCCCTTCAAGATGTGGAATCTCATTATCAAATTCTTGGAAAGATTTTGCATGTGTGAATCTATCCAGGCGATCAAGTTGCTGCTCAACAACCTTGTCACTCTTGGAAGATTCAAGAAATATGACATCTCTTGCTATTACAAATTTCTTATTTGCTTCATCATAGAGACGGTATCCTTTGGAGGTATTGGAGTACCCCAAGGAGATACATTTTCTACTTCTAGCACCAAGTTTGTTCCTTTGACCCTTGGGTATCAAGGCATAACAGGTGGACCCAAAGACCCTGAAATGCTTTACCAAAGGAATGTGGCCATGCCACATTTCAAAAGGAGTTTTGTTTCTAATTGAAATTGAAGGACACCTATTCTTTATGTAAACAGCACATAGAACTGCATCAGCCCAAAACATCAATTTTACATTCTTGAAAAATAACATGGAGCGGACCATATTTAAAATGATTCTGTTCATTCTTTCAGCTACACCGTTCTGTTGTGGATTATATGGCACAGTTGTTTGATATTTGATTCCATGTTGACGAAGATAATTTTCAAATTCGTTTGAAGTGTATTCTTTTCCATTATCAGTACGTAGAGAGCCAATATGTGTTTGTGCATCATTTTCAATCTATGCATGAAAATTCTTGAATGTTTGAAAAGCATCAGACTTATTCTTCAATAAGTAAATCCAACACATTCTGGTGTAGTCATCAATAAATGTCATCATGTATTTATTTCCATTTGTAGAAGCAATAGGCATAGGGCCACATAAATATGAATGAACAAGCTCAATTTTTCTATGTGCTCTGGAGTGTGAATCATGAAATGGCTGTTTGCTATGCTTTCCTAGAATACAAGCATCACATTCCTTAGGTTTTCTAGGAATTGTAGGCGGTCCATTAACACCATTTTTCTTCAAAAAACGAAGGCTTTCATAGTTTAAGTGTCCAAATCTAGCATGCCATAAAAGACTTGATGGGAATGTGCCTTCATCATGATGTGAACTGAATGCAAAGTTTTGAGCATGAGAAGATGAACCTTTCAACTTCAAGAGTCTCCCTTCTTCTATTCCCTCCATGACAAGTGAGTGATCTGATGCTTTTCTGACCTCTGCCTTGCCATCAAACAAGTGAATTGAGTGTCCTTGCTGCCGGATTTCGACCAGGGACAACAAGTTTCTCTTCAACTCCAGGAGGTATAGAACCTCATGTAGGATATGATCAGGAAGACCAGGCAGTTTAAGCCTGACTGTGCCAAGCCCTGATGGCTTGAGTTTGGATTTATCTGCGAAATATATTGCTCCATCAACTTTGTCAGTGAAATCTTCAAAAAAATCTTTTCTAAATGTCATGTGACATGTTGCTCCTGAATCTAGCAACCAATCATCTCTCCATGAAGTAAATGAAACATCAAAGAGGTTTTCAGTTACTCCATTGTTATAATGTGCTAGAACATAGTGAGCGGATTCAGGTGCTTTACCTTTGTCTTTGTCATTGGTTTTACCTTTGTCTTGATTTATGTGCTGCTCAATTTTGTTCCATGGTGTTCTGCATTTAGATGCATCATGTCCATCTCTATTGCACCGTGTGCAATGAAGATTGGATTTGTCAGCTTGTCTGCCCCCCCTTTCTGTGAAGTTCCTTCTTCCTCTTCCTCTTCTGCCACCTCTTCCTCTGGATGAATCTGGAGTATGACTCTTTTCTCTATGTGCCAAGTATGCAGCCTCTTCGGAAGATGAAGGGATTGTCATCTTCCCAAAAGCTTTCTCTCTTTCTGCAAACTTTTTCTCAAGTGTATCAAAGGTGATATGCTCAAGGTTCCCACTTGCTTGCAAAGACTCAAGATAATGTGAGTAAGTTGGATATAATGCCTTAACATATGCTATGAGAGGTATGTCCATTTTTACACCAGTGCTATCAATATCATGCATGATAGATCTAACTTCTGAAGCTAAAGCAAGGGGATCATAATTCTTCATTTCAAGACTGAACAGCTTAATCATCAATTGAACATTTTCTAATTCTGAATGTGAGTCATAGAGTTCTTTTAGCTTGCTCAAGGCATCATAGGCATTTGAGAAAGATGAAATGTGGCGGCTCACCTCTTCATTTACGGAAGCTGCAATCAAGGCATAGGCCTTGCAGTTCTTGTTTTCCCAAATGGCGAGCTCTTTGTCTGAAGTGGGCTTTGTTGGTGGATTTCCTTCTTGTCCTTCACAGATTCCTCTCCACAACTCATTAAAAATGAGTGTGTGTTTAATCTTCCGAGACCATTCAAGATAGTTCTCTTTGCCGAAGAGAACCACCCCAACAATAGAGATGAGAGAATGCATTAGTTTGCTGGAAAAAAATCTTTTGAAGAGGAAACAATTCTGCTAGAAAACTTTCAACTCTGGAATTTTGCTCAATTAAAGGGGACAAAAACTCTTTGTTGGAAAATAGACTGAATTTAAAAGGACACAAACTCTTTGCTGCAAATACTGATTTTGCACCAAAAAAATATATATATATATATATATATATTTTTTTTGTGTTTGAAAAAGGATTGTATGAGATCGTATTATATGGGAGGGCGGTAATATTTATAGTGTGACAGCGTATTATATGGGAGGGCGGTGTTATAACATATGAGAGGCGGTATTATATATGAGGAGGGGCGGTGTTATAACATATGAGAGAGGTATTAAATAGATAGAAGGCGTAATAACAAATGAGGAGGGACGGTGTTATAACATATGACAACGTATTATATATGAAAGGGGGCGTGAATGTATCACAAAGACCACGTATTATATCACAAAGACAGCGTATTATGGTGGGAGGAACGGTTTTGACTGTCGTATTGTGGGAATACCGCCTGTGGGAATTGACAGAATACCGCCTGTGGGAATATGCAGCGTGGGATATGACAGCGCTGGAATGTTGTTGAACCAGCGTTTGAGCGTATTGGAGTGAGGCGTTCGAGCGTATTGTTGACTGTAATGCAAAGGAGGGAGCGGTATTGTTGATAAATGGGGCGGTATATATATAGTGTGACAGCGTATAGCATATATGGATGGCAGCGTATTAAATATATGGACAGAGGCAGGTGACAATATGTATGATTCGAGGGCGGATATAAATATGACTGTGTTTCAGGCGGGTGTATATATAGCACAGTGAACTGTGGAGGAGCGGTGTTATAAGTGAATAGGGGGTGTATTAAACGCAGGTGGAATGTATCGACAGACAGAGCAACGTATAACAGTTGACAATTCCAGCGTATAACAGTTGGGCCGTGGGCGGTATAATGGTGTCGACAGTGTATAACAGATGCAGGAGGGGCGTAGGAGGATTATGCGCAGAAAGAAGGGCGAGTGATGGAGTGAAATGCAGGTGTAGTGGAATATGAAGGGCGAATAGTGTAGAGGAGGGTCGAGAGCGTGATAGTTGTATGGAGCAGTTCGATGAAATGGAGTGGCTGTATCAAACCGTGAGGCCACTGCTGTAGTTGGCGTGGGGATGGTGGGGAGAGTTAGCAGTGAGGGGGCGTTGTTGTATGGGGAGAGATAGGTTAGAGAATGGGGAGAGGCCAAAAGGCTGTTACAAAAAAAAACTGGAATGGGATCTTTGCAGGACTGCAGAGGGGGCTGCAATTTGCAGTGTTTCAGGAACTGCAGGATTGCAGAATCTTCAGGAGCTGCAGGAGCTGCAAATGTCAGAGTTATGCAGAGATTAAAAAAAAAAAATGCAGAATAACAGTATAGCAATAAGTAGGAGCAGCAAAAAATATTATTAAAAACTGACTGAGCAAAGGAGAGGGAGTTACACCACAGGCAGAAATGCCAATAGTGGGACTGGCTCTGATACCATGTCAAACCAGGAGGTAACTCCTCAAATCAGAATGTCTATTAGCTAAAGAATGCATATGTATTTATACATGGAGGTGAGGCTATTGGGATTCATATCCCAATGACTCTTGGCCTTCCTTATTTCCTAATATTAAAATAATATACAATATTACATATGCACACCCAACCCATAGGATTAGGTGTCAACAATCAACAATCAACATCACAGTTATGGGTCAATCGCACAAAATCATTTTCATCGAAGTCCATTTGCTAGGCCGCACACTATTAGTCACACAGTTGGTTACAAGCATTACAGGGTATCTTTGTCCTCAGATCTTCATATGTCATGGTTTTGGTTCATCCACAAACCCACACTTCATCGAAGTCCATTTGCTAGGCTGCACACTGTCAATATCACAGTTGGTCACAAGCATTACAGAGTATCTCTATTCTCATATATTCGTTCATCACGGTTATGGGTTAACTACACAAAACCCTTCTCTTCAGTGGCTCTTCATATTCAACAAAGGCTTCTCAGGAGGGAACTTCAGGCAATGGGGACCATTGCTTCTTAAGGAGGGAGGAATGATCCGAATGGAAAATGGCATCAACCCATGGTATTCATCTACCCATGTTATCCATCCACCCATGGAATTTACCCATGGTATTGTAAATGGCAACGACCCATGGTATTCATGCACCCATGATATTTATTCGCCCATGATATTATAAGTGACCCATGGTATGTATCCACCCATGGTATTCATCCACACATGGGATTTATCCATGGTATTGTGAGTGGTATCTACCCATGGTAGAACAAAGGACAGAGCCAAGGCATGGAGACTCAAGACAACCTATCGAAGCCACAAGCAAATAACAACACCGCAAAGCCAAAGAAGGACACATGAAAGTGGTGTGAGTTTCATAAGAGCTCCACTCTCAACACAAGTGAGTGTCAGGCCAAGTAGTTGCTGGTGACCGAGATGAGGGCTTCTGAGTCACATGCATGCTTCTACTCTGAATCAGAACCTGACAAAGGGAAACAGATTATTGATGCGGAGCCCAATGCCATCGTTTCCACTACGAAGATCCAGAAGGAGGAACCGGAAGATCCAGAGGATGAGGAACGTCTCTTCCACTCCCAGATGTGAGTAAAGGGCTCCCCGGTACAGTTCATTGTCGACAATGGGAGCCAAAAGAACCTCATTTCAGCAGACGTCGTGAAGCAGTTGGGCTTGTTGACCACAGCTCACCCACATCTATACACCATCGGGTGGCTTCACCAAGGACGAGATCTCCGCGTCAACCAGCAGTGTCACCTTCCCTGTAGCATCAAGCCCTTCACGGATGAGGTATTATGTGATGTTGCTCCTATATATGTTTCTGGTGTATTGTTAGGACAACCATACTTGTGGAAACCATCATGTTGTGTATGAGTCTCGGCCTCCGCTTTTATTGTTACTTTGGGAAATAAGTTGTACAGGATACCAGAGGTACCACCTCTTGCCGCTATCTATTTGGTTACTGCAAAACAATGCAATAAGCTCATTTCCCAAACCAGGAAATTAATTTTCCTGATGATCCGCCCCGAGGGCAAGAAGAAGACTATGGCCAAGACCTCCAGACAAGGCTCCTCTGCACGACAACAACAAATGGATAAGGTTGTGGAGGAGTAAGGGGACATCTTCACCTCACCTAGAGGGGTTCCTCTGCACTGTCAGGTCAAGCACCCGATTGATTTGACCCCAGGTGCGCCGCTACCCAATGGACTCTGTTCTGGAAAACGATGAAATCAAGAGGCAGATTCAAGAGCTGCTGCAGAAAGGTCACATCCGACCAAGTTCATCGCCCTGTGGGAGCCCGATCGTGTTGGTACTGAAGAAGGATGGGACGTGGAGACTCTGTATCGACTATCGGGCGCTAAACAAGATCATTGTCCGAAATAGGTACACAATCCCACGGATTGATGACGTTCTGGACCAACTCAGAGGTTCTGCTATGGGTCGTACACCATCACCAAGGCTGTAGGGAACAATGCCTTCGAGCTCAGTATTCCACCATTCCTTGGTCTGCACCCATTCTTCAATGTGGATCGCCTTCGTCCTTACTTCTCACCTCTACTGGACACCTCTGACATTGCAGAACAACTCACACCAATAGAGGTAAACCCAGACCACATGGAACATGTCACCAAAGATTGTATCATGGACATGAAAATCAATAACACTCGCCAACAGAAGATCCAACTGTATCGGGTTGTCAAAGTTGGCCAACTCCTGCACCAAGGAAAGTGGTTCACCAGGGACCAAGTTCAGCAGAAATTTCCTCATCTCATGGAGGAACTTAACGCAATGGGGACCATTGCTTCCTAGGGGGGGAGGAATGATCCAGGTGGATATTGGTGGTCACCCGCCTATTCCACTTGGGGCTCCACCATTGTCTATTTCAGTTTTTCAGTTTCGGCACAGTTTACTATTTTTAGCGGTTTTTCGGGTCCTAAACTTCCGGAGCCGTTTTGAGGCCCTAAACGACGTTTTTTGGGAAAACGGAGGGCAACATGGGTCCATGGACCGATGTTGCCCGTTCGAAATTTGTAGTCCTCGGATAGATCTTTCTAATGATGTATCATGTGCATCAAACGGAGATAGTGTGCCAAAGTTACGTCCCTGGGAAGTTGAAACACCAATTTACCCAGCAGGGGCCCATAGTTTTGGCGCTTCATCTCCTAGGGTTAGGGTTTTGGCTGTTTAGGATTTCCCATTGTTTCTAAATAATAAATAGGCCCTCGAGCCTCATTGTAACTCAGTTCAGAGGCTTGTAGCCGCCACATCTCTTCTCAGAGATAGCTACCAGCGCACTAACTAGTTTTATTTTCATTGTGTCTGTAAGAAAATTTCAGTTCTTTGATATTAATGAAGTGTTATTTCTGTTGTATATCTGTATTTATGGTTATATGTTTATTCTATTGTGTTCCTGCATAAATCTGGATCACAAGGACATCCCCTATCTAAACATAGGCAACGAGGTTTGTAGGGTCGGTATATTTTTCCATTTGCACACATCCTGTCATTAAATCTGTTGTTCTTCCAACAAATTGAATGGTTTGAGGTTCTACATTTTTCCTTCCCGACTTCTTGAGACAAAGTTCCCTAATTATTTTTGTACATATGGGGATCTCTTTGATATCTTGGAGAAAAGGGACCTTTATTAAAAGATTCCTAGGCTCAGAAGCCAAACTAGACTCAGGAATGGGGTCATTCCTCTCCCCAACTAGCCTCTCTGGATAGGGAGGTTGATTTGAAGACTCTGAAGGTACGGGTGTTACACAGTAATTTGTCACCGTCCTTGCAATCCCCATCTCGCCCATTGGAGGGTCATTTGTGTGACCAATAATCAGTGTCATGCCTTGCAAATACCATCATTACATCCCTTTCCATGAGGACAACATTCCTTATGTTGATCATTTCCTGAGCAGACCCCTAAAAACACATGTTTTTGCCTTGGCGCTAGTAGCCTGTTATGTACTCACGCAAATGAGGAAAATTAACACTGAGCCCGCGCCAATTGGCACTCTTTCCCAGTTAAGCACCCGCGCCAATCTGCTTTTGGAATTTTTTTTTAAAAAAGAGGCGAAGTTTCGATTACAACAACTTCGTGGGTGAGTCATCAGGAGTGGTTTCGACTGAATAACCACAGCCTTCCTCCTTTGGCCTCTTGTTTCCACCTTATGGGGAACCTCCCAAGGGATAAGGCCTCCCTTCCACTATTGTAGGGATCCCAACCTCCTCCTCTCCTCTATAAATATAGCCTTCATCCATTGCTGAAGGGGCTGAATGGTTGAATCTCCAAGTTCCCAAGAGCCATCAGAGCCTTATGCTGCAAGAGCCTTGATTCATTCCCCTAAGGCCAAATCCAAGCAAGGATATCATCGTTGAGACATCCGAAGAGAGAGGTTTGTCCCATCCCCGACAGCGTTTTTCGAGACGTGTTCCGCTGGCGACCCTCCGAAGGAGAATTCAGCATCAGAGCTATGGTTGTATTCTTCTTTGATTGATTAATGATAAGCGATTATTGGTTATGGTTCCACTCCTGTTTTTTATTATGATGATGAGTTATGTCTTCTCTAACTGACATATAGTTGCATATACTGGATTTTACGCTTGCGTTTGTTTTGTTTCTTGCGTGTGTAGGTGTCCGATCACGGAGATCGTGAGGATTGTGATCTGCCGGAGCTAAGGAACGGGAGCGCTACTTTCTCTACAAGCGACAGCGTTGGATTCCAGGTAAGCCTTCATCGCTAGTTGGTTTATTTGCAATTAGGAACTTGCACTATAGCGTGAACTATTGTTGCTAGACCCAGTCTGGGCTAGTAGGGATCGCCTCTGTCCGCAGAGGGGATTTACCTCCACAACAAATTTGCGACTCCACTGGGGATCGTCTAGCTTGTTGTTGTTCTTCTTTGTAAGCTACAGACGAAGCCTGAAGTTAGCCAGATAGCCTTCGAAACACTCTTGCTCTGCAATTGCGAAGTAGATCAAAGTTGCTTCATTCAATCTCCAGTTTAGTTTATGAACTGAACACTTGGAGTATTGTCTTGTCTTTTCGGTTGTTTCTCGATTCCGCTTGCTTGATCGGCTCTTTTGGCTGGCTCTTTTTGTGTTTGGCTTTTGGTTCAGCCCCAGAGGATCAGATCTGACCTCTGCTTTTCCGAGTTTTCATCCTTTCATGGTTGGCTTGATTGGCGCGGTTTCCACTGTGACAGTCGCGCCAATTAGCGCAGGTTGCCAGTTCATCACTTGTGCCATCCCCTGTTTGGCGCGGATTACAGCCAGACAGTCGTGCCATCTCCTGTAGGTGCTAGGGTTTACCCTTGTTCGGAAGTTTCTTTTGGTCAGTACTTTGCTTTTGGGTTTGTTTTAGATTCTGCTTGAAGTGGTGAGTATGGTCTTGGTTGGGAGAAATTCTTTGTTTTTTCATTTTTAGGCGTTGGCGCTTGTTGTCAATTAGCAACCCGCGCCAATTGGGCATTAGCGCTAGTTGTCAGTGAGCAAGTTGTGCCAGTTGGCGCTAGTTGTCAATGACAAAGTTGGGCCAATTTCAGGGTGTATGAAAATTGAGATTTTTTCCCTAAATCCTTCACCAGTGTGTCTTTCCCTTCCGGTCTTTTCATTGTATGAGCATAGATTACATTGCTCATTGTTTGAAATGTCTTCTTTCCATGATTGTTTGATGTAAAAGGGAATGAATGCCTTGTTTTGATCTCATGCTTTGGAAGTCCTTTTTGTGCTTGACCTCATATGTCTTGTAGCCTTTTGAGGAACTTCGTTACAAAGTGTTTTGAAACAACGATTGCATTCTTAGTGTTTTCTTACATCTCTTTTGCATTCATCCTTCATTAAGGAGATTTGCGTTCTTTTAGTTTTCGTCTCATAGTTTGCTTTTCGTTAAAATTTATTAGATCACATTGCATTGAAAAGTATTTTTTGAGATCCATCATTGAACTTAGATTACATTGTTTAATGATTGAAAGCTAAAATCGCATTGAGTGCATTCTCTTTCATTAAAAGCATGCATTAAGTAGATTCTCATTTCATCGAAAAATGCATTGAGTGCATTCTTATCATTTGAAAAGAAAAAGGAAATTGTGCATAGATTACAATTGCATAGTTTTCGGAAAAGAGAATTTTGCATAGATTACATTGCATAATTCGCATCGTTGAATATTTTAGAAATTACTTTTGGATAGTGAAAGTCATCTAGTTTGGAAAAGTTTTCGTTTGCAGTGTTGTTGTTTGTTGCATAATTGTTTGAAACTCTTCCCTTAACTAGATAGCATTCATCGAATTGAAACTTTTCTTTTCTCATATAGCTGCATATAGGAGATTGTCAGATGACATATGGTAGGGCCTTGAAACCGAGACATAATTGAAGATAAACATTAAAATTTATTCAATTTACACTAAGGCAGCATTGAAACATTAACGCAACATTTAGAGGTCTAGGCTAGAGACGTGTTTCGGCGTTTAAACCTAGTAGCTGTCGTTCGCCTCTTGGCTTTAGACAGCACTAGTATGGACTTGTGCTCCCCGTACCGTCGCGTATATAAAGGGAGACCCCACTAGGTTGCTATCCTTTATCCATAGGAAGCCGAGTCTGCCGCCCTATACCCATGATACACCGAACACAACATTCGGGGAGATTGCTTGCATGTACGTCAAGTCCTTGGTTGATTTCTCTTTCATTTTTGAAACCAAGGTGTATATTGCAGTTCACGGATATCTGGTACACCCTTTGCCTAGATTACTTGAGTAGTCATTTTGATCTTTTCTGACTCATTAAATTTGAAAAGGTCATCAAGCGCTTGTCCTTTCACGCTTGTGTCCAATCTGAAAGCGATAGAGTCACCTTTTGCCTATTTCTCGACTCTTAAAAGATGAAACAGCAGAATTTTGTTTCAATGTTTTAAAAATTAACTGCCCACGAAATATCCCTAGTTAAAGTTAGTTTCCTCAGGGTGTTGTTTTGGGTTATTTCTGATGGCAACTTTTCCGGAGTTCACCAACCAAGGAATCCCCTCCGATGGGAATCCTAGTCATTTTCCTCCTTTTGGAAATGTTGGTGCTCCTTATATGGCAACGTTGTCCCTTCCTGGGTTAACTGTTGGGTTGCCTATTTGGTTGTTCTCAACCTCTGTGGTCTCGAATGTTCCAGCTATTGTTCAATCAGTTCCTCCGCCTGAGCAACATCATGTTGATTCCAAGGTGGACCTCTCCCCTTCTTCGCCTGTTTCTACGTCCTCCTCTTCTACTTCGCCTGGTGAAAGTCTAGATTCTAGTAACCAGGTGGCTAAGAAGAAGACAAAGAAGAAGAAGTCAGATAAAGGAGAGGCTAGATCTGCGGCTTTTGCGCCTAAGAAGTCTCCTCTTGATAAACCTCCCAACCCTCCACGCAAATTCAAGTTCCCTTGCATGTTGTGCACAGGGAACCATCTTCTTTGAGATTGCCCTGGCATTCCCAAGGTGCTCGAAGTATGGTCCAACGGTCGTCTGACGTTGCCTTTGGCTTCTGGGAGTCAGGCTGGGGGCACGTCTTCAACTGGTGCTGGTGAGACTCCTAAGAATCAGGGTAAGCTCACCAATCCTTGTAAGTTGTGTGAAGGGCACCATGCCATTCACCTTTGTCAATATATGGATGAAGCCAAGTGAGTTTTGGACAACTCGGTTGTTTCTACGTCGTGCCTTTCGGCTGGTTACAAGCAGCTTTCTTTGAGTCCTCTGCCAGCTGATCCTACGATTGGTCAAGGGTCATCCTTGGTCGATCTCACTCTCTCGGAAATTCAAATTCAGGAATCCATTCCCGACCAACCATTGGTCGTGGGATCGGTTGAGTTGGTCCCTTCTGCGGTGCACCAGGTCTTTTCCGTGGAGAGTGGATCTCACATCCCTCAGGTTCTTCTTGTTTCTTCAGATTCTTCGGACTTGGAGAAAGATTCTCCTGCCCCTGTACCTCAAGAAGTTGCTCCTCCGCCTCCCGTGATGGAGGTCCCGGAGGATACCCCTCCCACCTTCGAGATGGAGTTCGTGGAGGATGCTCCTTCTTCTTTCGTAACACCAGGGGAAGACCATCTCGATTCGATGGTAGCCCCTCCAAGTAGTTTGGTCGCTTCCTTTGATTGGAATCGATTTTCAGGATACCGCCTTCCGTCTTATGTGCCTTTCGAGATAACGGTACAGGCCTTTGGTCTGGTCGTACCCAGCACCATTATAGACGAAGGTGCATCTGTTAGTGTTCTATCCTCAACTACTTGGCAAGCTTTTGGCTCGCCGCCGCTTGCGCCTGTTACGCAGAATTTTTTGGCATTTAACAGAAGAACGAGTCAACCGTTAGGGATCCTTCCAAGGTTACCTGTTACTTTGGGAGGTAAAACCTTCCATATGGATGTGATGGTTGTTCCAGGCCCCTTGGATTTCAATCTGCTCTTGGGGCGCGATTACACCTATGCCATGGTAGCGCTTGTCTCCTCCCTTTTTCGTGTGGTCTGTTTTCCACATGAAGGATGGACCGTGACCATTGATCAGCTTTCGTTCTTTGGTCCTGATGTGGCTGCTGACCCACCATCATCCCTTCCTGGTTTTTATCCACCCGTTGTATCTGCCCCACTGCAGGTCAACTATGTGGCTACCTACCCCATGCCTGTACTTAGTGATGATGCCATCGTGCATAGTATGTTGGGGGCATTGGGTCCTGACTTCCAAGATGTTTTCCTTCCATCGGACGGGCAACTCTTGGAAGCAATGACTTCCTATTCTTTATGATGAGGTCATTCGGAGCATGGTTCTTTTCCTATGTCAAGCTCCTTAAAAAATGAAACAAGCTGGTCGGAGCATGGTTCTTTTCTGGTGTCAAGCTCCTTAAAAAATGAAACAAGGTCAGTCTGAAGATTGTTCTTTTAATGTGTCAACCTCGTTAAAACAATGAAACACTTTCCTGTTCAATTCGAGTCTTTGATAAGATCTCGTAAAATCCCAGTCGAGTCGGTCTCTTGATCTCGTAACTTGAACCTTCACTCCATCTGCCTTTCATATGGACTGAAGCTTGGGGGGCATGCACCTCGAATTGAGTCACCATCTTGAGGGCATGTACTTTTGCAAGCATAGTTTGTTTCCATTTCAAACTTGTGTAAAAATGAAACTGGTTTCAAGCATAGTTTATCTTTGTTTCAAGCTTGTGTAAAAATGAAACCAACTTCAAGCAGAGTTTTTTGATTTCAAGCTTGTGTAAAAATGAAACCATTCCCATTTTACCTCTTGTGATTGCCATCTTATCAGCCTGTCTTTCCATTTCGAAGGCCTTGTTTCTCTTAGTCACAATCCCATCTCGCCATTGAAGTGCGTTTCTGTGACCAATAATTAGTGTCATGCCTTGCAAATACCATCATTACATACCTTTCCATGAGGACAACATTCCTTCTGTTGATCATTTCCTGCGAAGACCCCTAAAAACACTTGTTTTTGCCTTGGCGCTGGTAGCCCGTTATGTACTCGCGCCAATGAGGAAAATTAACACTGAGCCCGCGCCAATTGGCACTCTGTCCTAGTTAAACACTTGCGCAAATCTGCTTTTGGAAAGTTTTTTAAAAAAAGAGGTGAATTTTCGATTACAACAACTTCGTGGATGAGTCATAAAGAGTGGTTTCGACTGAATAACCACGGCCTTCCTCCTTTGGCCTCTTGTTTCCACCTTATGGGGAACCTCCGAAGGGATAAGGCCTCCCTTCCACTATTGTAGGGATCCCAACCTTCTCCTCTCCTCTATAAAATATAGCCTTCATCCATAGCTGAAGGGTGAATGGTTGAATCTCCAAGTTCCAAAGAGCCATCAGAGCCTTATGCTGCGAGAGCCTTGATTCATTCCCTTAAGGCAAAATCCAAGAAAGGAGATTATTGTCAAGACATCCGAAGAGAGAGGTTTGTCCCATCCCCAACAGGATTTTTTTTCGAGACGTGTTCCGCTGGCGACGCTCCTAAGGAGAATTCAGCATCAGAGCCAGGTTGTATCCTCCTTTGATTGATTAATGATAAGCGACTATTGATTATGGTTCCACTCCTGTTGTTGATTATGATGATGAGTTATGTCTTCTCTGACTGACATATAGTTGCATATACTGGATTTTACGCTTGCGTTTGTTTTGTTTCTTGCGTGTGCAGGTGTCCGATCACGGAGATCGTGAGGATTGTGATCTGCCAGAGCTAAGGAACGGGAGCGCTACTTTCTCTACAAGCGACAACGTTGGATTCCAGGTAAGCCTTCATCGCTAGTTGGTTTATTTGCAATTAGGAACCTGCATTATAGCGTGAACGATTGTTGCTAGACCCGGTCTGGGCTATTAGGGATCGCCTCTGTCCGTAGAGGGGATTTACCTCCACAACAACAGGGATGGGCTGAATGGTGACAGATTTCCCATAACGGTTAGGATTTTCCTCCTCAGTTTTCTCTTCGATAATCACCATGGGATGCTTTTGTTTTTTTGATGTTACTACCTTCCCCAATCTTAGTTGGAGGTCATTGACTCCAACCGGCATAGACTGATAACTGGGTGGAAGAAGAAGTTTAATAGAATGGATCATTTGTACCGCTTGATTATTGGGATTTTGTATGGGTTGAGCAGGTAGTTGAGGAGGTCGAAATGGTGGAGGTAAAGGTAATGGTGGCATTGACTAACTCAACTGGGGCAATAATGGTTGAGGCATTGGGTAAGGTGCATATGTAGGTGGATATGATTGCATAGGTGTAGGACAGGAATCATGTGAATGATTTGGCCCTCTCCAACCTTGTTGCCAATATTGGGAGGGTTGTCCATACTTAAAGTGGTTCCCATTTTGTCACAATTGAGAGTGATTAGTGTTATGATAAGAATATGGTTGTGCATTATAACCAAAAAAATGTGGAGGAAGTTCATGAGCCATACTTGCACCTACCTAAGGCAAATTTCTCTGTTCTCCCATAACATGCAATGACTCAGGTTTAGGTTACCCTCCCTCTAATACTGCTTTCAATCCAGGTATGGAGGGGAATTTTTCGATGGCATGGTTCTCTACACAAATTACACATTTATTAGTTCCTTTAACATCATTAGGACATCTCTTAAAGGATGATGTTTCCTACAGTTTGGACAAAAAATAGACAATGACTCTTGTTCTTCTACAAGTTATTGTTGAAATTTTAAAGAGTCTATTTGCTTTCTAACAATATTCATTATTTCAATTTTCATATTGTCCATTTTTTTCTCCAACTCGATAATCATAGCATCCATAGATCCAGATTTGTTAGATCTAAGACTGTTTGTGATCCATAATTTAGATAAATGTCTTTCGGATTAATCACATCATGACCAAATCCTAATGATGTGATTAATCTGAAAGACATTTACATAGGTCTAGATTTATTATTTCTACTTTGAGTTCCTTTACCAGATATAGATTGATTCCTCGAGAACTTCCTGCACAGGTCACACATTTGATCAAAATGTTTCTGAGCAATATCTCCTTATCCTAACAGATTTAAGTTACATTTAGCATCATCAGTAAGCCCACGTAAGAACAAGATTCTATTAGGACTTAGATCAAATTTGTGTTTTGACCTTTAGAGGATATACAAAAATCTTTCCTAATAATCTTCCAAGGTCTCGTCATCACCTTTCACAATGGTGAAGATTTCATCCTACATCTCTCTAGTTTTACAATATTCCTGGTATTTCAATAAAAATACTCTCTTCATTTGCTCCCAAGAAACTACAGTGCTTCCTCCTAATCCCACGAACCAACGTGATGTTGAATCCTTGTAAGTTGCAAGAAACAACTTTAACTTCTGAGCATCTAAGGAGTAATAATAGCTTCTACATAATATGTCAAATTCGAATAAGAAAGAATCTGGGTCCTCGTGTACCTTGCCATAAAAATGAGGAAGAGTTGATGGAGGAATATCCTTCATTTGCACAACTATGTCTGGATCCACAATTGAAAATCTGAAGGTGGATTGTTCCTCATTTACCTGATTTTCTCCATTTCCCTCAACATGGTCTTCGTGTTCAGCCATTATTGTACCTCCAAATGAACCGCTCTCAACAAGTTGAGAAGGTCGATTATGGGCTAAATTGCTTTGAAGTCTAACGATCTCCTTCTTCCCCTTTGTTGGTTGTATCACACCCTGATCCGGATTTATGCAGGAACACAACAGAATAAACATATAACCATAAATACAGAGATGCAGCGGAAATAACGCTTCATTTCATTAATATCAAAGAACTGAAATTTGCTTACAGACAGAATGGAAATAAAACTAGCTAGGGCGCTGGTAGCTATCTCTGAGAAGAGATGTGGCGGCTACAGGCCTCTGAACTGAGTTACAATGAGGCTCGAGGGCCTATTTATTATTGAGAAACAATGGAGAACCCTAAACATCCAAAAACCTAACCCTAGGAGATGAAGCTCCAAAACTATGGGCCCCGTTTGGGTAAATTGGTGTTTCAACTTCCCAGGGACGTAACTTTGGCATACTATCTCCGTTTGACGCATATGATACATCATTAGAAAGCTCTGTCCGAGGACTACAGCTGTCGAGGCGAATTTTATCAGAAAATTCGCTGGCGCTTTCGTACCCAAAAAACGTCGTTTAGGGCCTCAAAACGGCTCCGGAAGTTCAGGACCCGAAAAACTGCTAAAAATAGTAAGTTATGCCAAAACTGAAAAACTGAAAGAGACAATGGTGGGGGCGCAAGTGGAATAGGCGGGTGGCCACCAATATCCACCTGGATCATTCCTCCCCCCTTAGGAAGCAATGGTCCCCATTGCGTTAAGTTCCTCCATGAGATGAGAAAATTTCTGCTGAACTTGGTCCCTGGTGAACCACTTTCCTTGGTGCAGGAGTTGGCCAGCTTTGACAACCCGATATAGTTGGATCTTCTGCTGGCGAGTGTTCTTGATTTGCATGTCCATGATACAGTCTGTGGTGGCCTGTTCCATGCAGTCTGGATTTAACTCTGTTGGTGTGAGTTGTTCTGCAATGTCCGAGGTGTCCAGTAGAGGTGGGAAGTAAGGACGAAGGCGATCCACATTGAAGACTGGGTGCAGACCAAGGAATGGAGGAATACTAAGCTCTAAGGCATTGTTCCCTACAGCCTTGGTGACGGTGTACGGCCCATATCGGAGCGAGCGAAGCTTGCGGTTGTAGAAATTAGCTGAATAAATCACTTATTCAATGGAGATTAACCTGATCACACATCAATTTCGAATTGCATGCATAACACATAATCTCTTCTACAATTAATTGTCACATGCGGAAAAAATAGAAGCGATAGCACATCAAATCGTCACACACATTAACACAGTATGTATGGGGAAAGCTTATAGCTGAAAACCCCACAGCTATAGTATATTATAAATGGAGAGAACATGCAGCAAATACATAGTACAAACTCCTCACAAGTACTCAGTACTATCTCCCAAAGCTACACAAAACTAGCTTGGTTTTGAACAAGTCACAGGTTCAAAACACACCCACTACTTCTCTGCCTCTATTGCGCAATCAAGGCTGGTCTAAATAGAGATCCAGGTCCGAATCTCACTGGCTCCAACTGCACAATTGTCATTGGTAATTTCCTCCAAGTGTGGTGCAAATCTCATGCACAACTAATGTCGCAACTGATAGCTAACTCAACCCTTTCATCTACCTCTTTCACTTGTCGCCACTGAACTGTCCATGCACTGAGTTAAACCGATGTGTTCATTAGTTGAATAATGAGTTAATAATTTGTGAATTAAATAATATTTAATTCACACAACTCATCTCTAGTGTATTAGCCAGTTAAACTAAATACAACTAGTTCAACTAGTTAACCGGAACACCACCTCCATTAACTCCTCAATCAACTCCACCAAAACTCTGCCACATGAGTCTAACTGAAGTCTAACATGAAAGATTCCATCAAACCCTAGGAACCACGTGATTCCTCTGTTAGATGCATGAGCCACCTCCATGACTCGAACTGAAGTGCTCCAAGAGAGTAAACTGTTGTTTATAGTCTAAATATTATTAAGGGTAAATAATATTTGACTTCCATATTTTTAGGAGAGGCAGTCTAAAAATAGCCCGTGACCTAAAAATATGAGTCTCATCTATTTTTACCAACATGTCGCATGCTTCAAGAATCTCCAACTAGAATCCCCGAATCATGCTCCGTATGTCTAAAAATAGACATAGTCTAAAAATAGATTTTTCGACAAAAATCACATGTGTGGTCCCCACCTAGTTTAGGTGATCACTTTCCAACTAGGATCAAGAAAGATGTTTCAGGAGGCCTCCTTCACTGTTTCTTGTTGCCATTTTCAACACTCCCTCTCAACAAGAAAGGAATGTCTTTGCATGCGACATGCAACTCCATGCATTCGCCCTGCAACCTTCACAAGCGCCATGCAACTCCATGCATTTGCTCTGCAACTCCTCTGAAACTGAATAGGCTCCAAAAAACTCAATCAGTCTTGATGCATCTAGCATCTATCATCAAATTATTCGACTTCTGCTTGGCCAACTGCACATGTCATCAGGAACCACTGCGTTGTTGAACTCTTGCACCCATGCACTCTTGCACTTGCTGTCAACTCTGATCCGCGCTCCAGTATCCGACACTGTCAGTTTGATCTGCCTGCATCACTCCAACTGATCTTGCTACTACTGCACTATGGGCACCTCGTAGCCAGGTTCAATTCATGAGATCCACACCATCTCATGAATCTGCCCAGAAATCTCCTCATGGGATTACTCATGCATGTCGCCCCACCTCATACCTGGTGGTATAGCTGCATGCACTCCCTCTGCCCATCTGGCACGAAATTTCTCTGCATGAGTGGTCTCTTCCACTCCATGATCCTCTTGTGGCTGCTCCACATCCCGAGGTTCACTTTCACCTGCATGCAAAACTTGCTCCCTCTCAAGCTTCAGTTGCATGTCTTTCTCCCGCTTCCCAACAATAGGAAGCTCCGTAGACATCCCATCTACTTCAAGTTTGTAGAGATTCTTTGCTCGAATCCCAACCTTCTTGACTTGTCCCGTTTCCTTGTGCCGAAGGAAAACTTTCCCTTCTCTAAAGACAACTTCATACCCTTTATTCTCTAACATTGCAACTGAGATCAAATTCTTTGTTAGACCTGGTACATGCAATACATCTTGTAAAAGAATGAGTTTACCTGACTCCCTCTGAAAGGTTATGGTACCAATTCCGGTCGCATTGTATCGTCCACCGTCGCCCAACTCAACATGCATCTGGAGACCTTTCTCCATCAAATCACTGAAAAGATTTGCATCTCCCGTCATGTGAAAGGAAGCGCCACTATCAATATACCACCCCGATCCCAATGCACTAGACAACATGCATGCGATCAATGAGAAGTCCAGCTCAAATTGCGAGGCAAGAGCCTCACCAGCTGCAGATCCAGCAGCCTGCTTGTTCTTCTTCTTCTTGGGGCAATTCGTGGCGTAATGTCCATTATCGTGACAGTGAAAACACTTCACTTTGGACATGTCACGCTCTTTACCATCCGCACCAGACTGAGAAGCCTTCTCCTTGCCCTTCCCCTTCCTTGCTTTGGCAGCCAAAGCGCAGTCTTCTTCATCAGCTCCCTTTGACGAAGAACCATCTCTGGTATTTCGCCGGATCTCCTCTTGCACGAGATCAGACCACAGTCTTTCCCATCCCGACAACTTTTCCTGACCATTGACACTATCTTGATATGCATGCCAACTCTTCGGCAAACCAAGAAGCGCCAAACTCACCAGATCCTCATCCTCCACCGGCACACCAACACTTCCCAGCTCATCCCGACATTGGGTGAACCTCGTGAGGTACTTCGGCATACTTTCCCCCTTCTCACACTTGATGTTCCCGAGTCTATCTTTGAGCGCCAGCTTCCTCTGATCGCTCTTGCTTTGGTATAGATCTGTCAAGGCTTTCCACATCAAATATGGAGAGGCCTTCCCGTGTAAACTGGATACAATGTGATCCTTTACACCCTCCAACAGGATCCTTCGACATTTTGCTTGTTTCTTTTGCCATGCTTCCACAACAGCAACATCATTAGAAGTAGGCTTTGGAATCTCTTTCTCCACGAATTCCAACAGCCCATGATCATCTAATACAGCCTCCATGCGGTCCTTCCATGCAACATAATTCGAACTGCCTTCCAAGGCATATTCTAATCGCAACCCGATGAAAGACATTTTCACCGCGACACCAAGAACACAAATCTGCAAACTCGAATTTCACCACCAGCTAATAACTCAATCGCTTCCGATCTACACTTGAGAACAAACTATTTCCAAATCAGAGATTGACTGCATGGGCTTTTACCAGACCTTTCACTTTCCAAAGAAAGATGAATCCGGAGGCTATCTGGCCCGTATGCAGGCTCTGTCCGAGGAAATAAGTTTGCAATCACCGTAATAGATCTCGACAATTAATATTGCTCCAATACCATGTAGAAATTAGCTGAATAAATCACTTATTCAATGGAGATTAACCCGATTACACATCAATTTCGAATTGCATGCATAACACATAATCTCATCTACAATTAATTGTCACATGCGGAAAGAATAGAAGCGATGGCACATCAAATCATTCACACATTAACTCAGTATGTATGTGGAAATACCATTTGAAAACCCACATGACTATGTGTAATATAAATGGAGAGAACATACGACAAATACATAGTACAATACTCCTCACAAGTACTCAGTACTATCTCATGAAGTTACACACAAACTAGCTTGGTTTTGAACAAGTCACGGATTCCAGCTTACACCCACTGCTTCTCTTGCCTCTGTTGCAGCGATCAAGGAGTGCAGAATACAAATGAGATCCGAGGTTGATTATCTCATGGCTCCATGCATAATTGTCGTGGTAATTTCCTCCAAGTGTGGTGCAAATCTCATGCACAAGCAGTCCTCAAGCTGATAGCTATACTCACCCTTTCATCTACCTCTTTCACTTGTCGCCACTGAACTATCCATGCACTGAGTTAAAATGATGTGTTCTTTGGTTGAATAATGAGTTAATAATTTGTGAATTAAATAATATTTAATTCACACAACTCATCTCTAGTGTATTAGCCAGTTAAACTAAATACAACTAGTTCAACTAGTTAACCACAACACCACCTCCATTAACTCCTCAATCAACTCCACCAAAACTCTGCCACATGAGTCTAACTGAAGTCTAACATGCAAGATGCCATCAAACCCTAGGAACCACGTGATTCCTCTGTCAGATGCATGAGCCACCTCCACGACTTGAACTGAAGTGCTCCAAGAGAGTAAATTACTGTTTATAGTCTAAATATTATTAAGGGTAAATAATATTTGACTTCCATATTTTTAGGAGAGGCAGTCTAAAAATAGCCCGTGACCTAAAAATATGAGTCTCATCTATTTTTTACCAACATGTCGCATACTTCAGAATCTCTAATGGAATCCCAATTATACTAAGAGTATGTGCAAAAATAGACATATGTCTAAAAATAGACTTTTCGACAAAAATCACATGTGGTCCCCACCTAGTTTAGGTGATCACTTTCCAACTAGGATCAGGAAAGATGTTTCAGGAGGCCTCCTTCACTGTTTCTTGTTGCCATTTCAACGGCGGTGGGGTCTAGTGAGGCACTCCTTCTACAAATGTAGCCATACTTTGTCGCCCACCTGGAAGTTGTGTGGCACCCGGTGTTGATCATGGCGTTGCTTGTACTTGGCATTGGCTCTGTCCAATATATCATGAACCTATTGGCGGATGTGTTGAATGCGCTCGATGAAGCTACTTTCTTTGTCAACTTTAGACTGGACATGAGCTGAATCGGCTTGAGCATCTGCAAATGGTATGGCTACGTCAATAGGACATAGTGGCTGGAATCCCAAGCCCACCTGAAAGGGGCTATGACTGATTGAACTGTGGAGAGCCCGATTATAACTATGTTGTACATATGGGAGGCTCTCGTCCCATGTGCGTGGATGCTTTGAATTGTACATGTGCGGGAATGTGTACAATCATTATGTTAACGACCTGCAATAGAAGCCTGTCCCCGTTTTAGGATGAGATTTGTGAACTTGGTGACTTTGTGTCCAACATTGACCGGTACGGACCAAAATGTGCTGAGGAACCTGCTATCCCGATCTGATATGATAGACTGTGGGATCCCAAAGTGCACCCACACCCGTTCAAAGAAGAGTTTAGCAATGGCTTCTGCTGTGATATTCTTCTTGTAGTCCGCCATAATGGCCATCTTCGATAATCTGTCGACGACCACTTCGAAATCTGTCAACGACCACCAACACGGTCATTTCCATTCTTAGTAGAAGGCGGTCGACATGTAATCCATGGAGATGGATTCCCAAGGTCGACTAGGGGTAGGTAGTGGAGTATATAGGCCTTGCTTCTTGATGGTCGGTTTGGAAATGGCATAAGCAGTGCAGGATCTGATGTGCTTCTTGACATCCTCTCGAAGGTTCGGCCAATAGAAATACTTATGTAGTATTGCTACTGTTTTCTCGACCCCAAAATGCCCAGCGACTCGACTGTAGTGTGCTTCCCATATCATCTTGGCATGCTCGCTTGAAGGAACACAAACGTGTCCCAGGTGACATAAAAGTGCATCTTAGAGGTGAAAATTTGGAACTTGCGTACCCCCCAAGAGTGCCTTGTAAGTGTGGCTGAATTCTGGGTCACTCTCATAGAGAAGTGGCCAGTCAGAAGTCTCGTGCCCACAAGAGTTGAGCACGGTGGTGAGCGCCAAGATCGGTGGTCGGCTGAGGCATTTTGCAACATTATTGGTGCTACCCTTCTTATACTTGATGTTCAAATGAAACTGTTGCAGATATGTGGACCACTTCTGATGGCGATCATTCTGCAACTTCCCTTGTCTATATAATGCGGGGGCGATTAGTGTTTGTGTGGATGATTGTTTCCTTCCCCAAATTGTAATGCTTCCATTGTTGACAAGCTTGCAGAATGAAATACATTTCTTTGTCATAAGTGGGATCCTTGCGTACTGTGTCGGACAATGTCTCATTGTGATATGCCACTTGGTGCCCCTGTTGAGTAAATCTGCCCCAATAGCATAGTCAGAGACATCTGTCTCGATCTCAAATGGTTGTTGCAAGTTTGGTAATGTGAGCACTGGGGCAGAACAGAGGCGATGTTTCAATTCGCGAACGCCTTCGTTGAGTTACGACCCGAAAGATTTTTTCTCTCGCTCCTCCCTTGGTGACTTGACTCAAGGGCCAAGTGATATGAGAGAATCCCAACACAAATCTACGGTAGAAATTAGCAAGACCCAGAAAGCTGCGAAGCTCTGTTATAGTAGTCGGGGCTGGCCAATCCCGAATGACTTGGATCTTGGCTGGATCCACATGCACCCCCTTTTCATCAATAATGTATCCCAAATATTGAACCTGGGTCATGCCAAACGTGCACTTCTCCAAATTGGCACACAACTTGTGTTGCCGCAGTGTTTGGAGGACTTGTCGGATGTGATGAAGGTGCTCTTCCCAAGTCTTGCTGAAGATCAGAATGTCATCCAAGTACACCACTACGAATGAGTTGGTGAATGGCCGCAAGATGTCGTCCATCATCCTTATGAAGGTTGCGGGAGCATTCGTCAACCCGAAAGGCATGACCAACCATTCAAAAAGGCCTTCCTTAGCTTTGAAGGCAGTCTTCCACACATCAGAGGGTTCAATTGGTACCTGATGATACCCATACTTCAGATCGACCTTACTGAAATATTTTGCACCTTGGAGTTGGTCCAGAAGGTCATCAATCTGTGGGATTGGGTACCTATTTCGGACAGTGATCTTGTTCAGCGCCCGATAGTCAATACAGAGTCTCCACGTCCCATCCTTCTTTTGTACCAACACAATCGGGCTCCCACAGGGCGATGAACTTGGTCTGATGTGACCTTTCTGCAACAGCTCCTGAATCTGCCTCTTGATTTCATCATTTTCCAGAACAGAGCGTCGATAGATCGGTCCATTGGGTAGTGGCGCACCTGGGGTCAGATCAATCGAGTGCTTGACCTGGCAGTGCAGAGGAACCCATGTGGGTGAGGTGAAGATGTCCCCGTACTCCTCCACGACCTTATCCATTTGTTGTTGTCGTGCAGAGGGGCCCTGTCTGGAGGTCGTGGCCACAGTCTTCTTCTTACCCTGGGGGCGGATCATCAGGAAAACGAATTTCCTAGTTTGGGAAATGAGCTTACTACATTGTTTTGCAGTAACCAAAGAGACAGTCGTAGGAGGTGGTACCTCTAGTATCCTGTACAACTTACTTCCCAAAGTAATAATAACAGCACGAGGTCGAGACTCATACACAGCATGACGCTTCCACAAGTATGGTTGTCCTAATAATACATCAGAAACATCAATAGGAGCAACGTCACATGATACCTCATCCGTGAAGGGCTTGATGCTATAGGGAAGGCGACACTGCTGGCTGACGCGGAGATCTCGTCCTTGGTGAAGCCACCCGATGGTGTATGGATGTGGGTGAGCTGTGGTCGGCAAGCCCAACCACTTCACGACGTCTGCTGAAATGAGGTTCTTTTGGCTCCCATTGTCGACAATGAACTGTACAGGGGAGCCCTTTACCCACATCTGGGAGTGGAAGAGACGTTCCTCCTCCTCTGGATCTTCCGGTTCCTCCTTCTGGATCTTTGTAGTGGCAACAATGGCATTGGGCTCCGCATCAATAATCTGTTTCCCTTTTTCATTCCCCTTTTTAGGTTCTGATTCGGAGTCGGAGCATGCATCTGACTCAGAAGCCCTCATCTCAGCCACTAGCGACTGCTTGGCCCGACACTCAGTTGTGTTGTGAGTGGAGCTCTTATGAAACTCACACCACTTCCCCGTGTCCTTCTTTGGCTTTGCGGTGCTATTCTTTTCTTGTGGCTTTGACGGGTTGTCTTTAGCCGCCATGCCATGGCTATGTCCTTTGTTCTGCAGTTTGGAAGCACCTTTCCCTTGCTTTTGATTCGCAGATCCAAAGTCTCGCTTCTTCTGTTTGAATTTCTGCTCAATCTTAGCAGCATACCGGTATGTCGTACCAAGCGAGGAGATGTCGAGGAACTCCATTTCCTCCTGAATGTATCTGTGCAGACAGCTGCGATACTTTAGCACCAAATGTTTCTTTGAATCTTTCATACCCAACTTTGTGCACAGGGTATGGAACAGATTCGTCAGCTCCATTGTATGTACTTGTCCTCATAGCTCCCCACGGGATAGTACTGTTCCTTGACTGCATCTCGGAAAGAATTCCAAGTTGGTACGGCCGAGAACAGAGAGGGTTTTGTTTGGTCCTTGTTCTCACAGTAGGTTTCCCACCAGTCCTTAACATGGGGGGTAGCTTTGAGGAGTGCAAAAATAATCTTCTCCCGGTCTGAAAAGTCATGAACATAGAAATATCCTTCTAATAGATTCAACCATCTATCTACGGCATCTGCGTCTATTTGACCCTCAAATATGGGAATGTCAAAATTTACTTGCACCTTAAAGGGAGTCGCAACTCCAGAGTGGCTACTGGATGCAGATGCGCCGCCGGTGGGCAGCCGTTGAAGGATCTGAGCAAAGCTATCCATCATCGCGTTCCTTTGTTTTTTGAGGGCCTCCTCGAGCAATATTTTGATAGGATCTCCTGCTCCCTCATCTTTCTTTTCGTCCCCATGGGCGTCCGTCGAGGTTTGCGAGGCTGATCTTGCAAAGGTTCCACCAGATCAAGCCCTAGCTCCTTATACCCCGACCTCGTTGGGGACATGCAAAGAAGGATCGAGAAAAAGAAAACCGCTCTGATACCACTGATCCGGATTTATGCAGGAACGCAATAGAATAAACATATAACCATAACTATAAAGATGCAGCGGAAATAACACTTCATTTCATTAATATCAAAGAACCAAAATTTGCTTATAGACATAATGGAAATAACTAGCTAGGGCGCTGGTAGCTATCTCTGAGGAGAGATGTGGCGGCTACAGGCCTCTGAACTGAGTTACAATGAGGCTCGAGGGCCTATTTATTATTGAGAAACAATGGAGAACCCTAAACATCCAAAAACCTAACCCTAGGAGATGAAGCGCCAAAACTATGGGCCCCATTTGGGTAAATTGGTGTTTCAACTTCCCAGTGACGTAACTTTGGCATACTATCTCTGTTTGACGCACATGATACATCATTAGAAAGCTCTATCCGAGGACTACAACTTTCACCACAAATATCATTTTGGGCGCGATGCCCAAAAAACGTCGTTTAGGGCCTCAAAATGGCTCCGAAAGTTTAGGACCCGAAAAACTACTAAAAATAGTAAGTTATGCCGAAACTAAAAAACTGAAAGAGACAATGGTGGGGGCCCAAGTGGAATAGGCAGGTGGCCACCAATAACCACTTGGATCACACCTGAACTACTATCACCAGAGTCCAAGTGGACAGTTCCTGCATGATGGGTTTGTGTCTGTTTGGACTTTCTGTCTGCAAGAGAAGGCCCAATATGAGAAAAAGTTTCATATTTATCAGTGTTTCCTCAGCCTCTGTTGGGCTTCAGACCCCTACCCCTTTTAGGCATTCATCTCAACAAAATAACAAAACAAACAACTCAATCAAATGTTGCAATTAAAATAAGAAATCAACACTTATAAAATCCTTCAAACAATAGAAGCACACTGCAGAAAAAATAATAGCAGACTTACCCCTATTACAGAAAAAACGGAAATTTATTACCAATTTCAAATCGCTTCCTCGGCAACGGTGCCAAAATGTTGGATGCAGGAATTGTGGTTCAACAAACTCCTTCAACACTTAATTGTCAACCCGTGGGTTTCATAACACTTAGAGGCAAAGCACGGGAAATGCCATAAACGATATGAACCTTTCCTAGTTCTATTCCTACTTCTTTAATTACAATCTTGCAGAATAAAAAAGAATGACCACACGACAAAATAATACCAAAGAAATTCTAGTGTTGGGATATGAAAGAAAGTACTTTGCAAGGAAGTAAATAAAAGGATCTCTTAAGTTTCTGTAAACAACCTTGATTGACAAAATAGATATTTATGATTATCTTCAATATGGTTATATAACATAATAATAGATGGATCATTAATGGTGTTTGTCTTTTTTGAATATATTCCTTCCTGCACTAAACTGTCATTCATGTACTACAACAATGTTCTTGTACCATAATGTTGTGCCTATACTCGAATGAATTTTATATGTCAGAAGTATGTTTTGTACCTGTACTGAATATTTTAACCTTCATACAAGAGCTCTAAGTCTCTCAGCTACAGCACTATGTTCCTGTACAGGAACAAAGGTTCCTGCACCATAAAACTAGTGTCCCTATACCAAGTTTTCAGATTACTTTCAGAAAGTAAAAATCATGTTAACTAGGGAAATAAATTGCAAAGTGAAAAAAACTCTGAAAAAACTTTCACAAGCAAAAATATGCTTCAACTAAACTTAAACTTGAAACAAGAAATGATTTCAAAAGTCAAAGTAAATCTTTCTTAAACAATAAACTTCTTCCATGCAATTAAAGAAATTATCTGATTGTGACAACAGGCTTGTTCCTGTGATGACTGTTCATTTGAATCAGATCTGCTTCTTGATTGTTTTAACTCAAAAGGTTCATTTGATAATTTAACATGAAATTCAATCATTTCCTCGAAAATGTTAAGTGCGAGCACAGATGTTACAACAACATTTATTCCATATTCATCAAAGCACAATTAACTCTTAATTCTAAACTCCATATATCAAGAATGCCTCTATTTTAGAAATAAATACCCACTTGCAGAAATACATAAAGATCTTACAAAGGAAAAGAAGCAAAAAGACTTGCAGAAATGAACCAAAGAAATTGACTTACAGAATCGAGAATGCACTGGTACAGGTAACGTACTTGCACTATTCTCGCAGAAATAAATCAAGCATCAAAAGAGAAAAATTATGCAAGTTAAAATAAAACTCAACTAAGCCTCCACACCATGGATCTGTCACACAACAATTGAAAATGAAATCAAACCTGTTACTTGTGAAAGGATCAAAATAATTAATTAATTCACACTTTGCATTTGAATTAAATTAACACACCTTTAGCAAAGGGAGAACAAGCTGGGTTGGCTGGGCCCTAGCCAACTAGCTCGTTTCCCTATTATGAAATCTGGAAACTCAGCTTCTCAACAATGCATCACCATAAGATTGAAACAAAAAAATAAAATAACAGGGCTCAGTCCTTTGTATTATATTCCTAATAAGCAAATGTACATCCAACCCAGAAAGAGGGTGATACCAAAAGAAATACAATTCACCAAAATTACTGTAGCATCACTAACTATTTCCTATTAGAGTTCTACATTAAATACAAACACTTAAGGCTACAACCGTAACAAAAATATAACACCTTAAACTAAGCCTTTCAGCTGTTAAAAAATGTTAATCTAAGGAATATGGTCTTAGTCCTGATCTTTAATATTCGTTGATTTCTCTCCTGCTCTGAGCCCAACTCGAGATGAATTGATCTTTAATGAAAGATCCGCATAGATAGTGATTTGTCATGGGAGTGCAGGAATCGCCAACTGGTGCAGGAATCCTACCTGCACTCGTCCATTCTACCACAGTGATTAATACGTTGTTCATCAAATACTTTAGGAAAGAAGAAATATTAGTTGCAAAGATAATTTAAAGGTATAAAATCCATAAATAAATAATTAAGTGTGTGACAAGCCTTAAATATGAAAATATAAAGAGAGTGCAGAAATGGGCATGATTCTAGAAAAAGTGCAGGAATGAAGGGGTTCCAAGGTTGAAACAAAGGTTCTAGGTCATGTGTTTATAGCAGGATAGGGGTTAAAAATTAAGTAATTTAGCCTACCAACATTCACACATAATGAGTTTTGGGTCCCATCCCACTTTAAAAGTAATCTAAACTTTTGTTCCTATTAGACAGAAAAAAATGAACAACATTCTAGCTTTAAAATCTTACTATTATGGAAGAGCTAAGTTTCAAATTACATGCCGTTTTTGATAGTTACAAGGAAATCTTATTTAAGGCAAGCATATTTTCAGACAATGGTTATTTTATGAATGATTTATTCACAACCAGTTTCCACATTTTTGCAATATTCCTTCACCAAGTTATTTATTAACTTAATGAATCCTCAATATTGGGTACAAACAAATTGCAATCAATAGAACAAATCAAAACAAAAAACAATCAGTTGCAATGTCAAATGGCAACGAAATCAGGACAGCTATGTGAAATTAGATAAGGGCTATGGTGTAAAGGGTTGAACAACTTTGTGAAAACCCTCTCTTGAATTCAATGGAAATAAAGGAAATTAAATTGGAGAAGAGTATAGGGCAGAATTAGACACATACGTGGGTAAGCTCCTATGCAACAAAGAGATAGTTGGCCCCGTTCAAGTTGTTGAGCAAGAAGCCAGTTTGAATTTCCAGAGATGGAAGTATCATCATCGTGGTCATCATTGTAGATCTAAACTAAAACCCTTCCTTCACACCCTAACCTTTCGCCTTACTTTGTGAAGATTGCGATTACACCTATGTGGTCCTTAATATGAATCCATAACAATTGCCTTCTCTGGCCTTTAGTGCATGGGGCTAAATAATTTATTTGATTCTCTTCTTCGGCCTTTAGTGCATTGATCTAAATAATTTATTTAAGGAAGAAATCTTTCAAAGATAGCATAACGATGCACATACATAATTGTTCACATTCACACTCACCCTCCTTAAATATATGCATGCAATTTGGGAAACCTCTCTCTAAAGAAAAATTTGGGAGAAATGAGTGAAGCCCGCGACTTACAATTGTCCAATCTCTGAAATTTTAATCTGCAAGTTCCACAATCGAGATGTATCCTTTGTGTGTAAATTAAAATCAACAAAATATTGGCTTCATTGGGCATGCCACACAAAGGAAGCACAAATTTATTCACCTGCTTCTAATGGGAGGGGTTTTGTTGTTGAGCATGAAGATTGTGGATCATAAATATCGTATCAATGGCCTTCAAGATGAAAAGGCTTCTATGTAGGAGGAGAATGAATCTCTTATGAGTAAGTTTATTGATTTGAAAAAAAGAAAAGAAAAAAAAAGTAGATGTGTGGGATTTGGAGCAAAAACACTACATATATGGAAAAAACTATATCATTAGTATTCTTCTATGAGCTTTGGGTCCCATACTGCTTAAAAAAACCTAGAGATCTACGGTGAATATCAATGAGGACCCTTCGTTGAGGAATATCAAGCTTAACTTTGATGGAGGCATTAAAGGTGATTTGAGAAGTTCATGCTAAAGTCAGAGCTAAAGTCGGTGCTAAATTCAACTATAAAGTTGAAGCTAAACTCAATGCTATTTAACATTGAATTTAGTGCCAACTAGCTGTGATCGATGAAAAAATGCCAAAAATAACACCGGTCCAATAAATAACACTGGTTTTTTCAAAAAGGTGGAGAAAAATACACTAAAAATGTCAGTGGAAACAAAAAAGGGAGCTAAAGAGGAAGCTAATCACAAGGATTTGTTGTAGTTTTTTTCCATGCCCTAAGTGAGCCAAGACTTCAATATTTACCCTTGTAATATTTCAATCAACTCAAATGGAATAAGTCCATGACTTAGTTTCTTAGCTACGAGCTAAATAAGATGACAACCTAATATCTTCAACTAATTGGGAGATAAAATCATTGGCCATTGTCGAAACTTAGTAGGAATATCAATTAAGGTCAACTAAGCACACTAACACATGGTAGTAGAGAACTCGTCCATAAAAATACACAAGAGAAAGTAATGTTGATACCGCAAATGCATACATGTCATCTACAAATGCCAAACCTCTGGCCAGAGTCCCTAAATCCTATTGTTATTGATGCATACCTAAGTATTTTTTCAAGTTCATCATCAAGCTATAATGATGATAAAATGAAGGTTGTCGAGTTGTAATGTGATTATAAATTCAACTTCTATAACAATACAATTGAAAATTTAGTCATATTCTTTATCATCTATTAATGCCTAGGATCTCAAACAATCTTAAATTACAAACATATTATCATCCATCTATTACAAACATATTTTACAAAGTGATGGAAGGTATTGAGGATCTTTATTTATTTATTTATTTTTAAATTTATTTTATTTTGTAATTCAAGTTCTAATAGTCAAAACACTACTAAACACAAAATCCAAATTTGGAAGATCATTAGAAATGCCGAGTTGAATAGATTGTTTCCCTTCCAAACCTCCCCGAAATAATCCTCAAGATTCACAACACCAATATCCTCCAATTGTCAAACCTAGAGGCCAAACAAGCTTTGCCTAAAATGAATATAATAGTTGACACAACTCTATTCTTCTATAGTAACCTGAATATTACAAAATGAGTTCCTGATGGGTTTTTGTTCCAGTGAATTCAACATCAAAACGAGTGCTCAAATTTTAGGCAATTGTGCATCCCTCACTACTAATCCAATGGAGTAGAGACACTACATCTTGGTTTTGTGCCTCAAAAGACAAAATGAAGTCTAATGCTTCCTAAATAACAGAAAAAAATCGAGATGATTTAATCGAACTCGATGAAACTTTTTCTTGACTTAGATCAATTTCCCTAAAATTTGTTAACAAATCTTCATAGCCAAATGTGTGCATGGGCTTTCTAATGTATGAAAGTAGAACTATTGTACCTTTGTCATTCGAGAAAACATTGAACCATATTTTTCACGCTCAAAGTGAACCAAAACTTCCAATATCTACCCTTGTAATATTTCAATCGACTCCCCCATATCTTACGCTCTAAGCCTAGTTTATTAGCTACAAGTTAAAGAAAATGAATAGTGAAAAACCTAAAATCTTCAATTAATTGGGAGATAGCATAATTGTTCACACTCGAAACTCAAAAATAAATTTCAACTAAGCATAATAATGCATGATAGTATAGCTTTCATCCATAAACATCCCCAAGAGAAAGTAATGTAATACCACACATGCATATATGCCATCCAAAATGCCAAACCCTGGGTAGAGTCCCGTAATCTTAATGTTTTATTTTATTTTATTTTAAAGCTAGAATACATTATATTATTGGAATTTTACAAAGTTTACAAGCATGTCTTAACATTTGCAGACCTTGTCTGGTGTTAGCATGTTCACAAAATAAAACTCGGAAAAACTGAAACTCACTAAGTGCCATGCCAGGGGAGAACCATCTTCCTAGAAGTGGGAAACCAAATGGGCTCGCTGAGTGAATTGCTAAAAAATATAGCAAATAAAACAAAGAAAACATGCAAAATAATGAATAAATCTTATGGTTTCTTTCGTGGTTCCTTAGGTTATGCCTAATCATGCTAAAATCTAATAGAAGGGGTCGTCTTAACCCTTGAACAACCAAGGAGGTCTTTCCCATTCAACAATACTTCCTCTTAAGTTAGTTGTAGTAGCGGCAACTGGTTGTGGAGAATCTTCCTTCAAATTTTTAGGAGTAGCTTCAAGGCTGACAATGGCGCATTCCTTCCCTGTGTTGTTTAGCATTTTCACTTTCTTTGAGTTTCTCTCCACCTACTCAAGCTTTATGGGACTGTGAGGTTGAGCTACATAAAGGGTTGAGTTCTTGGGACTTGGAGAGGGAGAGCCCCTACTATTTGGAAAGTCAAAAGTCACAAGAGGCGAGGGAGGAGGGGGAACTAAATCCCCAATGCTCCTGTGATGACACACAAGGAAAAACTTGCCTGAACAAGGTGAAAATCCAAGTTTGTGATGTAATGGTACTTTCAGAACAATTTTCTGATCTCTCAGGTGCCCTCCCAGAAGTTTACGCAAAGCCCATTGCCCATATCTAGTATTGCCAATTTCGTCTTCCTCCATCACAATCACCATATGTCTAATTCATAATGGGAGATATTCATTGAATTTGTCTTCTCTCGGACCATGCTAGGATGTCTAAGGAAGATGGCCTCTACCCCTGCCTCCACACCTGGACTGACCTCTTTCATGCACCATAACAATTGAACAAGAGTGACCATCTATGTAGTTGCTCACCCTCACAACTCTCTCAATAATGCAATAGACTGAATTGGGCTCCTCCTACAGAATAAATTGTGGATTATCATCCTAAGGCAACATTTAATGATGTTATGTTGGTCACCAGACATCGCACTGTGGATAGGGAAGGTGGTGGACAAAAATGGCAAGAGTGGCATGCCGCTAACCTCCCATCATTAATGACTTGGAACTACTTGGCATGGGGGTTTTGATTAGAGATTGCTTCGAACAATGCACCCAGATCCGAGATCCCTTGATCTTAATGTTATTAATGCATACCTGAGTCTTTTCAAGTTCATCATTAAACTATACACGATAAAATGCAGTGTGTTCAAATGTTTTATGTAAACATTTTGTACTACCTTCCATATGTTTATATATGTGTAAATACACTATAAAATTCAACTTGTAAAAAATTAAATTCAAAATTTAGTAATACTATCTATCATCATTAATTCATAGGATTTCAAACAATCATATTTGAAAACCTAATTTAACTTGACTTGTGGTAATTACTGTTGCATGTACCATCTCCATATGTTGCAAACATATTTTATATAGCGAGTATGGGTATTGAGAATCTTTAGTTCAAGTTTTGGTAGTATAAACACTACACAACATCGAGTCCAAATTTGGAAGACCATTGGCAAAGTCACGTGGATACATTATTTTCCTTGTAAGGCTCCCTACAATAATCCTCAAGATTAACATCACCAATATCCTCCAATGGAAAATCTCAAGGCTAAGCTTGAAATGAATATAAGGGTTGACAACAACCCTATTCTTTTGTAATAGTTAGCATATTGCAAAAAGGGTTTGAAATATGTCTCTTCCATAATCAATTCAATATTAATATGGGTGCTCAAATTCCAACTACTTATAATGTCCCACTCATCTACGTCATATATTTTCTTAATGTGATGTTGAATATTAAACAAATATTCAACAATGTTCTAAAGACATGAATCACAAGGAAGCAAGTTAATGATCCAACCCAAGAGAGCTTGTTGGTCAACAACTAAAAAGATTGCACCTTTCATGTTCCAATGGGGCAATGTATTGGAATCTCTCAAAATGACCGCCTACGATCCTCCAATCTTCACCAATCAATGAATTTCCTTTGGAGGTCGTCCCCTAATGATCACCACCATCCATTTCTCAATCTCAATAATGATCCATTTGCTCATGTTGTCGATGAATTGGATGCCCTTGTACTGCGACATGTCAAGTTAATGTATCATTTTTTTATCAACTTCAAATCCATTTGAACCCCATGCCACTATGCTAGTGTACATAGCAAAAACAACATTGTGTGTGTGTGTGTGTGTGTGTGTGTGTCTATATATATATATATATATATATATATATATATATATATCGTGTGGTTCACTGTCCCTAGAGATCTGTGACTGCTACATCCACATAATAATTGTACCAGGCATATCTACCCGTATTGGAACCTCTCAAAATGACCACCTACGATCCTCTAATATTCACCAATCAATGAATCTCCTTTAGAGGTGGTCCCCCAATGATCACCATCGTCCATTTCTCAATCTCAATAACAATCAATTTGCTCTTGTTGCTAATGAATTGGGTGCCTTTAAACAACGACATGTCAGGTTAATTCATCATTCTTTATTAACTTTAAATCCATCTCAACCCCATGCCACCATGTTAGTGTAAATTGCATGGAATCCCAAGCAGGAGATGAATAAGCTAAAATGCTTTAGATCTCTAATTTTGAATTGTTAATACAAAATTACTAGTATGAAATTGCTAACAAAATTAAAATTAAAATTACAAAAAATAAATAAATAAATTAATTAATTAAAAAAATAAATAAATAAATAAATAAATAAATAAAAAATAAAAAATAAAAAAATTATATATGAAAATATTATTTTATAATTATATTTATATTTTCCACATTCTCTCTCTATATATTATTATTATTTATTTTTTTCTATGTGGTTCGCGGTATTTGGAGATCGGTGACGCTACGTCCACAGAATAATTGTACCAGACATATCTACCCAAAATGATCACTTCTTGTCGGTTCAACCACAGAGCCTGACCTCAAGTGTCGAGAGAAATGAACTCGTAACCTCTCAATAGCAAATGTTCTTTAACAATGAGGACTCAACTAACTAAACTAACCCTCAAATCTTTTACAAATTCCGTAATATATATATATATATATAGAGAGAGAGAGAGAGAGAGAGTATTTTTAATGTCCACGAGGCTAAAAATAGTCTATGGGACAGATTGCTTCTCCATTTGGCTCTTGTATTCGACCCTTTTCCGATGAAGTTTTACAATAACCGCTCCCAGCTTATTGACAAACTCTTCACTAAATAGATTATCCCAAGAACTAGCTGCCAAAATACCTGCATATTTTTCCTTGCTGTCTTTGAAGGCCTCACATTCTAAAATGAAATTCTTTTCTGTTTCCACTTTTCTGGAGGAGCAAAAAATACATACTCTTTCCTCCCACATTTCTTTTGGCCTTTTCTAGCGCCCTGTTTCACAATGGAGTTGATGAGAATTAGTCCTTAATTAAGCAATAAGAATTTTAGATCTCCAAGAAATATTAGCCCCTATGTACGCCTTTTGTTGATGGTTATGCATGGGGTTAAACTCTTCAATGTAGTACTTCTTATTTCTCCCAATTACATTTGTGGAACTTATCCATAACAAATTTTTTTATCTCTTTAATGTTTGTAGGAAGCAAACCTGTCACTGTCTATTTATTAAAAACCATTTGTTATTTTGCCGCATCCAAGTCTTCTTTCTTTTGCACAATCTATCACTAAACACAACCTTAGGCCATCTACCCTCTTCCATTTGCTCAAATTTTTTTCAGATACCTTATGACTCGCACCATAACAATTACTTCAATAGGAGCAGCCCTTGTTTCACTTAACAGGATATCATAAGGAACTACACTTTTAATTTTGAATTTGTTTGTAATCGAACGCTTCTGAATTTTCTCAATTTGTTTCCACTACATTCTGCTGAAGCACTGCCAACAAGCTCACAACCTAGAGAACTGTTCAAAATCACTAGAAGCAAAAAAAGAGTTAGAGTGGTTTTCTAGTCCCACAGCTCTACCTCTCTACACCTGTTTTGAAGAGCATAAAATCCTTTCCAACCCCCTAAAGTTCTTTTCTTTCTACAACCATCCCAACTTAAATTTTTGTTGAAGTCAATTCTGATGTATTTGTAGTTTGCAACTTCTTCCAGAATGCTGCCTTCAAAATAGAACTTATGTTGGTTATGCTTTCTTTTGTTATAGAAAACCACTACTTTCATTTTGCTAATATTGACTTGCATCCCAACCCTTCTACAAAAATGCTCAAGGGAACGTAAATGCTCTTGCAAAACAAGAGCCGATTTAGCATTCAATATATGGTCATCTGCATACAAAAGAAGTCTTATAACGAACTTGCCCAAATGGATACCATCACCCCCTTGCGAATTTAGCCACTCTTCAAGCTTGTGAATATATAACCCAAAAAGGGTAGGAGATAATGGGCAACCTTTCTTTACCTCGATATCACTTCTAAAAATTTCAGAAATGTCTACTGAAGTTCTAATTTTGACTTTCACCTCTTCATACAACCTATGCACAACTGCTCTCAAATGCCTGGGAACCCCGGGTTCCTCCATTCTGCCCCAAGGCTTATCCCTAGGAACCGTGTCAAAGGCTTTTCTGAAATCAACAAAGCAATAGAAAACTTCTTCCTTTTTTTCCCAAACTTTTTCAATGATGTGCCTTAATGTTATACAATGATCAACTGTGGAATGTTAGGTCTAAAACCTGCTTTCCCTTTAGCATGTTTATCTCTTTCTTCTACCCACTTGCTGATTTTCTTTTCTAACATGCTTCCAAACAACTTTGCAAACAAGGGGTTTATCATTATGGTCCTATAATTGGAGGGATTATTGATGTCACCACTCTTAAAAAGAGGTATTTCCATACTAGTTGTCCAATCTATGGGGAACCCCTACTATAAGATGTTGTTGAAAATTTTTGTGATGTGAGGTGAAAGAATTTTTAAGTCCCACTTTAGATACTCTGCTTGGAGTTCATCTAATTCTTTTGCTTTTCCAGCTCCCAAGTTCTTGATACCCATCTATACCTCTTGCACCGTGAAGAGTTTTGTGTCTGTGTTGACCAAGGGAGGAGGGTCAACCTTAGGATCCTTCTCATAAAGTTGTCTTTCATATTCAAACTATTTAGAAGCTGTAATGTTGTTTTCAGTTTGCACCTTTTTCGTTTGGAGCTGCTTCTAGAATAATTTTGGGTTATTTTTCCCGAGGAAGATTAGTTCTTCTCTCCCTGAAACCATGAAGTCATCCTTTTTCTTTTTTACTATCTGCCTGTAAGCTTTGAGGTTTATGTTATTCATGTCTGATTCCTTCCACCTTCTCCTTGCCTTTTTTCATTACTCGTCAAACCAAGCATTAACTGGAAATCAATTTGTTTCAGACTTCTTAATTTTTGCTCTTTTTCACTCAGCAAGTGCGCTTTGAATTAGATGTGTTAATCCGTGACTATGAAGGCCATGAGATGATATTTCCTCCTTCTTGAAAAGTCTGTCTAGCATTATTTTGAAGGTATTACAATTCTCTGGAGTCAAAAGAATTCTGCCCTTTGGGGGATTTTGTTGAACACACTGAGTTTTTGACCCTAATTGCTTTTTCCGGTCCAAGAGAAACTTAAATAAATTGACTTGTGATCTGATTTTAAGTCCCAAATTTGATCCCCAATCAACACTTCCTCCATTTTCTCACACAAACTATGTGATAAAATTACATAATCTACTGCACTTGCTCCATTATAAGTATTGCAAGTGAAATTACAAGAATTTTCCCATTTAGTCAAACCATTACAAATGACTAAATAGAAAGCCCCACATAGCGTAAGCAATTTTTCTCCAAAGAGATTGTAGCCTTTATCCTCTGAAATTCATTCCCATTGATGATTACTCTCTTCTGTAAGCTAGATAGGGTCATTGTTTTCTTTACAACAAAGAATGCTAGCTTGTTCACCTATAGTTCTAGCATTGAAATCCCCCACTATAAGGACTTCACCTAGCTGAGAATATATTGCAGTATCTGTTTTTAGGGCTGCAAAGTGATCTTTGTGGTCAAGCCCTCTACTTTTGTAGATTTTTGAAACTTTTGGCACAAAATAGCATGCTACAATTTTGTTGTGATTTCCATTTTCTGATATTTTAAGCCAAAAAAAATTATTATTTGGGTCTTCTTTTTCTAGCTGAATGAAACGGCCTTCTTCTCCTCTTACTAATACCATGATACCCCCGTGCCCTTTGCCATTCCCTGTTGCCTTGTTCCACATTTATATCTTCCAGTACACTTCAAACAAAGGTGTCTTGCACCCTTCATGCTCATGTGTTTCTATGAGGCAAATTATGTCTCTGCCTTCCACAATAGGCCCTAACCTAGGTCCTCATCTCCATGGGTAACCCCTGCAGTTCCAACAAAATAATCTTAAGGAAATATGGCTAAGACTTGATTGCTATTTTTTTTGACATGCAAGACTCACAGTTGAGTCTATGTCCCTGCTTGCCCATAATGACCTTGCTTCCTCATTTCTTGCTGAAGATTTTGTTGCCTTGTTTTGGAAGGAGGTCCAAATTGCACAATCACAGCTTTAACTTTATAAATCCATGCTCTTTTTCCCTAATTTCTTGTTGCCCTAACTTTTGTCAGTTCATCCCTCCTTTCCTCTTGTTGTCTTATAGTTAAATCTTCTTCTAGAAAAAACGTAGAACCCCTCAAGAGTTGCTTCTTGCTTAGAATGATATCTTTATCATGCAAGTTGGGCATGATGACTTTTATGGCCTTGGCTCTCTCACCGTGTATACCTTGATCCGGTTATTTATGAACGCAACAGAATACGTATATAACCACCAACCATGCTACGAGATGCAATTAGCAGAGATACCATTTATTAATAAACGAATGACTCAAATGTCGACAAACATAATGGAAACAAGCTAGCGCCGTGTAGCGTATCTCCGTGAAGAGATGTGGCGGCACCTCCGAACCGTGTTACATTGAGGCCGCAAGTCTATTAGATACATGGAAATGAATACTAGGCATCGGCACAGATCCCCCGAGAAGATGTGAAGCACAAACCGAACTGTGTTACAATGCAGACATGATGGAGATGGGGCGAGCTAGGGCACTGGTTGCGCTTATCTCTGAGAAGAGATGTATCGGCTCCCAGCCCCCTGAACTGTGTTACAATGAGGCTCGAGGGCCTATTTATTGTTGAGAAACAATGTAGAATCTGAAACGTCCAAAACCCTAACCGTAGGAGATGAAGCGCCAAAATTGTGGGTCCCGTTTGGGTAAATTGGTGGTTCAACTTCCCGGGGACGTAACTTTGGCATCCGATCTCTGTTTGACGCGCTCAATAGCTAGTTAGAAAGATCTATCCGAGGACTTCAATTTTTGAACGAGCAACATCGGTCTATAGACCCATGTTGCTCTCTGTTTTCCCAAAAAATGTCGTTTAGGGCCTCAAAACGGCTCCGGAAGTTCAAGACCCAAAAAATTACTAAAAATAGTAAGTTGTGCCGAAACTTACAAACTGAAATAACTGATGATGAGGGTTCAAATGGACTCGATGGGTGGCCACCAATATCCACCTAGATTATTAATGCCCCAAAACGGCTCCGGGTGTGCAGGACCCGAAAACCTGCTATAAATAGTAAGCTGTGCTGAAGCTGAAAAACTGAAAGAATTGATGCTGCGGGTCCAAATGGAATAGGTGGGAGGCCACCGATATCCACCTGGATCATACCTACTCTCTATGCTTGACATATTTGTCCTTGCCATTGGAGCTTGTCTTTCAGGAAGTCTCTTGCAAGGTCAAGAGTACATTAATTTTTCCCATAATCTTTCACCCCTTTAATAATTATGTTTGTTGCTCTATCTTGTCTTTCCTTGCTTTCTCTATATTGCATGTTGTTAACCTGAATGTTTGTTTCTCCTTCCCTCTTAACATAATTGCTAATAACTTGAGCCCAGGTTTTGGAGAGTTTTGCGGAATCTCCTTTTCTCTCTACTCTTGATGTCTCTCCATTATTGTCTATTTGGGCCACTGCTTTCCCCTTATCCTGAGATGGCTTCGAATTCATCACCTTTGTATTCTCCACTGCAAATTTCTTCATGTTTTGCACCTCCGCTTTCATGCGTTGCCATTCTGTTTTCCCTATTCGGAGAGCTTCCTGTAGCAATGACACTTGCTCCTTCAGAACTTTGTTGCTTTCTGCTAAAGTCTGGTTTTCAACTGTTATTATATGGACTGTACAATCTCTTTCCAGCTCTTTAGCTTCTACTACTTCCAACCTCTCTTTTACATTTAAGAGTTCTTTCACATAAAGATCAGATGACCAAGTGAGAGGCGTGGATGTGGGACTATATAAGGCATAAACATCGATGACTTTTCCTTTTCCTTTGGACTTGTTGCCACATGCTTGCAAAAAGGACTTGTTTGAATGTTGTTTCTTGCAAATAGTACTTTCCCTTTGAGACATTTTCCTTGTCTATTCCCATTTTAGACGAGCTAGTCTCCATTTTAAAATGCCCCAATATTGTTTGGCATTGACCCAAACCCACTTTCCAGTTTTGGCTGATGAGGCAATTTTCACTTGTCTTATATCATTTTTTTCCATGGGTTCTAAAGTTTATTGTCCCATTATCACGGTGATATTAAGGTAAATCAAATTTTATGCCCAAAAATGACCCTTTGTTTTAGGCTTAACCCTTCAATATCTGTTGGTCTGACCGCTGAAAACTCGCTGCTCTGCGCTTGCTACTCTGCCCACTATCCCTGTCCTCTGTGCTACTCTCTCCACTGTCCGCTACTGTCCTCTATGTTGCTTTTTAGGTGTTCTGAAGAACCTCTCTCTCAAACCATCTCTGAAGAACCTCTCTCAAACTTGCAGCCATGAAGGAAATACAACACAATCTCCATTTAATACCACCTACTGCAATTCAACAACTCTCAACACTCCTCCGTTGGGATCAAGTTTTTGTTCTTATCCGGCTACAATTTAAGTGCTTATATAGCTTCAATTTGTCTGTTGCATTGTGCATCAGAGTTGGCTCTCTAACTCTTTAATCCAAGCCAAAAAAATTTATGCATAAATGCTCCATAGTCCGTATAAAGCACCCACAGGTTCGTTACCCAACAGAAGATGCGTTATCAAATTGGTCTAGGGTTTTGGCAAGATGCGTTTACATAGTGCGAGCGGTAGAATAAAAATTAAAGGGATGTGTTTACATAGTGTGAGCGGTGTTGAGATTCAACAAGATGATGAGCTTAGTGAAAAGAGTCGCCTTCACTAAGTGGGCTCGCAAGCTATTTTTGGCGCAAGTCTATTTTTAGACATGTCGATCATATTCTATGAGTTGCAGGATGCTATTTGTGGATGGTTGGTCAAGTTGGAAAAATATATGGACTTCTATTTTTAGACATATTGGGTGGAGTCTATTTTTAGACTTCCAGTCTAAAAATAGATATGTCGAATATTATTAGCTCTTAATAATATTTGGACTCTAAACATTATCTTATTCTCTTGGAGCACTTCAGTTAAGTGCACAGATGTGGAACAACAGTTGATAGAAGGAATTACGCTATTCCTGAGGGTTTACCGGAGCTAATGCATGGAGGACTTCAGTTAGAACTCATGTGACAGAGTTTGGTGGAGTTGGAGAAGTAGTTGGTGGAGTTGTATTTAGTTTAACTCAATTAGACTCAGTTGAGCTAGTTGTATCTAGTCTAACTGAATGATACACTAGTGAGAGTGGATTGAATTAATTAGTTAATTAATTCACTAAATAATAACTCATTAATCAACTGAAGAATACATCAGTTAACTACAGTGCATGGCAGTTTCAGTGGAGACCAGTGGAGAGATAGGTGAAAGAGCAAGTGTGACTATCAGTTGTGACTATAGTGATGCATTGATTGCATCCAACACTTAGTGGAGATGCCAATGAGGATTGCGTGAGCAAGGCTGGAGTAATTCGAACTCATTCAGAGCCATTCTTCAGCAGGGATTGCGCAGTAGAGGCAGGCTAGCAGGTGGCAAAGATCGGTGCATGGATTTGCAAGATCGGGCCTGATTAGTGTGTAGCGATTGTATTGTACTGAGAGCTTGATATGATCAACTTTGTATGAGGATTGTTACATGATCTCTATGACATATATTATATACAGATAGTTGGGGTTTTCAGCTTCAGGCTTTCCCGTTAAACAACTATGTTAATGTGTGTGAATTTTTATTGTTTCATGTGTGCATTGCAATCTTGATTTAATTTCCACAAATGATCAATGGTGGAATAGATTTTGTATTTTGCATGAAGTTAAAATAGTGTGAGATCAGGAGAATCTTGGACATATAACACATAAGTTATATAATTTCTACAAGCGGTAGAATCATCAAAATTGGTCCATCGGTCTGCTGCTCCTTATTCAGCAATGGATTCAGTAGTATCAATCCCAAGACTTACTATCACCCAGTGGATTCGGTAGTATTGGAGTCAGCTCTATAACTCTTTAATCCAAGCCAAAACTTTTTATGCAGAAATGCTCCATAGTCCGTATAAAGCACTAATAGAATGAAAGGCTCTATCACGAAACTAACAAACAAATTAGAACATCACGAAACTCTAATCACACTTAAATTTATAGAATACGTGTCAAATTTGAAATTTGTTGCCAAAAATATAACTTTTTTCCTACCAGATTACCAGGAAACATAGCTTTGAGCTTAGAACAATGTGAATATGTGTCACGGTGGGAAAACCTATCATAATTCAATTGTGAAACCAATAGTGAGGACAACCATATCTTGCTGCTATCTACGAATGCAAGTTGATTCATCACTGTTATTCAAGGAAAACCATGACACTTGGAATAACCCACTGTGTTAATCAAGGTTGTCATTGATGTCAATATGGCATTGGTTGTGATGGAAAATTATTGTGATGCATGATACCCTAGTGATGAAAGCCCTAGAACTAACCTTGTTGTTAGAATATGAAGATTCCATAACCTCCTGTATATTATGAATCAAGAAGTCCTAATATGATATCCTTGCTCTTGATGAAGAAGCCCTAAAACCATGAGGATGTCCTTACTCTTGATGAAGAAGCCCTAAACTCTGTCCTATACATTTAACAAGATGATGGCATGAATGATGACACACTTAATGATGGTTGGAGACCACTCTTGAAGTCCTAATAAAATTACCCTTACCCCAACTCTAGTTCCATTGACCTTGTACATGAAAAATCTAAATAACCCCAAGGACTGTACCAAAAAATTCCAAAGAATCACAAATAAAATTAATTTTTGAAATTTTGAAGACGTCATTTCAACATGGATCCTTCTCCAGCGTGTAGAGGATATTTTTAACTTTCCAATGAGCCATCACTCATCTCCTAAATCCTTATAGTTTGTGAGAAAATGAATTTTAAAGTTTAAAAATAATATTTTTTTAAGGCCTAGCCAACCTATGCTCAATTCCTTCGTATCAGCCCTCCAGCCCAACAGATAGGTCTTTTCCTAAAGACGAATTACTATAAATACAAGCCTGTCTTTTTCAATTAAGCAAGCAAGTTCGGTGCAAATTTCAGAGAGAAGAATATCCGAGTTCTGACTTAGATTTATGTTGCAAACATATCCAAAGTTCTGAAGCATATACATACGAAATTCTTGAGGCAAGTGAATGAAATTTCTGGGCATACTTCTGTGATCTAGCAGCCTGTTATAGCTCGGTCTAACAGTCCCTTATTGAAGCTCGTATCACAGTCTTGTGAAGCTCAGACAACATGCAATCTCCTTGAAGGCACAATTTAGGACTCGGCATAACTATCAAGGGACAGTCACCCTGAGAGGATTACAAGGAGTTTGGACCTGTAATTTGAGGAGGCTCAGACATATAATAATATACAAGAGGTTGTTCTATTGACAGAGTTTCAATTCAGTCAAATGAGTGTTTGGAGGAATTGGACTTGTGGCTTGTAGACTGTGTCAATACTTGGATCAAAGGGACAATTTTAGCTTGACTTTGTGAAGTCACAAAACTTGGTTTAATATCCCAAAAGTTGTTGGAATTAAGGTTGGGACAACATTTGGATGTTTTAGGAGCTTGGTCTCCTCCATAGAAGCTACAGGACTGCGGATCTATCTTATAAGGCCTCAGTATTGTGAAAATACTTTAGGACAGAACTTGGTAGTGTGGAGCAGCTTCAACACTTGGCCTTGACTTATGGAGTAGCCTCAGAACTTTGCTCGGACATGTGGTGTAGTATTTAGAACCTGTGACAACAAGCACATTCTGGACAACATTGGTATTTCAAATTGTATCATCAAACTTCTATCTAGCTTGCAAATCAATCCTCTTTCCTTGATAAACAGTGGAGGTATAATAAACTTAACAAGGTTCTGTGAAGGGTTACATATTTGTGGAAAGATCCATTCTTAATCTCGACATGTGGAAATATACATAATAGGCTTGGACTCTTATTGTAGTGACTCAGATCCTTCCAGCACTTGTTGTGTCTTTCAGTTTTTAATGGTGATGCATTGATCTGTGGTGCAAAAGTGTTGGTGCAACTATAGTGTTAGTATAGTGTGGTGCAAAACCATTGGTGTAGTATGGTGCAGATTTGGTGGTGGAGAGTGATGCAAGAATAATGATGCTTATTGCTAGATGAATAGCGCAGAACCCAGACAAGGAACAATGATCATCTTGGGACAATGAAGTCAAGCTCAAGCACAAGTCAAGTCAAGGACAAACCAAGAACACTGAAGAAGTTTGTTGAAGTCATTCAACCTTGAGAAGTCTTGTGGAGAACTTTGAAGATCATGATGCATCATTGATTTCATCATGATGTGATCTTGGAGTAATTGTTTGGGTATGATGAAGAGCAGTGGTGACTCCTTCTAAGAAGAAAAATGTTGTCATTGATGAAGTAATGTGGAGACTACAATGAAGACTAAGTGAAGATTGTTAGGGCTCGTTGAAGAAGACTTTCGGAGCCGTGAAGAATAACCAAAGATATTTTGACGAAGTGAAGTTGTGGGTTGGAGCCCAAGAGGTTGGAGCCTCATAGAGACAAGGTCGGTGCCTTGGGAGATAGGGTTGGAGCCCTAGAGGATAGGTGTCCTCAAGAGACCAAGTTGGAGCATGTACCAAATATAGGGTTGGAGCCCTCGAGGTTGGTGCCTCAAAATTGACAAGGTTGGAGTTTTGGAAGTCCAAGTCGGTGCTTGGAAAATACAGGTTGGAGCCTTGGAAATTGAAGATTGGTGTCTTTAACTAGGGTTGGAGCCCTACATATATTGTACTTGATTTATTGTAAAGAAGAAATTAATAAAAACATTTATTCTTATTGTTCATTTTGTGTTCTAAATATAGGTGATCTAACTGGTAAAATTAACAATTGAAAAGAAATACTGATTCACCCCCCTCTCAGTATTTCCAACAATTGGTTTTAGAGCCAGTTCCTTCACTCAAAGCCTAACAGCTTGAAGGTTGATTATTAGAACACAAATGGCAAAGCCAAGGAAGAAAGTCTTCAATCCTCCTAAAGATGTGTCTTCCTCAACCATTGAAATTTAAGTAAATCAATTTGCGAAGGCTCCATTGTTCAATGGAAATTTTGATATATAGGTGGCAAGAATGAGGAATTTCTTGAAGACTCAAGGAATTGAAGTTTGGAAATCAGTGATTACTAATGACACGATGGGCGAAGAATCCAAGGAGTACAATACAAGAGCAATGAAGGCAATTTTGAATGGGTTACCAAATTCTGTGAAGGCCAATTCTGAAAAATGTTTGTCAGCAAAAGTCACATGGGACAAACTTCATGATCTTCACTCAAAAGGAGAATTGACAATGATCTCTAGTCAAGAAGATGATGGAAAACAAGAAAGAAGTCCAGAATTCGTCAAGGAAGCTAAAGATAAGAGAGATGACAACAAGGCTAAAGAAGACCTAGAATATGAACATAATAAACTTATGGCTTCCATGGAAGAGATTAATTGTTTGAAAAAGGAAAATGAGGAACTTAAGAAGAAAACTCAAGATGGTAGCCAAAACAAGACAAGGAAGGAAGTTGACTTTGTCAAACTTCAAGTATAAGAAAGAGATGAGGAGCTCGCCAAACTTAAAGAGGAATTTCATCAAAACAAAAGAAAGCATCATGAAGAAGTCATATCTATGACAAATTAATTGGATAAGGCAAAAAAAAGGGAAGAAACTTTGTCAAGTCACCTTGAACAAAGACTTACGAGCTTGAACAGTCTTGAAGCAGAGATTGGCCAATACAAGGAAGAGGTCTCCTCTCTTATATCTCAACTAGAAGAAGCAATGAAACAAGCACAAGGAGCTAAGAAGGTGATTGAAACTTTGGCATTCATAGAAGGACAAGTTAATGAAGCAGAAAAGGAGAGAAACACCATGATATGCCAACTAGACGAAAAGGATGAAGAAATCTTGAAACTAAAATCAGACATCAATCTTCTCAAGGCTAAAACATGTGAAGCTACAAGAATAAAAGAAGAAATGGAGAGCAGTGTAGCAAAGGAGAATGAATAAGTCTTCATAATGAAATCAAATATTATCTCCCTTAAAATCGAAACACATGAAGCAACAAGGATGATGGAAGAAATGAAGAAGCAACTACTTATGAAAGATGAATATTGTGAAAAGTTGAAAGAAGAAACCGTCTTTCTTGAAAAGGAAGTTGAATTGTTGAATAAAAACATAAAAAGCTCTCAAACACTAGATGACATCCTATGTCAGCAAAGGTCTCCCCTTGATAAATCAGGTCTTGGCTATGCAGGTCAATCCTCAAGCAAGAATGATAATGCTTCAAACAACAAATATGTGAGGAACCTAGAAATAAATGTTGATGCTCCTAATTCCAACAAAGGCAAGAGTCAAGATGACATTAGAAGAAACCATACTCCAAGGACATTTACAGATGATGTCAAGAATACAAAAGGAAATGAATATCATCAAATAATTCCAAGGCAAAATGACTTCAGAAGTACTTCAAGGAACTCTTCATCTCCCAGGTACCAAAGTATATTTCTTAGTTATTGCTATTCTTGTACAAACTTTGGGCACATGGCAAAATATTGTAGGGCATATCACAAAGACATATATAATGGTCCCCGTCAATCTCCTAGAAGCAATTTTGCAAGAAGAATTAATGATCTCTCATTCATGAAAAAGATGGAGTGCTTCAATTGCCATAAGATTGGACATATGGTTCGTGATTGTAACTTGACTTGGGTCCCTCAACAAGCTAAAATTATGTCAACTAAGCCATAGAAGAAGGTTACACAAGTATGGAGAAGGAAGCAAATAGGATATGAAAGTCTCTTGAACACTCCAGCCAACAACACATGTTGTTGATTTGATGAAGTCATCCTTGATATTACAAGTATTTGATGATGAGACTCTTCCAAAAAGGAAACCATGCATACAGTTAGGGGGAGTTTTTGATTATTCTGCAATAGGGCCCTACATGGACAATAATCTTTTAGATCATATCTTGGGAGCATTGAAGAACACAATCCCTTCTCACCCGATGGACCATTGTTGAAAATTTCTTCCCTTGGATCACAAAGCAAGCAATATTTCTTGAGCTAGAAGAGTTTATGCGGGCACGGGGAGTTGGTTCATCACATGAAGAAATGCAATCTATCATGGACCACATTGCCAAAAGGAAGAACACCATGACACAGGGAGAAACATACTTATGAATAATTATTATTGATGAAGAAAATATGATGAATAGAAGTTTTTTGATAGGGGGAGTACTTGGACACCCCATTTGCCATTGATGTCAAAGGGGGAGAGAATCTTGGAAGGGCAATAATATTGCCATCAATGACAAAGGGGGGGATTGTTAGTCAAGGTTGTCATTGATGTCAATATGGCACTGGCTGTGATAGAAAATTCTTGTGATGCATGATACCCTAGTGATGCAAGCCCTAGAACTAACCTTGTTGTTAGAATATGAAGATTCCATAACCTCCTGTGTATTATGAATCAAGAAGTCCTAATATGATATCCTTGCTCTTGATTAAGAAGCCCTAAAACCATGAGGATGTCCTTACTCTTGATGAAGAAGCCCTAAACTCTGTCCTAGACATTTAACAAGATGATGACACACTTGATGATGGTTGGAGACCACTCTTGAAGTCCTAATAAAATTACCCTGACCCCAATTCTAGTTCCATTGACCTTATACATGAAAAATCTAAATAACCCCAAGGACTGTACCAAAAAATTCCAAACAGTCACAAATAAAATTAAATTTTGGCATCTTGAAGACGTCATTTCACCATGGCTCCTTCTCCAGCATGTAGAGGATATTTTTACCTTTCCAATGAGCCCTCACTCATCTCCTAACTCCTTATAGTTTGTGAGAAAATGAATTTTAAAGTTTAAAAATAATATATTTTTTAAGGCCTAGCCGGCCTATGCTCAATTCCTTCATGTCGGCCCTCCAGCACAACATACAGGTCTTTTCGTAAAGACGAATTACTATAAATACAGGCCCGTCTTTTTCAATTAAGCAAGCAAGTTCGGTGAAAATTTCAGAGAGCATTTTGGTGAAATATTTTAGAGAGAAGAATATCCGAGTTCTGACTTAGAATTTTGTGGCAAACATATCCAAAGTTCTGAAGTATATACATACGAAATTCTTGAGGCAAATGAATGAAATTTCTGGGCATACTTCCGTGATCTATCAGCCTGTTACAGCTCGATCTAACAGTCCCTTACTAAAGCTCAGATCACAGTCTTGTGAAGCTCAAACAACATGCAATCTCCTTGAAGGCACAATTTAGGACTCGGCATAACCATCAAGGGACAGTCACCCTGAGAGGATTACAAGGAGTTTGGACCTATATTTTGTGGAGGCTTGGACATATAATAATCTACAGGAGGTTGTTCTATGGACAGAGTTTCAATTTAGTCAAATGAGTGTTTGGAGGAATTGGACCTATGGCTTGTAGACTGTGTTAATACTTGGATCAAAGGGATAGTTTTAGCTTGACTTGGTGAAGTCACAAAACTTTGGTCTAATATCCCAAAAGTTGTTGGAATTAAGGCTGGGACAAAGTTTGGATGTTTTAGGAGCTTGGTCTCCTCCACATAAGCTACAGGACTACGGATCTGTCTTATAAGGGCTTAGTATTGTGAAAATACTTCAGGACAGAACTTGGCAGTGTCGAGCAGCTTCAGCACTTGGCCCTGACTTATGGAGTAGCCTCAGAACTTCACTCGGACTTGTGGTGTAGTATTTAGAACCTGTGACAGCAAGCACATTCTGGACAACATTGGTATTTCAAATTGTATCATCAAACTTCTATTTAGCTTGTAGATCAGTCCTATTTCCTTGATAAACAGTGGAGGTATAATAAACTTGAGAAGGTTATGTGAAGCGTTACATATTTGTGGAAAGATCCAGTCTTAATCTCAACATGTGGAAATATACATAACAGTCTTGGACTCTTATTGTAGTGACCTAGATCCTTCCAGCACTTGTTGCGTCTTTCAATTTTTGGTGGTGATGCATTGATCTGTGGTGCAAAAGTGTTGGTGCAGCCGTAGTGTTAGTACAGTGTGGTGCAGAACCATTGGTGCAGTATGGTGCATATTTGGTGATGAAGAGTGATGTAGGAATAATGATGCTTATTGCTAGATGAATAGTGCAGAACCCAGACAAGGAACAATGATCATCTTGGGACAGTGAAGTGAAGCTCAAACACAAGTCAAGTCAAGGACAAACCAAGAATAGTGAAGAAGTTTGTTGAAGACATTCAACCTTGAGAAGTCTTGTGGAGAGCTTTGAAGATCACAATGCATCATCGATGTCATCACGATGTCACCTTGGAGAAATTGTTTGGGTATGATGAAGAGTAGTGGTGACTCCTTATAAGAAGAATAAGGTTGTCATTGATGACGTAATGTGGAGACTACAATGAAGACTAAGTGAAGATTGTTAGGACTTGTTGAAGAAGAATTTGGGAGCCATGAATAATAGCCAAAGATATTTTGACGAAGTGAAGTTGTGGGTTGGAGCCCAAGAGGTTCGAGCCTCATAGAGACAAGGTCGGTGCCTTGGAAGATAGGGTTGGAGCCCTAGAGGATAGGTGTCCTCAAGAGACAAGGTTGGAGCCTGTACGAGATACAGGGTTGGAGCCCTTGAGGTTGGTGCCTCAGAATTGACAAGGTTGGAGCTTTGGAAGTCCAAGTCGGTGCTTGGCAAATACAAGTTGGAGCCTGGGAGATTGAAGATTGGTGTCTTCATCTAGGGTTGGAGCCCTACATATATTGTACTTGATTTATTATAAAGAAATTAATAAAAGCATTTATTCTTATTATTCATTTTGTGTTCTAAATATAGGTGATCTAACTGGTAAAATTAAAAATTGAAAAGAAATACTGGTTCACCCCCCTGTCAGTATTCCCAACAAACTGGTGGTCTGTATGGGGGCAAGCTCCACTCCTGCTAGATGTCTCTAGATCTTGAGCCGTTAATCTGTTTCCTTATATTCAAAGAAGACAAATTCTTAACTAAGCAAAAACAATTTTAAAACATACTCCACACCCTAAATATAATTGTGAATAATTATATAAATTATATAATTTTTTAAATATAAATAAATATATATCATATTCATATTACAAATGTAACACAACCTATATTATAAAAGAGACCGCTAGGCACAATAAAGGAAAGCTATCTTAACACTTAATATCAAGATCCTTTTGCTAGAAAAACTCTAAAATATAAACACAACCTACACATGAGGTTAACATATCATAAAAACACCACCGAGTTAATAACTATGAAATTGAAAAACTAACGTAACTCTTACCCATTTACTCCGGACTAAAGAAGGGCTTTAGGGTTTTTGGGTTGGTCTTAGGGTTTGTGTCAACATTAGGGTTTGGGCGAGTGGATAGGTTATTCAGGGCTCACAACTAATATGTGGGTGTTGGGTACATTTGCGGTAGACAGGAGGAAGCAGGAGGGGGAGTTGCAGCTGAAGAGATGAGTCACAGGAAGTTCGAGCATCCCAGGCATGGCTCTCTGGGATTTCTCCCTCGCAAGAGGGCACGTAGACATAGAGGAAAAGGTCCAGAAAAATATTTCACAATTCTCTGTCTCTCTGTTTTTCCAACTAGACCCGCAGAAACTAATCTTGTTATTCTGTATGTGTTTGTGTGCGTTGTGATAAATGCAGTGAAGTCATTCCCCAGGGATGATCCATCGAAGTCTTGCAAGCTGACGGCCTTTTTGGGCTACAAGGCCGGCATGACCCACATCGTCAGAGAGGTCGAGAAGCCCGGATCCAGTAAGCCCATCTCTTTATTTCTGTAGATCCCCTTGCCTTAACGATTCCTTCTCCATGCTTGTTTGTTTTTGGTTAGTTAGCTAGTTAATCGATCGCCTTTTCTATTTGCAGAGCTTCACAAAAAGGAAACATGCGAGGCTGTAACCGTAATCGAGACCCCGCCAATGGTGATCGTTGGCGTTGTCGCTTATATCAAGACACCCAGAGGGCTTCGGACCCTTAACACAGTGTGGGCTCAGCACCTCAGCGAGGAGGTGCGGAGGCGGTTTTACAAAAACTGGTACAGGGCTAAGAAGAAGGCCTTCACTAAATACGCCAAGAAGTATGATTCCGAGGACGGTAAGAAGGAGATCCAGGCGGAGCTCGAGAAAATGAAGAAGTATGCAACTGTCATTAGGGTTCTTGCTCACACCCAGGTATGAACGCGTTCTATCCGGATAATCGATTCTTTGTTTTTTGGCTAGGAAAAAGGAAACAGAATGCCACCCGAGGTGATGAAGCTTCATAAATTGCTAGGTTGGGGGCCTGCAGATGTGCTATTTTGTTTTATAAAATACAACAAACCCAGGGTCAAGCCCCAGGTTAGAAAACATCAAATTCATTCTAGACCGCCTAAGCGCAAATAAATAGATTGTTTGATTTTATTAAACCTTGCATTAGACCCGGACACATAGATTAAAAAAAGGTTCCATCTTCTATGTGATATTTTCAAAGTCCTAAAGCAAAAGATTGAAATGAACACAGATATTGGTGCATTGTAAGGAACCAAATCTCTGATCTCATTTGGGTTGGGTGTGTCGTTGTCTCTACTTTAAACAGTCTGCCTCTTGCTTTCATCGGTTTCTTTACCAACTTTTCTTTACCTAAGACTAGATCCTCCTGCGATATTCCTGGTCTTTGATATGCAAGTTTGATATTTCCATGATTTGTGATTATGCTGCATAACAGAGGAGAAACGCCACTCGATTTCCACCTCTCCTGTCCCGCATATCTAGCGCTTCCTCTACTTTCTTCTCATCTTACTGTTGTACATCTTAACCTGTGAGAACTGGTTCTCTGTGCTATTATGTGCTTTACATGCCAAGCAATTTTACACTTCCCGCAGTGTTTCTTTTTGATTTATTGTCTGTTGAAGCTGTATATGTAGTATTGCTATTTTTTTATGCGCTCAGTTGTATCTCTTATCGCTTCTTCTGTGTGATGGCTTTGCTGGCCATTCAATCAGGCATCTGATTGGTTTGCCTTCTGACTTGCTGTAATCTGACTAGTTTGAGTTTCTTAGCCTCTTGACCAGTTTTCATGAACTAGGAACTGCCTACCTCATAAGAAGATCTATGAGGAGTGTAGAATTCTTTTCAGTAATGACTTTGAAGGCTTCTATTGTCATTGCTTCACATATTAGGGCCATGCCCCCATTGTCAAGGTTTCACTTGTTCCTGCCAGTGCACCGTTGCTTTCAGTTGAATTGTTTTCCCCTCCCCTAGGTATTCGAGGGCATCTATTAATCTGGATTTAATTAGATTCTCCTGCAATGTTTACGTTCAACCAACCTGGTTCAAGGGATCAAATTGTTTGGGACTTTTTCTTGGATCTGGCATTGACATAGATCCTCCTCAACTTGGATCTGCCTGTTTGAGTAAAGTTGATTTCTGTCTGTTGATCTGAGGCAGCACAATATTTGGCTCTAACCGCAACTGTTCCTATCATAGTTCTTTTGAATTGAATCCATACTAGCTCTGGTATTGAATCCATTGTACATACTAGCTCTGGTGTTAATTCTCTGTTCAAATATAAATCAGATGATGAACTTTGCTTGAACTGTAGTAAAAGAAATACATGTTACATACGATAGCCTAATGGTAAAACTTTGATACGAGACTCTAAAAGCAAGCAACTAACATGCTGGAAGAACTCTGGTTTGGCCATTGCTATGGATATCAGACTGTCCTACAGTCTTGATTTACAGCCCAGTTTTTCTTCAGAATTTTTGCTTACCATGTGGATTTGCCCCATTTCTTGAACAACTGCTTGGCAGATTTAACCTTTATGATGATCTGGTGGTTGGACCACGTGTCCTACAATTTTCATATATAGGTGGAAAATTCACATTTCAGGAGCAGTTGGCCTCAGATTTTTGCTTCTTCTGGATATCCTCTGTACCTTCGTGGGATAATCGTTCATCTGAACGTTAATGGTTCCTCTGTGAGAATATTTCCATAGATTGACGGTGAAAAGATTAAAACTACTTTTGGCCATATCTATGGATTTCATACTTTATTTGAGATCCTGAATTTTTCCAGCCTATTTTTTTTTGTAGGTAAGCTGTATAGTCTTTGTTGCAGTTGTTGTTGCACTGGTTTCTGGGATAGAGGGATGTGCCCGCAGGATGCCTAGAGCATGTACCTAAATTTTTCAATGGATTGTGGATTGGGGACGGCAATATAACACACATATACGAATACATATTAAAATTTTTTCTAGAACTTAGTGTAAACATTCATAGATGCTTGTAAACAAGATAGTCGAGACTCTATACATAGTAGTGTGTGAGTCCTTACATTTAAATAGTTCCGAAAAAGCCCAAGAATTTAAGAAAAGAGCCTGGTGACATCCCATTATTGGCACTTGGACATAAGCAAAATGCAGCTTAGCTTTAGGAAACTCGAAATGTAACTATTTTCTATTTGTAACAAGGTCTGTGAAGAGGCTATGAGATGAACACTTCTCTCTATAACAGTTTTTCTGATTCAAATTTCTTGTTTATGATGATTATGTAATAGGGCATTCCCTGCTGGATAGGTTCTGTAGAACAAGAGCAATAGACCTTGGAGATGTTGCATTGTTTGGTTTGTTTACATGGAGACTTTGCTTGCTGTAATGTTTTAACCATAGTTTAAAAACCAGGCCGAACCGAATCAGAACCGGTCGAGTCGACCAAGCCGAAGGGTAGGCCGGTCCGACTCGGTGGTTGAACCGGTCAGGTGGTTGGTTTGTTACTGAGCCGGCCGGTTTTTTGACCGACTCGGCCAGCTTGGCCTGGTCCGAGTTAAACCGGCTGGTTTGTTCCAGCCGGCCAGGGGCCCAAAAACAATGAAAAATTGGACTTGAAAATGAAATTTTTTTTGCTGTTAGGTTTTGTTTAGGGTATCTAACCCCTCCCCATCCTATTTAACTTACCCAACCCCTCTCAATACCTCACATCTATCTCATTGAATTTGCTTGAGCATTTGTGAGGTTTTCTGAAGAGTTGTGGAGTTGGTTTTTGGAGCAGCTTCATGGTAATGTTAAATTCTTATTCTTGTCACTTTTACTTAAATTTTTAACATTACCATGAAATGACTCAGGATTTTTGAGAGTGGTTCCGACCTCATTGGTTTTCATATGGAGAAAGTAGAATTATAGATCTCATTCAAAATCCATCTGACTTGTCAGTTTTTCAGGATTTTTGAGAGTGGTTCCGACCTCATTGGTTTTCATATGGAGAAAGTAGAATTATAGATCTCATTCAAAATCCATCTGACTTATCAGTTTTTCAGGATTTTAGGATTGGGTTATTGCAATGTTTCCATCGAATTTTGTCATGTATTAGGGTATGGAACTCGTATTTAATCAAGAGCACCAATCCCTCTATTTACCTTGATGTTAGTGACCTTGGTTATGTTTTTTGTTTTGATCTCTATATCATCATCCTGTATTGGACAGTGCACTGGGTGCAATTTTGATATAATGGATATATTCATGAGCCTACATTGATCATATGTTGTCTTTTGTGACTTGTCTATATTGTAATGCTTTGTGTTTGGAAACATGAATAAAAATCTTTAAATTTATGTTTTTGTACAAAAAAATTAATATTTAATGTATTTTTTACAAAAACCAAGTCATTGAAACCGAGTCGACCGAGTCATTACTGATTCGGAGTCGGAGTCCGAGCCGACCCTTGGCCTGGTCGGAACCCGATTCCGTTTTTTAAAACTATGGTTGTAACTAAAAACACAATACTTAAATCACCCCAAGACCAATGAGAGTGCATGTCTTTAGCTGCAATGTGTACAGATTCATATTCAGATGTGTTATAATACAAAAGAAATGGATGCAAGAAATGATCATATTGCCCAAACATCAATGAACAGTGTCAAAACTGAATGTATATGCCTGGAACATTCCTGAAATCTTCCAGCAAGTCCCTGTGGAGTACTTGTCAGTTTGGGATGTCTCTGAAATTCTGGAATGGGTATATATGAGGTTTTTATCCTTCTTTGACACAGTAAGCAACATTTCGTTCTTTGTTCTGACATAGGCTTCCCTTTCGCTCCTTTTGTAGAATTCTTCTCTAAGACAGGATAACGTTGATTCTTTCTTCATCAATTTCTAATGGGCCAAATGAAAATATTTTTCCAGGATAGGCATGGATCAGATGGGTCTTCAGTCTCCTCTCAATATGCATTGATGTTGATCCATCCTTTCTTTTCCATTTCTACATGTACTGTTCTATCTCTCACAATCTTTAATAGGAGGGTGTCCATCAATCACTTATCCCAAATTGACATCTATGAACCTTATTTTATCTTCCAGAAACTGAAGTCATATTGATTTAATGTTGCTTGCAGTACTATTTCAGATAATTGACACTTCGGGCAGATATGTGAAGCGCTAAAGGCCTAAGTATTTTGATCTTAATATTTTGGCCGATAAAGTATCAAGTTCAATGGTTATACTTCAGCACAGCTTGGTCATCAGGGCTTTGCTGACCATGTCTAATCTTGTAACTCCCCATCCAACTTGGCAGGCAGCAATCAATCTTATCAGAAGAAGTTGAACTGGTTAGTCTGGTAGTTTCCAGGCTTTAACTGGTCTGACTCTGACTGGTGGCATGGAACCTGAAAGGGCTGGTTTGCTATGGAACTGGCTGGTTTGGTATCCAACTGGTCATTTCACCGAACCAGCCAATTCTGTAAAATGCGACTAAGGACCCTTAGAATGCAAATTAAAAAAACAATAATTTCTGAGCGGGGCAGCTTAATAAGTCAACCCTAGGGTCCTACTAATGCTATATATTTAATGGTAATGTTAAATTCTTAAAGTAAAATTTTAACATCACCATTAATTGTTTCAGGATGCTTGAGAGTGGTTCCAACCTCCTTGGATTTCATATGGAGAAAGTCGAATTCTAAATTCCAATCAAAATCCAGCAGATTTAACAGTTTTCGGGATATCAGGGATTGGGGGGGATTGCAACATTTCCATTGGATTCTGTCATGTATGAGGGTTTGAAAATGACATTTAATCAAGAGCACCGAGCTCTTGATGTACTTTATTGTTGGCCTTGATTGTTGAACTCCTCTGTCATGACCCCAGTAAAAATGTACTTATCACTGAGTCTCGATTTGACATGTTAAGCCTTTTCTATCTTATTTTAATCCCTAGAGAGTGATATTGATGATTATTATCCCAATTTTGATCAAATGTAGGTATTTTTTGTAGGATGCGTTTTCCTGGACTTTAGATGCCATCTAGAGCCTCTTTGTTTATATATTTTGGGTTCAGATATTGAGTACACTCAGTGCATATTTGTGTATAATGGCTTGGATTCATATGCATGCACATGAATATGTGTGTTTATTTATTTTTATTAAAATTTGCATATTTATGTAGATTTTGGTTGACTTTTTTTTCCCCCCTCTTTATCTGGTCCCAGTTTTGGTTCTCAGTTTACAGGTTGACTGGTTTAATGACTGGTCTGGTGATAACATTGGCAACAATTGCCTTTTCCTTCTGTAGTTTGCCCCATTCCATAGGAAGGCCTTGGATGAGCTTTCATTTTCTGTTATTACCTTCCTTGGTGGCAGCAAAACTGAAATATGAGGGTGAGTCCATCACTACTGATTGAATGAAAACTAACTTGCTTGTAAGAGATAATTTCTTGTTCTTTCATGAGTGCAGTTTCTTTTTTATTTTGTCAACAATTGACTCTTAGATATATGGTGGGAATGCTGCCTCTTTGGAACCCCTAGGATTTGTGCTGTTGTTTTCTGAATTTTGAACATTCACCTTATAAATAATACTTTTAATTTGATTTTGCTTATTTCCTTATCAGAATCTTTTTTAAATCTGGTAGTATCCTTTTCAAGGTATTGGATTTGCTGATATTTATCTTCCCCCATTACCAGAGTGCCATCTATAAATCAGGAGTCGATGATTGAGGCAATATCTGAGGACACTTTGAGACCTTTGATCTCTCTTTCATCTTTGCCCAATTTATTACTCCCCCAGCATGTACACGATTACGATGAAGAAAAGAACTGCAAGAGGGCACCCTTGCCTTAGTCCTCCTGTAGCCTTGAAAAAGCTGGATGGAACCCATTAATTAGCATAACAAAGAATGCACAGTAAAAACACACTGAAACCCATTCCACCCATGGGTTTATTTTTTGATTAAGTGTATTTTCTATTGCCTTTTTGGACCAAAATCGGGTTACATCTATAATCTTTCTGTCTACCTGCCAGAAACTTGGCCTGTTCTGTGGATATAAGGAACACCATCCTCAGCCTGGAAGCTTTGATATAATCTTGTAGGATGTGTTGCATAGTGAATTAGGCCTGAAACTGCCAAAATAAATTGCCTGCTCTTTGCTGGGAATATGGGTGAGGAAGGTTGAGCTGAAGGCTCGAACATTCTCTTTAATATTGCTGGCTCTTTGGCCCCACTTGGTAATTCAGATAAAGTCAGATCTGATAGTATCTTCACATCTTCTGATAGAAGCCCATTTTGCTATTGTCTTTTTGGAACAAAATCAGATTGCATCTATATGATCTGTTCTGTCTAACTGCCACATACTCTGCCTGTTCTGTGGATATAAAAAACACCATCCTCAGCCTGGAAGCTTTGATATAATCTTGTAGGATGTGTTGCATAGTGAATTAGGCCTGAAACCGCCAAAATAAACTGCCTGCTCTTCACTGGGGATATGGGTGAGGAAGGTTGAGCTCTGAAGGGTTTGAACATTCTCTTTGATATCATGGACTCTTCAGCCTCACCTAGTAATTCAGGTAAAATCAGATTTGATAGTGTCTTCACTTCTTCTGATAGAAGCCCTTGTGAAACAGGCCTAGGGGTTTTTCATTTCTTCACTGAGAAAACTGCTTCGTGTAGTTCTTCAGTGACTGGGGTCAGCTCTTGTTTGTGTTTTCTGATATTATTTTGATTTGCATTCTAAGAAGGTTTTTGCATTATTCTGATATCTGTCCTTATCTGTCAGCAAATTCTTTAAATAAACCTCTGCATATATACATTTATTTTGTTGTTCATGTTATCTTTGTTTATGTTTAAAATCTTGTACCGAGACTTCTTATCAGGTATGATCCATGAGAGGTTTTTTAATCCCTGTCTCTCTTTGAGTTATTGAATACGAGATTTCTGTTTTCAGAATAATTTCTCTTATTTTGTATGCTATGTCCAGATTGGGTTAGACCTGATTTTATCTTGAAATGAAGTCCTCTGATCTCCTTGACTTGTCCTATTCTTTCTGCTGTGTTTCTTTTTCACCTTTCATTTTTTTCTCATCTCGGAATATATAACAAAAAACTGTACTTCAGTTGCATTTAAACATTTGGCAGCTTCTTTATGGTATATATTTTGGATCCTCAGTGGGTGTATTCTCCTCTCACAAACCTCTACCAGGCATTCCAAACTGGTTGTTAATATCACATGAACTCAAATTTGAAAGGGTTTTTTCAGGGCTCTGGTTTTCCCTTCTATAGTGTCCATGCTGAGTGGCCAGTGATCCACAAGCGAACTTTTCAGGATAGAATACAGTCATGTTTCAAGTTCTTTGGTTGCCCAATTTTTTCTGATCAGAATTCAGGAATCTGTATAATCTTTTCATGACTATACCCCTTTCTCTTCTTATCTTGTTCCAAGTAAATCTTTGATTTTTTGGTTCAATGTATGTTAGATGGTTGTTGACAAAATCTCTGGGACTGAATTTAACCTTTGTACTTCCTTTCTTTTCATGGGCTCAAGATAGCAGTTTGGGATCACTCCCCAGGCTCCAGGGCAGATCTTGTGAGTGTTTTTTTTTGCCAATTTAATTCTCCTGATGGGGTGTTCCAGCATGCAGGATTCAAAATGGCTAATATTGAGTCATACATTTGTGATCATCAATTTGATTCCATTCTTGGAGAAGATGTTAGCTTGTGATCACTTGAATGATAACTGATGAGGGTTACTCAAGATGGATAACTGGCCTTCCTACTGGACCTGTTGAGTTCCCTTTGCTTGCTTTTAGATTATATCTTTCACCTCCTCCATCTTCTGGGGATTTGTTTTTGATTCTTGAATGAACATCACAGTAGGGATTGTAAGCTTAATTTTCCTTTTTAGACTTATTTACTTGCATGGAGTGATTGTGGGTAGTTTAGTTCCTTGCCCTGTAAACTGAATCTGTTGCATTGGCCTATGCTTGCTTCCAGATTCTCTCGCCTCTATCCTCAGTTGAGTCATTTTTATTCTCTAATGAACATCATATCAGGGATTGTAAGCCTAATGTTCCTTTTTATTATTTTCATGGCCTCGACTCATTATTCATTGCTGCCATTTTAGACTGATTCAAAGAAGTCAAACTGCAGTAAGTGCGAAAAACTGTATACATGGAATAATTGCACAGAGTGCTTGTGTGGTTCTCACCGCCTTGACTCCCGATAAATTGTTTCCTTCTATTCATTGTAGCCATGTCAGTCTGATTTGAAGAGATACAGACTACAATAAATGCAAAAATCCCTATAGTTCTCAGTAAGAATCAAAATGAACTGGAAATCAAACTTTGAATGTTCAACTAAAGGAAATTGTGTATGATTTACCAGTATTACCACTTCTGTAATATTTTTGAAGTTCACGTCATTCCTATTGGTTTAGCACTAGAAAATGGGACAAAAGAATTTGCTTTGTAGTATGCCAATTTCTGTGATTGTTCTGCTTCTGGGAAAATCTTATGCTACTTCACAAATATGACCTATCATTTTTACCAGTCTTTTAAAAAATGGAGTTAAGTGATGTAGACAATGTTTTTCATATTTGTGTATGAAGATATTTTAGTCTATTGATCTCCCCAATTTCACATTTTCAGATTAAGAAGATGAAAGGATTGAAGCAGAAGAAGGCACACCTGATGGAAATACAAGTTAATGGGGGAACCGTTGCCCAGAAAGTAGATTATGCGTATAACTTCTTTGAGAAACAAGTTCCTATTGATGCACTTTTCCAAAAAGATGAAATGATTGATGTCATTGGTGTCACAAAGGGTAAGGGTTATGAAGGTGTGGTAACCAGGTGGGGTGTTACCAGACTGCCCCGAAAAACTCACAGGGGTTTGCGTAAGGTAGCTTGCATTGGTGCTTGGCATCCAGCTAGGGTTTCCTTTACTGTTGCCAGGGCTGGTCAGAATGGTTACCATCATCGTACTGAGATGAATAAGAAGATCTACAAGATTGGCAAATCAGATCAGGAATCCCACAATGCAATGACTGAATTTGATAGGACTGAGAAGGATATAACACCAATGGGTGGTTTCCCTCATTATGGTGTGGTAAAAGATGATTACATTATGATCAGAGGATGTTGTGTGGGCACCAAGAAGCGGGTCGTTACTTTGCGGCAGTCATTGCTGAAACAGACTTCTCGTACTGCCTTGGAGGAAATCAAGTTGAAATTCATTGACACATCCTCTAAGTTTGGGCATGGGCGTTTCCAGACAACACAGGAAAAGGCCAAGATTTTTGGTAAATTGAAGGCTTAGGTAATTAATACTAGTTGTGGATGTTTCATCCATGCCTGCAAATATATTTTTTGCAGATGAGGTTAACTTCAAGGATTAATTTTGAATATTGATTTGCAATCCTTTGTTATGTATTGGATTTTTCAGATAATTTTATTGAGCACTGATTTTTGCGAGGTAACGTTCAGTTTCAGTTTTCATTATTGGGAGCACATAGCTATTGCTGTTTTTGAAGTGTTAGAGTAGCTGCATAAATCAGCCATTTATTTAATTGCTAGGTTAAAATAGACAATGTTGACTACCTTCTTGAAAATCGATTTAAAGTGTTCTGTGCTCATTATGATGTCTTCTTTTGTTGTGTTGTAAGGCAAATCTCCATTTTCATGTCTTTCTCTGCTTTCAACACTGACAATTGATGATGAAGTGGTGGCCATGAATATGAAGATTTTTGTGGACGTTAGTTGCTTTTGGTTTTTGTATGCCACTTCTTTATGAATTATTTAATTTTTATTTACTCACTTTTTTGATATTGAAGCCATGATATACTGATATGATCATTTGTTGTTGCTTTAAAAGGTATTAGTGCTAGATCTTAGCTTCTGGTAGCCTACACGATGACCGTGCTAAAGATTGCTAGAGGGGATTTTTATTTTGATATTAATTGCTAGTGCTTGTTAGATGACTGCTGTGATAATGCAAGTTGGTGCTCCCTGTGTTGATAGCTCTTACTGTATATATGTGAAAATTGTTAATATTTTGGTGCTTTTTAAATTAGGACCACGATAAAGCACATGCATTCTATACAGCATGCTGCCTGCCCTAAGAGATTACCAATTAGCACAAAAGAATTTACATTATTTTCCGGTCTAATACTTCTGTACGATATTAGTGAAAGTTATTCAAATGACTTGTTTCAATGAGCGATCTTTCATCTCGAATCATACTAGTAGGTGAAAAATCTTTAGCCTTAAAAAGTGCAAGTAGCTGTCTATATTAATATTATATTATTTGCTAGTGTTTGTTAGATGACTGCTGTTATATTGACAGTTTTTGTGGGATGGCTCTTAATGGCTCGTACTGTGTATGTGAAAGTTGATATGTTGGTGCTTTTTAATTTAAGGCTACGACAGCACACGTGCAATCTGTAGAGCCTGCTGTGTGCCCTAGGAAAATACCAATTGGCACAAACTAATTTATATTATTTTCCAGTCTGATGATCCTGTACAACGATACTCGAGTTATTCAATTGAGTGTTTCAACGATTATTTCTAATTATATTATCATTAATAATGTTGAAATTTAAGATCAGTAGTGTCAGTAGCTTGATTGCAAGCTATATTTTCTGTGAAAAGTAAACCGTGGAAATGGATTGGCGGTGAAACTTTTATCCTCCGTAAGATCATTCTGCGTGTTCTGAAGTTGATGATATTTTCAGAACACCCGGATTCTGTATTGTATCTGAAGATCATGAAGATAGTTACCTGTCCTATAAGTACATAAAATGGACGTATATCATATGGCTACATATTAACAACAAAGCAACTCCAGATGTATAGACTAATATTCAATTTAATCCCTATTAAATACAGGTTATTAACAAGGTTGTCCTTAAACTGATTGTACCTGTCCAAGAATCTGCTAGTACTACCCCAAAGCCATAAACAGTATGAGATAATAAACAAGAGTACAGTATAGAATAAACTTTTGATTGGAATGTGCTTTCGACATAATCATGACAATATCGTATTATTGACTGTACTTTTGACATGCTTATCTAATTCTGATTATAATTCTATAAATTTTTAAATTCTGATTACGCTATTATTATATCTTTTTCATTGAGAGGATTTAGAAAGCGGTCTACATAATAGGAAGTTAACCATCGAGACTTAATCGCTGTAAATATTTAATCTAAAGGATTTAGCACTAACAAGTTTTGAATGAGACTCGAGTCATTTTGATACTGAAATTAAAGTGACACGGATCAGGAAAAAGTCCAGTTGAGGATAACCAAGCCATAATAATGGCTTACCAGTTCATAGGACTATTAATGTATTTTTACAACTATTAAACAGCCATCTTTAATTTTATAGCATCAACAAAACTATATGCATATCTCCATTCATATAGGGATCAACCAAAATTAAAATTGTTGAAGCGCCACATTTTGATTTTTCCCCTGTTAAATACACGAGAGGAGAGAGTCGTGCAGCGGGGTTATTTGAATCATTCCCAAATCATGCTTTGAATTTAATGAAACGATTATTAGAAAGAAACATAATTCTCTTGTTCTACTAATAAGATCTTCAGGGCAATCAATTTCTCAATTTTCCCATTTTTTGTTTCATTAAAAACAACCCTTTGGATTTATCAGCATTCAATTTCTCAATTTTCCCATTTTTTGTTTCATTAAAAACAACCCAGTCTTGGGTATGAAAAGGATGTGTCATTTCACATTACAGACTACAAACCAATCCAGTGTCAAAATGCTAGGTTCCTTAAAGATGGTTCATCTTCACCTACTACTTAAGATATGTAGATGCCAACATTGTGATTGATTTGGCCACAGGAAAGATCAATGGTTTTATCTTCACCTTTGTAAGCATTGTGGAAAACATACTCGTCATTCAGACATATGTTCCAAACACAAGACAACTGCAAGAACAAAGGTTCACCTTGGATGGATCACTTCTCAGTAATGGTCTTCAACAACCAAGAATATATATCAGTGATACCTTAGAGTTCATTATCGAGTGTTGCAATGTCTTGTAGTAGAGATAACTCCCATCTTCTCACTTTGTATCTGACCGGGGGAAACTGATGGTCAACTACTTGCTTCAAAGAAATATTGCGTGATCTTGATCCAAGCCCGAACCAAAGCGAACTTTTAGAGCCTAGAGCCAAAGTCAGGGATAATCGGATTCATAGTTGTAGCTAGAGACATATTCATGCTCCATCAACATGTTTTGGTTGGTGGCTTATTTTAAACCACCACCTGTAGAAGACTTCGGCTTTTGCTATCCATCTCATGAGGGAGCACTTCCACATCACATAATAATTTAGCTTCAAGTTAGATTCATAATTGTTCCATGAACTACTTTGAGCCTAGTTCAGAGTTGGTGGTCAACCCTAAACCACCACTTGTAGAAAAATTAGGGTCCATTTGGTTTGTGGTCTTTGTTGAACAACTATTTTAGGGAGCACATCCAACCATTGGATGCCGTGCACTTTTGTATCACATACACCTCGGTTTTTTTTTTTTTTGGTTATGAAATATTGTTTTGTTGTTATCTGTGGGGGGTGGTTGTTGGACACCTAATCCGTTAGGGTTGGTGTGGAGGAATTCCAAGAGTCATTGAGGTCCAAGAGTCCTCTTGAAAGATGAAAACCAAGGGTCACACAATGTACTTATATGTGTATCTTATGAATAGAAATGCATCTCATGTTTATCTTAATTTTGTATCTATTTTGTGAGTGAGTTCAACATGTACTGTATTTTAATTCTATAAAGAACAATATTATTTTTATTTTTTAATTTTCTCGATTTGGGTTTCCAAAGTAAAATATGTGTTAATGTTTGTGTTTTGCCATTGCATATTTTTTATTTTATTGAGAATCTATTTGCAATAATTAACTTTATAGGGTTAGAACCTACAAGGATCATTGTGAATGTTCATACCCGAGTAAGACTAATTGTCAATATATAGTGGGAGTTGGTCCTAGTGCTTTGGTTATAATATTCTATTGATCCCACCACCTCCTCATTATAGTGATCATCCCTAGCACCATAACTTCGGCTCCTTTGGCCCCCCCACTAGAAATATAAACATGTGCTCAAAGTATCTGTATCTTCTTAAAGATGAATGCATAGAGAACTATCCTAAATGCACAGTTCCCACCTGTTGAATCGTGGCAGGTAGTTAATTGGTGCTTAAGTTCAATCAACATCATCTCGGCCCATACTAGGTCAATTCAATCACACTCTCCTCCAAAATATTCTTACTTCCAGATATTTTATGGAGTTAATGGCTACCTAATATATGGATCACATCTCACCATTGTAGCCCATGTCTTCGGGCTCTCAATATTAGCCAAATGGTGTCCTTAACTCTTACCCTTCAGTATATAATTCCTATCCCTCCCACAAGGAAATATTGGCCAAGTCTCCCCCTACCACAACAATTTGAGGGAGCCTAGTGAGAAAGTAGATGATCCTTGATCATGGTAGGTATCTGTAGACCTTAAATAACAAATTCATCCACATTATGGTTTTAATACCTCACTATCCATGTTAGGAGGTTCTCTATCCAAAGCACCAATAGTTAGAGCGACATGCATTTCTTCTCATTAGGTTGATAACTTGATTACCCCCTAGACTCCCTCATTTTAATGCTTTGCTCTCTACTTAGAGAGCCTTGTGATCCTCAAGCGGTTGGTTCAATTTGTGGTATTGCACTTCATTACCCTTTCTAAGAGCGTTTGAGATGAATCACCTTGATATTCAATGGAGTCTGTTGAGTCTGGGGGTGTGTGGTTTAGGCGCCCTTGCCCAAGCTTGTAACTTAGGGGCCCTGGGCGCTTAAGGCCCCTGGGCTTGGGTGGGGGCAGTCGAGGCACCACTGGGTTGTGATCTTGGGTAGGGGCGTTCAAGGCGCCCCCACCCAAGCCCGTGACCCAAGGGCCCCTAGCGACCCCACCTAGGCCCAAGGTCAATTACTAAAATTGACCTTAGGCGCCTAGGGCCCTTAGGTCACGGGCTTAGGTGCAGGCGGGAAATGTGCCTTGCCCAGGCTTAAGGCCATTGGGGTTGTGGGCTTGGGCAGGGGCAGTCGAGGCACCCCTGCCTAGGGCTTCTAGGTTACGATCTTAGGCGGGGGCGTTCAAGGTGGCCCTGCCCAAGGGCCCCTAACCCAAGGGCCCCTAGCGATCCCACCTAGGCCCAAGGTCGATTACTAAAATCAGCCCTACGTGCCTAGGGCCCCTAGGCTGTTGGCTTAGGTGCGGGCGAGCAATGTGCCCTGCCCACGTCTGCGACCCAAGGTGCCTAGGGTACCCGGGGTGTGGGCGGGCGAGGCACCCTACCCAGGCTCGTGACACAAGGTGCCTAGGGTCCTTGGTCCGCAGGCGTGGGCGGGGGCGCCTCGATCGGCCCTGCCCATGCCAGGGGTCCTAGGCGCCTAGGGTCAATTAATGGGTGTCATGCCCGTCCCCACCCAAGCCCTCAGACCAAGGTGCCCAGGGTCCCTGGGATGTGGTCTTGGGTGCGGGTAGGCGAGTCAGCTTGCTCGCGGTTCAAGGTGCCCAGGGTCCCTGGACCATAGGCCATGGTGCGGGCAGGTGAGGCACCCCGCCCGGGCTTGGGACCAAAGGGCCCAAGGTTCCGAGGGTCCCTGCTTTGCGGGCGCCTCAAATGACCATACACAAGCCTACAGGTAGAGGTCTTGGGCGCCCAAGGTTGATTGCGGGGGCGCCTTGCCCAACCCCACCCAATCCTGCGACCTAGGGGAGTTGGGCGCCCAGGGCCCTTGGGCTGCGTGCCTGAGTGGGGGAGCCTTGCTCGTCCCCGACTAGGCCCATGGACAAGGGGCCAAGGGTTGCGGGTCTAGGAGGGGGACCGTCACCCAAGCCAACGACTTAGGGTCACTTTGCCATTGACCTTGGTGGGGGCGCCTCAATTTCCCTCACTCAGGGGACTTGGGCGGGGATGCCTCCATTGCCCCCACCAGGGTTTGCGACCCAAATTATCCCCGGGCGCACAAGCCCCTTGGTCTGTGGGCCTAGCTAGGGGCGGTTGAGGCGCCCTCGCCCATGGCCACTCACCTAAGGGCCCTACGCGTCCACGGTAATTCCCAAAATTGACACTGGGAACCTAGGGCCCTTGGGATGCAGGCTTGGGTGAGGGTACCTCGCGCATCCCTGCCCATGGCCCTTGGATTGCGGGCCTGGGCGAGGGTGCCTTGCGCATCCTCGCCCATGGCCCCTGCACTGCGGGCCTGGGCGGGGGCGCCTTTGGGTGTGGGTGCATTATTTTCCCTCGCCTAGGCCTGTGGCTTAGGGGCCCTTGGGTCACAGGCTTGGGCAAGGGCACCTCGTCCGCCCCTGCTCAGGGCCCCTAGGCGGGGGCGCCTCGACTGCCCTTGCCCAGATCTATGGCCCAAGGGCCTTGGGTAGGGGCACCTCGACTGCCCATACCCAGGTTCGTGGCCTAAGGGCCTTGGACCTAGGCAAGGTGCATTCAAGGTGCCCTTGGGCCACGGGACTAGGTGTGGGCAGTTAGGCACCCTCCGCTAGGTCTGTGACCCAAGGGCCTTGGGCGATTACGGTCGATTCCCGGAATCGACCCTAGGTGCCTAGGGCCCCTATGCCGTGGGCCTGGGTGATTGAGGCGCCCCTTCCCAGGCTCGCAACTTAGGGGCCCTGGGCTTGGGCGGGGGCGCGTTACTCGCCCCCGCATAGGGCCATGCCCCAGGGGCCCTGGGTACGCAGGGCCGATTCCCAGATTCGGCCTTGGGCCATAAGCTTGTGTGGGGGCACCTCGCCCATCTCCTCCCAGGCCCATGACCTAGGTGCCCTTGGCACTCGAGGTCGATTATGAGAATTGACCCTAGGCGCCTAGGGCCCCGGGCCACGACGCATTGTCCTCCCCCATCTAGGCCCTCGACCTTGGGGTCCTGGGAGCCCAAGGTTGCTAAGCCGTGGGCTTGGGCGAGGGCTCCTCAACTGCCCCCACCTAGGGGCCTTGGACAGGGGTGCTTTGACCGCCCTCGCCTAGGGGCCATGGTAGGGGGCGCCTAGAAAAGCCCCGTCCAGGGCCGTGGTCTTGGGAAGGGGGTGGTTGAGGCACCCCACCCAGGCCCGCGACCCAGGGCCGATTCTTAGAATCAGCTTTGGGTGCCTAGAGCCGCGTGCCTAGGCAGGGGCGGGGCAGGGGCGAGCTACATTCCTTAGGTGGGTGGGCCAAGTTTGATTCCCATAATCAGACTTAGCCCGCTTAGGGCCTGCGACCCAGGGTCGATTCTTAGAAACAACCTTGGGCGCCTAGAGCTGTGTGCCTAGGCAAGGGCAATTGGGCATGGGCGAGCTATGTTCCTTGGGTGGGTAGGCCAAGCATGATTCCTAGAATCAGACTTGGCCCGCCCAGGGCCCGTGGGTCACAGCTTGGGAGGGGGCTAAATTTTTTTTTTAGGGTAAATTTTCATTTTAAAAGTTAAAAGATAAATTATAATAGTTTTTTTTTGTAAGTTAAAATTTTAAAATTAAATTTAATTATTTTTTAACAAAATTATTTGAATTGTTGTATTTGTTTATGTTGTTTTTTTAATTTTTAATTTTTGTTTTGTTTTGTTTGTTTACTTAAGATACATATTTTTTTCTAATTAACTTATTTACTTAATTATTTCTTTTTGTATTTGATGATTAGGTAGAACACTAGTATGTTGCCTACAAAAAGGAAGAAATCTCATTTCCATTGAAAGACTCACTACAATGCAATTTTATTCAGCAAAGAATTAATGCTATTCAATTTCTTCTATATTCAATGCAAGAAGTTACTTTGAAGAAATGAGATTTTAATGAATTACATGTGGCAGAAAAGGCAAAGGAACCTCAATCACTGTTAGATGGAATGATTGGAAATGGATACATTGAGAGATTTGAGACATCAAAGATCTATCATAAGAGGAAATTTACCAAAGTGAAGCATAAAATATTATGGAAGAAGACAATAATGAAACTCTAGAAGATGATGAGCATGGATTATATGATATTCTTGATTAAATTTAAATTATGTTTGCAACTCAAACTCATTTTTTGGAACTATTCAATAATTATACTTGTAATGTTTTGACTTTGAGATTTTATGAGAAGAATAAGTATTTTTATATGTTTAATATCTGTATTATGTGAAATTTTCACTTTAATTTTTATGTCAATCATTATTTTTTGAAAAGAATTATGATTGTTATTTTTTTTAACATAAAATTCATAAAAATTGCTATTTTAAAAACTTTTTTTGTTAAATTTTTCCCATAAAAATTGTTTATTTGAGATGTAATTTTTAGCAAAAAAGTCTCAAAATGTGTAATTTATTTGTTATATATATATATATATATATATATATATATATATATATTCAAAATGTGTATTTTTATGTCAAATGTTAAAAAATATTTCTTTTTTAGTGACAATTATTTTACGTGCATTGAAATATTAATTAACGATAAATAAATATAGAGAATTGTAACTTTAAAATATACTATGCAAAAAATTGAAAAGAACAGTGACAATTATTTTACGTGCATTGAAATATTAATTAACGATAAATAAATATAGAGAATTGTAACTTTAAAATATACTATGCAAAAAATTGAAAAGAACAGAAAAACACAAACCTTAAGAAAAAGAAAACTACTTCAAAAATTGTTGAAGTTTAAAAATAATTATCCACACTTAATACATTAAAAAATTTAGTGTAAAAAATAAGTATTTTAAAAAAAGGGGTTGATGCTGCATCAACACTTTTCAAAATCAACATGAAAATCACTAACATTTTAAAAATAATATTCGTACTTGATACATAAGAAAATTTAGAGTGTAAAAAATATGCTAAAAAAAGTGTATTATGAATCAACACTTTTTAAAATAGAATTTTGTTACCTCAAAAAATGAGTACCCGGTACAATTTCTGTTTGATAGTTTACATTGTTGGAGTCCTTATGCTTTTAAATAGGCTATATTCAACATGAATACCATGGGTTCCCATAAACCTATAGCTCAAAAATCGTTGGTAAATTGACAGTGTCAAGTTTACCCGAACAACCCTAACAACTTGATACTCCATTCATAAAAAGGGACCCTTGTATTGTACCAACCCCAATGAGTGGTAAATTTCCTCATAATTAAGGGGTAATAAATGCCAAGTCTCTCAAATATGATCTCGGGTTCTCGAGGCACCTGAACCAAAGCATTATCATAAGAAAGTAAAAGGCGCACCAGAGGGGTGGAAAATGCAAGGTCGAAAATGGGTAACTTATGCCTCAATGATTACTCCCTCCTTACATATATACACTTTAGATGTTGAACCGCCATTCACTGGTCACTTGGATATGGTAGTTGGCTTTGAAGTCATGCCCAGTCCATTGCCACCATTTTTGCATGCACCTATGAAGTGATGGGTTAAATTGTGACCTATCACTTTCCCTTGGGGGATGGAAACACCTAATAGGGTTATTCCTCTAGTCATCTCAAACACGAGAGGGAACACTTATATAGGACTTGGTTTAGCTAGATATTTGAAATTGATCTTTTTGTGAAGTATTGGTTGTCCCTAACATTAAATATAGCCCATTATGACACATCCATGGTTTTTTCTACTTAATTATTTTATATTTACACTTGATCTTAAGGAAGTTTTTCCAGGGGGTTCTCATCACAACAATAAAGGCTTCTTGAGGTGATTGCCCCACCTCCACAGTAGAAGAACAAAGGCTGTATTGTTCGTTGCAGAGAGAGATATTGAATTTGATGATGCATTTTTTTCTCCCCATATTTGAGTGTTTGGTTATTTGATGACCTCACATGATGCTTGACACCCCGAGGGAACCCTATATGCTGAAATAGTGAGCCCATAAAGCTTGGTATTGGATATATTGATGATGTGCCTAGTGGATTAAAAATTCTCCAAAGATGGCCTTGAAACTGTTTGATCGTAATCACTTATTCCATAACCTAGATGATGGTGGTCATATTTGAGATGACAAGGGAGGGTTTATACATCACCTTAGTGTGAAAATATACAAAAAATTGCAGTGATAGATTTATTTCTCCTACTTATTATTTCAATAAGTTATTATTCATAAATGTTCCGGCAAATATCGAAATAAATACTATTGCAAAATTCACGATTATATATGCAGAGAAATAAACAGTAGAGAACATAAGCATAAGAATCAATCACATGTACATTGTTATTTTTGGACAATTGTCCCCGGAAAAAACCCAATGTGGGAAAACCGGTGCAACAGATGAGGGTTTTATTAATTCTTTAGCAAATGATATCTTTACAGGGAAAATATTCGGCAGATAAATTATGAACCACCTGAGACTGAATATCTAGCTTATTCGGACAATTTTTTGACACCCATAACAACCCCTGCAAGCCCTTGCGTTAGTCTGCGTGATTCTCTGCGCAGTCCTAGTGCTGGACTGCGTGGAGTCTCTGTGCTGCAGCGTCAAGCTGCCTCCAGTGACCCACTGCTGCTCTTCAACCTTGATCTTGATCACCCTTGACCTCCTCCTTCTCCTGCAACTTCTCGCCCTGCAACTCTCCCACTGAGATCAAATTCTACAACAGAATGGATCTCCTCCGGGCACTAAGTGTGTGCTGGACTTGTCTTCGAAATGACCCTCAAACCTTCTTTTATAATCTTCCTGTTGGAGAACCAACGACCCAGATTAAAATATTAATTAATGGCTAAGATTAAATCTTGACTTGATCCATGTTTTCCAGAAGATTCACACTCTGACTTATTAATACCATTTAATTATTTCATTTTCCTAAGTTTGGACTTAGAGTCTCCATTAAAATAATCAATTATTTTAATAAGTCTCGAACCGAGTGGAATTTCCACAAACTGTTTCTGGGTTCTTTGGAACGCTAATGTCCAAGCCTCCTAGCAAAGTTTGAGACTTGGAACACTTTCGAATCCTACAAAAATCAACACTCCCTCTTAGCGAGGAAAGTGTTCCAACAATATGCCTGCTGCATGCTGCTATGATTCTGAAGCACCCTATGTGCCGCTGATCTCAGGATTTTGCTCCCACATTGGTTGCGCTGCTGCCCCTTTGTATTGCTGCCTTTGACACAACCACCGTCACTCGCTGCATCTGTACCACAACTCCCTCTTAATACTGAATCCTCCATTCTTGCTACTGGAAGGGATTCTTCATCATCCCCATCTCTCTGAAGTAGACAAACTTTGTCTTTCCCAGAGCCTTGGTGAGTATGTCTACTCCCTGTTCTCCTGTTGGAGTGTACTGCAACTGAACAGCTCCACATTGTACATAGTCATTGATGAAGTGACACCAGATGTCAATATGTTTCGACCTATCATGAAACACAAGATTCTCATAGAGCTTTATACAACTCCGATTATCACATAAAACACTGGTTGCTTCCATTATCTCCATGAGTAGATTTATTAACAGTTTCCTAAGCCATATGGCTTCGCACGAAGCTATGCTAGCTGCCATATACTATGCCTCTGTTGAACTTAGTGCCACGGACTTCTGTTTCCTAATGCACCAGGAAGTCATTCCTGATCCCAGACTAAAACAGTACCCACTGGTACTCTTCTGATCAACTGAACTTCCATCCCAATCTGCATTAGGAAAGCCACTCAACTGGACATCATTGTCACGGGTGTACTTCAATCCAAGCTCGACCGTCTCTCGTAGGTCCCTAAGAACATGTTTGGTTGCTTCCCAATGTGCCCTTTTCGGTTCCACCATGAACTAACTTAGGGTATTAACAACATAACAAACGTCTGGCGTTGTATTTACCAGATACATCAATGACCCTATGAGTTGTCTGTACAACGTAGGATCAACTTCATCATCTTCGGATGTGTCGATTTTCCTCTAGATGGTAATCATTGGAGTGGTCATGGGCTTACAATCCTCCATCTGAAATATCTTCAGGATCTCTGTAGTGTATCTTCCTTGACCAAGGAATATCTCCCCATTCTGCTGCCAAACTTCCAATCCCAGAAAATAGTGCATCCGTCTCAGATCCTTCATGTCAAACTCTTCAACTAAATTCTTCTTGCAATCTGTGATGAGCCTTGATGATCATGTAAAGAAAAAATCATCCACATACAATACCAGTATCAATGGCTCACTCCTTACTCTCAGATAGTAGAGATTGGGATCTACATCACTCTTGACGAATCCCAACTTCTGCAGGTACCTGCCAATCCGACCATACCAGGGTTTGGGAGCTTGCTTCAGTCCATATAATGCTTTCTTCAATCTGTACACATGAGTTTTCTGATCATGTGTCTCAAAGCCCTTCGGTTGTTCTATATACACTTCTTCTTCTATCACACCATTCAAGAACGCTGTCTTGACGTCCATCTAGTGAATTTCCCATCCCATATGCACAGTAAGGGACATCACAGACTTGATAGATGTGTATCTGGCTACCAGGGCGAGGGTTTCTTCATATTCTATTCCTTCCTTCTGAGCATACCCCTTAGCCACAAACCTGACTTTAAATTTCTCGATGCTGCCGTCTGCAGCATAATTGATCTTGTAGATCCACCTAGATCCTACAACAGATCTTTCTCGTGGTCTGGGTACCACTTCCCAGACATCATTTGTCATGATGGAACTATACTCTTCCACCATTACATCAACCCACACCTGGTGATGAGCTGCTTCCCGAAAAGTGGAAGGTTCTTCGACTTGAGCAACCAAGGCTTGATACCTCTCAGGCTACTTACGTTGTCTCTTCTCATTCCAGGGATTTCCGACAAACTCCTCTGCATCCTTCAGAATCTGTCGAAGTTCACTGCTTGTTCTTCCACTGGTGGTGGGTGAATTTACCAATTCTCCTCCTTGCAAATGCTCGGGAGACCCATCCTTTGGATCACTACGCCTTGGAGAGGCAACTGAATTTTCTGCTGCTGGTTGTTGGGGTTGGACCAGAGGCTCTTCCTCTGACTGCGTAGCAAAAGGCAGTTCTCATGATCTTCTGAAGGCTTTCTCCTCCATGAATTTCACATCGCTTCGCATCACCACTTTCCTCTTAGGAATGTAGATGGGATAAGCCTTTCCATTCTCGTTGTATCCTACTAAATACCCCTTTTCAGGATTCATCTCCAAATTCTTCCTCTTCTCACTCGGTACATGATAGTAAGCTGTACTGTCGAAGATCCTAAAGTGAATCACTTCGGGCTTGTTGCAAGTGAAGACACTTTTTGGCGTGCTATTTCCTAGTGCAGTGTGAGGAGTTTTGTTCTGAATGTAGACAATTGTATTACACGCTTCAGCCCATAGAAATTTGGGCATGTCTTGGTCATACAACATAGCTCTGGTTGTTTAAAAAATAGTCTGGTTCTTCCTTTTTTCCACTCCATTATGTTCTGGATTGTATGAAGCTGTCCATTATCTTTTGATGCCTTCCCTTGTGCAGAATCTGATGAATTATTTATCTATGTATTTACCTCCATTATTTGATTGCAATACCTTGATCCACTTCCTTGTCAAATTTTCTACCAGAGCCGTAAACTCTTTAAATCAACTGAAGACTTCCTCCTTGGTTTTCAAGAAGTAGATCCAGGTTTTCTTGGAATGCTCATCAATGAAGGTGACAAAATATTTGACACCACTAAGAGCTCTAATGGACATTGGCTTGCAGATATCTGAGTGTATTAGATCCAACACACCCTTGGCCCTATTGTTTCTTCTCTAATATGCTGCCTTGGCATATTTCCCCAATATGCACCCCTTGCAGACATCATCCCATTTGGTGCTCAGTTCTGGAACACTTGTGACAGTCTTCTGGAGAGTTCTCAAAGCTCCATGATGCAAGTGCTCCATTCATCTGTGTTATGTCTCTTTCAGATCCATTTCATTTGCGCTGCCAACTAGTGCCATTAAGGAATCAAACTGCAACGTGTACAACTTGTTTCTTCTTACCCCGATTTGTGCCTTCTTCTTCCAACTAGGGTGCTTGACATAGACTCTATTTCCAATAAAGTAGACGTCATATCCTCGGTTTTGAAGCTGTGACAATGAGAGTAGATTCATCACCAAAACTGGGACATGCAGTACATTAGTGGCCCAGATTCTGTTCCCTGCTTCGGTCTGAAAAACTATGGTACCTCTCCCAATGGGAGTGCACTTTGCTTTATTACCCATGGTTATTTTGAAATTCATCTACTCTTCTTGGTAGTCGGAAAAAACGACCCGTACTTCTGTCATGTGAGCAGAGGCTTCGCTGTCAATATATCAGACATCTGAGGATGTAGTGCTTGATACACAAGCAAAGTCTTCCTCTAGTCTGGATGCCAATACAGATACATCTTGATCCATCTGTTCTATCGTGCTTCTCCCCCCTCCTGGAGAACTACATGAACCCTTCTACGCTGTTGCTGCAACAATAGATCTTCGTTCACTAATAGATGCCCCCTCTGTGTTATTCATCTCTGGCTTTGATACCATGTGAAAATATACAAACAATTGTAGTGATATATTTATTTCTCCTACTTATTATTTCAATAAGTTATTATTCAGAAATATTCCGACAAATATCGAAATAAATACTACTGCAACATTCACAATTATATATGCAGAGAAATAAATAGTAGAGAACATAAGCACAAGAAACAATCACATGTACACCGTTTTTTTTGGACAACTGTCCCCGGAAAAAACCCAATGTGGGAAAACCGATGCAGTAGATGATGGTTTTATTAATTCTTCAACAAATGATATCTTTATAGGGAAAATATTCAGCAGATAAATTTTGAACCACCTGAGACTGAATATCCAGCTTACTTGGATAATTTTCTGATAGCTAGAACAACCCCTGTAAGCCCCTGCGTCAGTCTGCGTGATTCTCTGCACAGTCCAAGCACTGGACTGCGTGGATCTGTGTGGGGTCTCTGCACTGCCGCTTCAAGCTGCCTCCAGTGACCCACTACTGCTCTCCGACCCTGATCTCGATCACCCCTGACCTCCTCCTACTCCTGCAACTTCTCACCCTACAACTCTCCCATTGAGATCGAATTCTACATCAGAATGGATCTCTTTCGGGTACTGAGTGTGTGCCCGACTTGTCTTCCAAGAGACCCTAAAGCCCTCTTTTATAATCTTCCTGTTGGAGAACCAACGGCCTAGATTAAAAGATTAATCAATGGCTAAGATTAAATCTTGACTTGATCCATGTTTTCTAGAAGCTTCACACTCTGACTTATTAATACCCTTTAATTATTTCATTTTCCTAACTTTGGACTTAGGGCCCCCATTATAATAATTAGTTATTTTAATAAGTCTCAAACCGAGTGGAATTTCCACAAACTGTTTCTGGATTCTTTGGAACGCTGTTTTCCAAGCCTCCTTGCAAAGTTTGAGACTTGGAACACTTTTGGATGCTACAAAAATCAACACTTAGATCCCCAACGCTTGAGTTATTGAGTGCCACATCACCCCTTTTCGTCTTTTGAGGGTGACATAGGCCACCATTGACCTGATGTGTTGGCATGGAGTGAATTTGATGGCTTTGAAATGATCCTTGAGATGCATATTGTAGTATGGAGAATTAATTAGTCCTTATCTCACATTTTGATGGCTTATTGAGTTCATTTGGAGGGTGATTCCATGCTTTGAGATCATTTATTCCACCGTGTTGTTTTTTGTTGAATTTGTGTTATGTTTTGAGCTACGAGGTTAGCTTGTAACCTATTTCTTGTGAAACACTTAAAGTAAACTTGTCAATCGGTATTTGTAGTGAATTTCCGTGAAAGTGGTGGGGAAAGGCTCATATAAATAGAGCCTCCCCGTCATTTTTATTTTCATCATCAGAAACATGTAATTCAACCTTTCCTAAAGAGAGTGTGACTTTGACTCTTTTTTACTATATTGGGAATAATGTGATATTTGTGGATGCGACTTGCTATTGGAAGTGATTTTTGTTTGGAGGCATTATTCTAAGATTGAAAGAAGCGATCTCACGGAAGATTTTTATAAGTTTATTTCTCTCTCATTGATATTTTACATGCTTTCATGTTTAACTTAGGTTTTCAATTGGTCCATGACTAAATGTTTATTATTGTTGAAATTTTGCTTCATAATTGCATGTAAAATTGTCTCAGTTGAAAGTCTATAAGTAAACTCTATATGTGCATACCTTATACTTAATTTCTCCCCTCACAAGTATAATAATTAGGGTTTTAGAAGTGGATTCCCTAGAGCATATCACCTTAATAATCCTTCATCATCTTTGGTATATTATGCCATAAAGACTCCATTATAATTGTTAGGATAAGACATTGGTCTAAAAGTGTGTTGGTCACATTAAAACCTAAATAAATTCCTCTTCTTTTTCTCTATCCTAGATGACTAGGGCAACCACTAGGGTTTGGGAGTTGATTATGTGTATAAGTTGTTTTATTATTTAAGGGTGCCCCTAAATTGGAGGTTAGTCTCTATAAATTACACACAACAAAAGTCTAGCATAACGAGTAGGGTAATGACATCCTTTGTTTCTACTGTTTATCTATATCTAACAACCCAAAAGTTGTTTACCCGAGTTAAATCCTAGTATCTATTTGAAGCCCTTACTCCTTTTCTATTGATTATTATTGAGAGGGATTTACTTAGGCTACTATATGCCATTACATACCATGTTATTGATTTGTAAACTACTTTGAATATTCCATTCGACAATTTGTCACAACAAATTTGTTACAAATATGTAAAAAATATGAAATATACACTATGAGGGTTAATTTCTTGTTAGGTATATGGATTCATTAATTTTTGTGTTATGCTTATGTATGCAATAAATAAAATACATAGAAAATAAAAAATAATGAAATAAATCTCACAAAAAAAAATTGACACAAGATATAACCTAAAAATTATTTTTTGGGAGGAAACTTAACTGAACGGTGAGACATTGCATAGGCCAAATGGCATGTATAACCACTCATACAAACCTTGCCTTAGTTTTGAAGGCGGTCTTTCTAATCCCTGTGGTGTACTTTATGCTTTTCCCTTGCTTCTACCTGAAGTAATGCCATTGGATCAACTAGTTCTCTGCATACATGATAGGGTAAAATTGTGACTTTATGATGGTTTTGAAATCCTCCCACTTGGTCATTGGAGGATCTCCCTGCAACATTAGGGTATTTGTGTTTTTTTTTCTTACTAGGTCAAGGCATGGCTTTTCAATTTGAATTGAGCAAATGAATTCCTCTATTCTTCCTCTATACAATGAAACACTAAAATAAAATTATAATTGCTACAACAAATGATTTAACTTCAAAGCGTCGATATCACCTTGATATAGTTTGATGTTAACCTTCACTTCCATTCTAAACAGGGACTGTGAATGATTCGCAACAATCAAACTAGGTTGATCCTTTTTGGGTTCTGTCTTAGATTCCCTCTCGGGTTCTTTCGATTTTGTTGATTTCTCCTCTTTTCCGACCTTCGCACTAGAACCTCCATATTTTTCAAATAGCTTGAGCTTATTGGTTAGGTCCACCATGAGGAGGCTCACATTATTGTTTATATTTGCGACTTGTACTTCCCACACAAAATCCTCTCGTCTGTGGGATCACGATGGTTATTGACAAATTCATCGACCATGATTGAGGTGTTGCGACTTTCAACTTAATCGATTTAAATACCCTAGAATCTCTAGAATATCCTAAAGAAACCTGCTTTTATACTAATATGATCTATAATTTGCTACAAATATTCCGTTGAACAGTTTGTCATAACATACTTGACATAATTTATGCTTAAAATATGAAATCTACTCTATGAGGGTTGGTTTTTCCTTAGATTTCTAGATTCATTAATTACTATGTTATGTTTATGCATGTAATATATAAAATATACAAAAAATAGAGAACATAAAAATAAAACTGACAAACTACAATTTACACAAGATATAACTTGGGAAACCCTTTTAAGAGAAAACACAGTTGTAAGGTGATGTTGCTATGCTCTCTTTCTCTGAATGGAAAATCAATGCAAGCACAAAGAAGTGAGACCTGTGACCAATGGGATGATCTACTACACAAACCCTCTCTATTTTCTCTCTCCCTATCCACTCTTGGCAACTCTTCTCATCTATGGAACAAATTGCACTAGAATAGAATGGCACCCCTTTTCCTCCTAGTGGCTTTGTTATAACACAACCTAGTATCCTACTAGTGTTTGCGTTTGACTCCTTCAACTCTTAACTAGATTTTCAATATCGAATATTCTAGTGTCTTCTTCATCATGATCATGTGGCTAGCCTCTTTTCCATGAATAACATAGGCTAATGTGGGATTCTTTCGAATCATGGTGGTTAAAATAGGAAGGTCAAGTTTTGAGTGGCATAAATTTTGCATACAAAGTTCAATCTGAGGCATTTATTACATTATTGGGAAGGTATTTATGTGTAGAATAATTTTAGGGGGTTCTATGCTAAAGCATCAAAGTTTTACCTTGAAAAAATTCCATTTGATACCTCAAATTACTTATAGAAGGTTTTAGACCCCAATTTGCCAAAGTGGGACCCATTGATAAAAATGGTCTTGTGAGCTAATTCCTCCACTTTTCTAATTTGAACACATCAAGAGGGGTGAAAAATAATATAATTATCCAATTTATATCACACCCCATCATTTTGGGAGGATTTTGGTCCCCAAAAGCTTCTACTAAACGATTTGAGGAAAAATTTTCTCCACCTTCTCATGGGTGTACCATTTAGCTTTGTGTGGAAGATATCCTTTCAACCCAATCTTCCAAGGGTCATGCTACCCTTGTATTATAGTTTTGGACCTATTTTTTAAAAATTGTATACTTTTTTAACTCTACTTTAGCATATGGTGCCAAATTCTCTACAAAACGTAGGACCTGTTTCTCTTCCTGATCTAGCATGGAAGTCTCATAGAGCTTTGGATTCTCTACATTCACCATTGAATAAATGTGCATGTATGGGGGTGGAATAAGTCTATAGATGTTATCTACCACATTTCTAGTATCTCAAAGGGACCATAATGCTGTAATGTCCCCTAATAATAATAATAATAATAATAAATAATAATATAATATAATATTATTAAATAAATAATAAGTCAATAATAGTAAATACATAATAAATAATAAAGAGAATAATAATAATAATAAAAAATAGTAAATAATAACTTGGAGTTTTAAATAACATAGTAAATAATAAACTGGAGTTTTAAATAGTAAATCAATAAGTGAAGTTAACAAAAGTAAAAAGGAATAAATTAAGAAAGAGTTAAACTAAGAAAACTATAAAATAAATAAAGTTACTAAAAAGTAAAGGAATAAAATAAAAAAGAGTTAAATTAAGAGAAACATTAAATTAAGTAAAAATAAAAAAATAAAAATTGCACGTTGACACAGTGAATGTATGTGTGTAGTTCCATCTGCATTGTTTGGTCTATTTAATAGACATTGAGGAAGATGAGATTCATTCATCATTCCTTCATCTATTATCTTCGGAGAAAGGTATTGTGAGGCAAAGGATTCCTTGGGAGTAGTACGTTGATTGAGGGCTCAGCGGTGGCTAGTTGTATAAAAATTATGTGCAGTTGAGCTTACGATTGGGTGGAGAGTCGTTCCCAAAAATTTGTTGCGGTTAGCGAGATTCAAATAGCATTAAACTTTGGAGTCTCAAGTAAGGAATATTTCCATTACATGTAAGTCGTATTTGCTCGTGTTTATGAGATTTCTACGCTGACTTGTTAATAGTTTGTGTGTTGATTAAAAAAATGAATAATTGATATAATTAGTTTCATGTTAAATATTGGGGTTGTTACACCATTCATGAGACTCATGAATACTATTGGTGCATTGGTCAAACCAAATGGTACAACTACGAACTCATAGTGCCCAAATCAAGTCCAAAATGCGGTTTTGGGGATGTCACCTTCCTTAATCCTCAATTGGTGGTATCCAGATCGTAGATCGATCTTTGAGAAAACTGTTGTTCCCTTCATTTGGTCAAATAGGTCATCTATTCTAGTTATCGGGTACCGATTATTTATTGTGGCTCGATTCAAGTCCCTATAATATATGCATAGCCTTAAGGAACCATCATTCTTCTTGACAAAAATCACAGGAGAACCCTAAGGTGAAATACTAGGTATAATACATCCCAAGTCTAAAAGATCTTTTAATTAGATCTGAAACTCACAACGTTCTGGGGATATCATCCTATAGGGTGTCTTGGATATTGGTTCTGCACTAGGTTTTAGGTTGATTGTGAAATCGATCTCCTTCATAGGTGGTAATCTAGGTAATTCCTTAGGGAAAACATCCTCAAATTCTAACAAAACCGGGTACTGATCTAGGGAGGGTCCTTTTTAGTCACTTACAACCTTAACCACATATAGTTTACAACCTTTCTGGAGACAACGTTTTACCTTCATCGTGGAGATGAATCGTAGGGATACTCCTCTCTTGATACCACAAATCTCAATTGACCTACCTTCATCATCTAAACAAATCACCTTCCTTTTGAAATAGTCTACCAAAGCCCGATGATCTTCTAGCCAGTCCATTCTGATGATTACAATGTACGTCCTCAATGTTGTGATGTATGCCTTCAACTTAGTTGTACACACTTCGAGGTTCACTTGACATTGATCAACACTAAGTCCAACTGCTTGTTTTATCCAAAAATCCATTTTGACTTGTTTGAAGTCATCGTGCTCATAGGCTGTCAACCCACATTTTTCTAATGCAACTAGTGAAATGAAACTATCTATAGCACAAGAATCAAACAAAATATAACTTTTACATTGTTGATCATACCCAATGTTTCTACCACAGCATATTGTTGTTCAACTTGTTGGTTATCAACTGCTGCATAGATTCGATGGTGGTATGCTTTCTTCCCCCATTGGTGCTTTTCCTTCTCTACGATTTTTACCAGTTTGTAACTCCAGAAAATCACGCTGGTAATGAGGTCCCCCACATCCCCAACAAGTGATGCGAGGTAGAATTTGAGCATAATGTTGTGGAGTTATTTGGAAATATCTCCTTCTCTTGAGACCCCTATCCTTGCTCGTGGCTCCTCGTGCTTGACTGTGATTTGCATGAGTCCTTGATGCTGCCTGTGAAGCTGCACTAGAAACCATTGAAATCCCCACTGTCGGTGTTCTAGGAACAACCCTATTTCCATATGATGGTGGCCTCAAACTTCCTCCCCTAGAGAAGGTATCCGAGGCATTCCCCCATAAAACTTGGTTGTTGTGGAAAAATGGTTTTGTTTCCACCTTTTAATTCTAAGTGCTCTTCGACATATCAAGCATGTTCAATAACTTCTGCAACTGAGGATGGTTTCCACATTTGCACCATTGCCCTAATCTTAGGGTTCATTCCATAAATGAAACAATCTGCTTGGCATTGATCATTGTCTATGTAGGAGACATACTTGACAAATTCCATGAATCTAATCTCATATTCCTCTACTGTGTGATTTCCCTATACTAAAGCATGGAAGGCTCCTATTTGTTGTTCCTCATAATATGCCGGTAGGTACCTTTTCCCGAATCTCTCCTCAAATAACTCCCAGGTAACTATGTCAGGAGTGAGGTGTACTTGATGCTCTAAGTTACCCCACTAGTTCAGGGCATTATCTCTGAGTTGAAATATCTCTATTTTAGCTTTTGAATTGGAATTATAATCGCTTAGTGAGAAGCACCTTCTCATTCCCTCTAACTAGGCTTCTTCTCTTTCACTGGCACAACCTCTCGCAAACTCTGGGAGCTTAATAATTTGGAGCTCCCTCATAATGTCCTCGATTGGAGGTCCTTTATCAGAATCTCTTGACCCCTCGAGATTTCCCAACCCTGGTGGATGGTGCTCCACTTCCACCTCAGTTGTTTGACGCCCTCTTAAAGTCTCATTAATTGCTTCTAGGGAGTGAAAAATGAGAGCCAAATCTGGCAATGGAAATTGGTTGTTTGTAGGGAGTCCTTGTGACGATTCTCCTTGACCTCAATTTTCCCGTGTCTTCACCATTTTGAAATGTTCAAATATCTGTATCATATGAGACTTATTAATGCAACTTAGGACTTGTCTGCCCCTAGTCGACTCACACACATATATAAATGATACTAGGCATAATTTTTTATTTACTATGCTCGTAAATGGGCAATAATAATACTGATAAGATCCAATGGATCTATTAAATGCTCTCATGTGTGAGCTCTACATAACCTATAAATTTTCTCCTCATACTAGTTAAGTTATTAGTGCAATGTACCTGTTAGTCACATGCTTTCTTAACTTCAAATTACTCTCTAATACGACAAGCGTTGATATATTTCTAGCATATAATTTCCCATACATCCATCCCCCCCCTTTTTTTGTTCCAATGGGTTATTTCTTGACGACCGTTTGTGCCCACGACAGAAACTACTATATGACAATGTTTATTTTTCCAGTGAATGTTTCCGAAGTATATATTTCAAGTTTACTAAAATTTTTCCTTCAATGTCACGAAAAATAATTGTAATGTTATAACTTCTCCCTTCAATAGTGATGAAGTGTTGAATTTTTTTTGATGCTAAAGTTGTTTAAAAAAAAATAAAAAAAATAAAAAAAACTACAAAATTAATATTGAAAATTTCAAATATTGCAACAAATTTTAATTTATAAGGTTAAAAGTATACATCAATAATAACAAATGTTACAGATTAAAAAATAAATAAACACTTCCCTCAAAACAATTCCATATCAACTAAATTAATAAATAGAATTATGCTTGTTTATATAACTTACATAAAATTTTATAACACAAATCTAACAATGGAGATATAAAATTTACAAACTTAATAGGGGATTCACCGACCATGAAGATAATATGGCTGTGTAATGAAACACCTAGGTAAATACTTCACGTAACACAACTTGGGTGTTTTTGAATTTAGTTTCTCGTCTTCAGTTATCACTCCCCTTTTATGATTAATTAAGTGTATAGCACTTTGTCCTTGCTTTAGTTTTCTGTCTAATTTAATGTTGTTTTAGCTTGCTTTCTTACTTGCTGGGCTTAGTGCTTCTAGATGAACGGTATATAAGAAGTTTTTTTTGGTTTAGACTTGAATTTCTGGCTAGAAAACTTTGTTATAGTTTTAGACTTTTGACGTTATGATCCTGTTTATTTCGAAGTTTTTTCTGGTTAGCCCTGCAACTTCTGGCTAGAAAACTTTGTAATAGTTTGAGACTTTTGTTGTTTTGTTCCTGGTACACAATATAAACCAGGGTATTTTTCATGTTGAAAAAAACCAATAACTCTGTCATGACAGTCATGTCATGTAAGCTTAAAGCAATAACTCTGTCATGCAAGCTTAAAACAATAATTCTGCCATGCAGGCTCCAAATGTTATATATCACACTCCCTAATTAAAAAAAATATAACTGAAATTTAAACTAAAAAAAATAACTGAAATTTTCAACAGAGCATTAAATATGGTATCCCATGTCACTAAAAAAAAAATATATATATATATCTAGAAATATAAATCGGCCTAATCTTGAACTAATAGAGTCAATAAATATAGTCTTACAATGGTTGGATTAAGCATTCAAATTTCCGAAGCGAAAATTCTATGTTAATGTGACCAAAATCTTTATGAGAGGACGTTCTCAAACATATTTCTTGGCCAAGCAATTTTCACACCTTTCTTCAAAATTGTTGGACACCAAACTGATTTTCATGGTTGGAGCAAGCTTCTTGTGTTTTTGGGATGTATATTTCTCAATTTTGTTAGAGAAGATTATATGCTATGGAAATTTTTTAATATTGACTACAAGTAAGTTATAAGGATTCCAATATGGCTGCTGGATAGGAAGACATTTCTAATAACTGTAAATATTGTACTATGTGTTTTTATCTGCGTTTGCAATTTGCAGATGCACTAAAAACATGATTTCTGAAAGAGATATATTATGTCTTCGTGAAGGGTTTTACAATATTGAACCATTCATTATTGTAACTATAAACAGGGCATATTTTTCAGAGTCAGAGAATGGATGCTGTACACAATTAAATTTTTTCTCTAAATCTTTTTGTCATTGCGAAATCGAAGAATGTGTTTGAACTGAGTTGAGTACTAATTTCTTCCTTCAACATTGTTTAAAACCTACTAAAAAATTCTGTTGCAACTCAGATACATCTATTTACTAAAGGTTAAACGGTTTATCTTTGGTATTTTTATATTAAGTGGCAAGACTTGGATTGATATGACTTTCACAATTGATGTTTTTATTTAGTGTGTATTGATATGACTTTTCACAATTGATGTTTTTATTTAGTGTGGATTAGTTGTTTAAATTGTGAATATAATTATGCTTTGGATGTTATGAATGTATTTTTTAATTTTGAGAAGCGAAAAAAAATTAAAACTGAATTAAATGTGACTTCATACCACGACCTTAATTTCAAGCATGATTATAAGTGGAATGTTCCCGTTCCATATGCAAATCATTAGTAAAGCATACCTGAATATGGATTGTAGACTTATGTCAAATATTTGCATCCACGTTTTTATTATATGTTATGTGGGAATTTCATAGTAAGATGACCTATTCTACCAATTGGAAGAATATTTAGCCTTTGGGAAATGCCAGAGTTTGAAATTAGTCCACCCTTGATGTATGGGATCTTACCCAAAATTTTCTGAGGCGCAGTTCCATGAATAATCTCGCCAGTGGGGCTTGTTTCTATTGATGCACATTTAGAGTTGTTTTCAGTTCGTTGTTTGGTTTGAATTTCTGCTGAATAATTCAACATTTTAGATTTTTTATTTTATTTATTTTTATTTTTATTTTTTATTATCATACTTATTTCATGATCATTATAAACCCTTGTGTTGATTTTCAATCTATTCATTTTTAGTCTGCAGATATTGCATAACCTCTAAAGTTACGTTTCTTGTGAAGAGAGCATGATGTGGCATATAGCTAAAAGAATATCCTTAGAAATCCATGTTAGAACCCGCTAGTATAAATTGTATGTCAACATCAAAAGGCATTTATGAACTTTCGAAGAGTCAAAATAAAAAAAATTGGGACACAAGGTGACTAATGTAAAGAATGATCCAAAGCCACAGAAGTCGAGAGGAATTTAACGTCCCAATCCACAGAAAGTAAAATTAATTTATTGATACCTTAGTTTTACTCAAATGTTCGATACATTATAATCAACTCGATCTATAAAGAAGAGCGAGAGACAAACCTTGAACCAGATGAATGGATTTAGAAATTCCACCCTCACCGAACAAGACGAATATATGTCGGTGATCTTTGGAAATTGGGCTATGATAATGGAAGTAACAAATATCGGAAAAAGGCTGAAACCCTGGTGGAGATCTACACTAGGCTGACCTCCATGAACTAGGGTTTGCTGGTTCTGGCGTTGGCTGCCCTTGAAAAACCTTCTCCCCCAGATTGATTGACCGTGACTTCTCACTTGGATAGCTACAGGCTCACCGATGACCGACTCCAACAGAGGGACGACTGCTCCCCCCTTCACATGCCAGCCTCCCATAGGGGCGCGACAGGGGCTGATATCATCAATCAACACAACTCTGGCCCATCTCAAGAAATTGCAGGGGCGACACCCACAACGCAGACGAAAAATACACAAGCAACAACAACAATGAACACTAAATCAACAACATGCATACCAAAGAACTCCAAGAAAACAATGATAGAACTCCCAGCGCACAACATCAATGGCAGAATCCAATTCATGAAAGATCACACATTGATAGGTAAGTTCATGGGCTTCTGGCCCACGGAAAAAGCATTGAGAGGATGGATAGCCTCGAAATGGAAAATCAAAGGCCACATTGACCTACCGCTGTGCGCTAAAGGCTTCTTCAATATAATCTTCCTATTCTGAAGATAAAGATAAAATAATGGATGGGGGTCCCTATTTATTCAACACTGTAGGTCTATACCTCAGACCTTGGACTGAGCGTTTCAACCCAGATAAACAGGATCTCACTTGGGCACCGATCTGGATCCGGCTCTACTCTCTCCCCCAAGACTATTGGGACAAGATGAACCTCAGAGACATTGGAAACGCCTTAGGAGAGTTCATAAAGATTTCAGAGGAGATCAGGATCAACCGCTACGCAGCCTATGCATGCAAATGTGTCTACATGAACCTTGCCAAACCGCTACCAGGTGAGGTAAGTCTGATGCATGAAGATTTTGAATGGACATAAACTGTAGATTACGAGCTGTTTCGGGGAAAATCACCCTAGAGATTTGTTGGGTTACAACCTCCACAGAGCAGGGGCATGCTACTTAAGAAGGACTCACACAACCATACATGTTCATGAAAAACTAAATAGAGTAGAACGAGGAAGTTACCCGTAGGTCCTACGGTTGAAGCAGATCCCGCGGGGTCCAGACCCCCAGCAACCGTCCTTCCTTCTTAACCTGAAAGACAAGAAGAAACAAGCACGAAGAACTGGTTGTACAGCATATATCTACTTCTAAATGTTAGTGAAATCCATATAAAACATTAAATAAACCATAATGAATGCTTAAATAACAAATATTCTCATATATGTAAGCAGACACTAACACGTATATTTCGGGAACAAGATGGTACTTCTGTATTATAAATAGCATGTACATAAATAACGAGTGGAGAGATCACCTGAATCCTTCCACGATCTTCGAGCAGACCATCGTCCGGATCCGTCCCACCCTTGCCTCACTAAGATTCCTTCCGAACTGGTGCAAACGAGATGCCATATAAAGAGATGAGCATCTCCAGGAAACAAAGGTTTCCTATAATGAACTGGGAAGTGCAGGAGGCATGGGAATTCAGATCTGGATAGGGAATACCAACAAAGTATAATATCAATAAATTCTCTCTCTCCCTTAGGCCATGCACATGAGGGGCTTTTATACTCCCTCCAAGTAGTTTCAACAGTTGGAAACAGTTGGCCACGTGTTGGGGTGGTTGAACTACCAGAGTAACCATCAACCCAGCCCGAAAATAGGGAATTTTTATATATTTTTTAATGATTTTAATGGCATACGCGGAAAAGTTCAGTTGGACTCGCGTATACACGCGGAAAAGTCTGGGCATAATCGCGTATGGGGATTTTTACACTGTTTTTTAGTGAATTTGGCCAAGTCTGTAGGAATGGGTGCCCAAAGCCATAAAAGCAATCATGAATCATATGAAGGTGAGAAATGATGCTATAACACGAGCACATTCCTTTTAGATGCAAAAAGTGTTACCAACATGGGCATCTCTTTAGAGATTGTCCCCTAAACAGGAAAGCTACAACTGAAAAGGAATCCAACGAATAAGAGGTAGAAGGATTCACGAAGGTAGCAAGAAAAAAACGACACAATAGGAGAGCTACCCCTCAGCAGAATAAAAAAGGACCTACGATTAGCAACAACTTCGCAGCCTTAAATCAGCTAAATGACAACGAAATCGAACCAGTCAACGAAGCTGGGAGTACCTCCACGACGCAGGCCCAATCCTCTAAGGCTCAACAGGACAAGCTCCCCCTTGATACCTTCTTGAAACCACGTACTGCAAATGATGCAGGGGACAAAAACCTAATAAAGGGCAAAGAACTGATTATGGAATCAATCTCAGAAGCGATGGAGGAAGAACCAGAAAGCATAGATCCGGAAGGCCTGGATCTCATCGGGCTAGAGGAAGCCTGCAACAAGAAGGACTACATATCAATCCCGGAGAAAAAATCCAAAAAATGGAGGAAATCCTAGCCAGAGCAGAACAACTCCCCTCCTTGGGTATCCATGGGGGCACGCTCATCAACAAAAAATACTTCATGAAAGAGTCCTGCAAAAGGGGCAGGAAAAAAACCCTGCAAAGAACCATAGAAATTGGGAAAGAAATGGTGGATTATGGGCGATTCCCCAAGCTGACTAGATTCTACACCCTCACCTCCAATCATATCCCATGAAGCTCATCTCTTGGAATATTAGAGGGCTCAACAGCCCCACGAAGCACAGGATCATAAAGAAAATGATTACTGAGGAACATCCGACAATATTCTACATGCAAGAAACCAAATGTTCCAGCTCTACTCTGGAAACCATCTTCAAAAAGATCTGGAAAGGCAACAATACAATAACGGTTGATGCAAAAGGGGAGTCTGGAGGACTAGCAATCATCTGGAACCCCCAAATCATCTCCCTAGAGAACTTTCATGCTAACATACACTTCATTCAGGCCAACTTTCACCTGATTGGTACAAACATCCATGGCCTGCTCACAAATGTCTACTCTCCTCAAAACGCTCAACAAAAATTGACGCTCTTGGACAACCTAGAGGAAATCAACAAACAACGATCCCTCCCTCTTTGGCTTTTGGGAGGAGACTTCAACATGATAACCAATCTCCAGGAAAAGAAAGGCGGAAGGATGCATATGGAATCAGATAGTAATGGATTCAAAAAATTCATCCAGAGCAATAACCTTATAGATCTACAAACCTCTACTGGAATCTTCACATGGAACAACAAAAGAGGAGGCGCCCATTAGATAGCTTTAAGACTGGATAGATTCCTCATCACTAAAGATCTCATTCGTCTCAGAGGTAACATAGATGCCACCATCATCCCTGCGGTAGGATCTGATCATTGGTCGATACAACTTCAATGGCTCCAACCAGGTAAGCATGCTCCTAAACCTTTTCGCTTTGAACATTGCTGGTTCAGGCACCCGGGGTTCAAGGAAATGGTTTCCAAATGGTGGTCCTCCTTAGCACCTCCCAAGGTACCAAAATGCTCTAGTTCCAGACAAAACTGAAACTACTCAAAGATCAGCTGAAAGTCTGGAACAAAACAACCTTTGGAAACATATTCATATAACAGAAATATCTGGAGGTAAAAATGAAGAAACTGCAACAGAACATTATCCAAGAGGGGCGCTCAGCTGAGTTAGATCATCAGGAGAAATCCCTAACTACTTAGCTAGAAGAAAGAAGGAACCAAGAAGAATCCCTTTGAAGACAAAAATCAAGAATCAAATGGCTCAAAGAGGGAGAAATAAATACCAAATTATTCCACTGCTTCACCATTCAGCACAGGATGCATAACATAATTACTGTCCTCAGGACCCAAACGGGGGAAAGGCTGGAAACGCAAGAGGCCATCACTGAGGAGTTGCACATCATTTCAGGGACATCCTTCAGGAACCCAACCACCAGAGGCATGAAGCCATTGGGAAAATCACTCAACATATCCCCAAGCTGATAACAGAGGATCATAACAGGATGCTGCTCGTTGCTACCTCTTTAGCTGAGGTGGAACAGTCAGTCTTCTAGCTGAAGGCAGGGAAAGCTCTAAGTCCTGATGGATTTACCACCAACTTCTTCCATTTCTTTTGGGAGACCATCCAAAACGAAGTCTGGGACGTTGTGGAGGAATCACGTTCCACCCACTAGCTTCTACCTGCGCTAAATGCCACCATCATCACCTTGGTACCAAAAGAAGACAGAGCAACCTCACCAAGTAAGTACAGACCTATAGCTTTCTGCAGTGTAATTTACAAAATTATCTCTAGAGTTATAGTTAACAGGCTGAAGAAGCTCCTTCCCCTCATCATCTCCCTGGAGAAAAAAAGTTATGTGGAAGGTAGACAGATTCTTGATGGCATCATCTTAACCCATGAAGTCATTCACTCCCTCAAAACCAACAAAAAACCTCGCATCCTTCTTAAAATTGACTTATTCAAAGCTTTTGACAAACTCAGTTTGGACTACATCAAAAAAGTTCTTTTAGCCTTTGGCTTCAGTCAAACCTGGGTTAGATGGATCATGAGTCTCATCACTTCTCCCTTTTACTCCATCCCGGTTGTTGACATTCCCTCTGATACCTTCAACCCCTCAAGAGGCACAAGACAAGGGGACCCTCTCTCTCCCTTTATCTTCATCATCATGGTAGAAGGCTTGGGCCGCCTTCTCAAAAGCTCTATCCAGACTGGTGCCCTGCTTAGTTTACCCCTCCACAACTTCCCTCCCTCCTCTCACCAACGATTTGTGGATGACAACTTGATTATGGGTTATCCACAAGTCCAGGAAGCCCGGACCCTCAAATCCGTTCTTGACTCCTTCTCTGAAGCCTTCGACACAGAGGTTAACCCTGAAAAATCACATATATTCTTCTTCCACACCCCCCCTCATACACAACGCACTATCGCCCACATCCTTAGATTCTCCATTGCTTCCTTACCCTCCAAATACCTAGGAGCTCTGCTCACTGACTCAACCATCAATCAATCCTCTTGGAGAGCTCTGCTGGACAAAATGGAAATTCGTCTTTCCAACTGAACTCACTGCACCCTCAACATTGCTAAATGTCTTGTCCTCATTAAACTTGTCCTACAATCCCTCCCCATCTATCTCTTCTCTATCCTTGCAGCTCCCAAATGGGTCCTCAAATCCATGCGCAACCTGCAACGATATTTTCTATGGGGAGGTACCAAAGGAAAAAACAAATGGGCCTTAGTCAATTAGAAGGATGTATGCACCTCTAAAAGTCAGGGAGGATTAGGAGTGCGTGATCCTAAGCACAACAATACCGATAATGGGAGCCAACATCTGGTGGAAATGGGTCTCCAACCCCAACACTCCATGGGCCAACCTATGGGCAGCCAAGTATGCGCCTTATTGGCCAAGGAAGGATCTCATAAGGTATAACTTGGATCTGGCTGGATCCCAAATCTGGAAAGCAACAAGCAATAAAAAATGGATAAGCTAAAATCACAGTTTCTGGGAGCTGCGAAGTGGTAACCAAGCTAGATTATGGGAGGACTCCTGGCAACAGATGCCAACCCTCTCCCCCCTCTTGCGCAGACCTCTATGGAGTGCAACGCTCCAAGGATGGCAAAGACAGAAGGCTTAAGACTTCTGGATGGACGACACCTCCCAAGGCTACAGGCAATGGCTTCATACAAGTAGATGGCGAGATAACTGGAACAATGAAAGCCACACAGAAATCTAGGAGGAGCTCAACACAAAAATAAAAATCAAAGTAAAAACAAGACCTAACTTCCTTCGCTGGGGGCATATGCCCAACATAACTTACTCAACCAAGGAAGCTTACAACATTCTTCATTAGAAGAACCCCGGACCAACAACCCTCATCTGGAAAAAGATATGGAAGGCCAATCTGTGGCCTTAAATAGCCACATTCTTGTGGCTGCTCAGTGAACGACGAATCCTCACATGGGAGAATATGCTAAAGAGGGGGTTTGTAGGGCCCTCTAGATGCCCTTTATGTTAGGACAACTTGGAAACCATCGAACACCTGTTGGACTAATGTCCTACTGCTAATTCCCTGTGGGGCAGAATAACTGTCTTATGTCGACGTTCCAACTGCGCTAGGGGTAACATCATTAACACCATCAGCAGCTGGCAGGACAACCCTTACACCAACACCCTCCTGAATAGATTATGATAGATTATTTCGGGCGTCCTCATCTGGAACATCTGGAAGGAACGAAACAACCGCATCTTCAAGGAAAAGACTTCCACTCCTGATCAACTCTTGGACAGGATCCACAACAACCTCACTGAAAATCTGGCCTTAGACGCCTGGAGTCAGGAAGACCTTCCCACCTCGGTAGCAGAATGCCACATATGGAACAATTGGCAAATGAGACTAAACACCCCCATGGACATCAATCCCAGAAGCGCTGGCAGAACTCCTGCTCCAAAAACTTGGTCTCCCCCCTCTAATGGCTTCTTCAAATGCAATTTTGATGGAGCATCCAAAGGCAACCTTGGTAATACAGGTTTCAGAGGCATTATCAGGAACTCTCAAGGAGATCCTCTTAGAATCTATTATGGGAACATAGGATGGGACAATAATAATTCGGCGGAGCTGGAAGGGCTAATACAGGGTATACAAATTGCCATCGAATTTCACTACTTCCCTTTGGAAATGGAGGGAGACTCACAAATCATAACGATGGCTTCCACAAGAATCCTCCAAAGTATGACTTCCTCAAAAGTTTCCAACAGCTAGAGACTTTCCCACAAGCTCAAGATGTTGGAACTGCTAGTTCACAACCATAGAGCCATCACTTTTGGTGATGTTCGTAGGAAAGCCAACTCTGTTGTGGACCTTCTAGCGAAAAAAGGGGTATAAAGAAATTGTGAGCTGCATCACTCCACCCTTGCATAGGTTGAGGAGGAATATCTCAGACAAGAATGTCTCACTCTTATTGAGAAGGATCGACACACCCCGGATGCGAGTGAAAGAATTGGCACGCCTGACCATCACATCCCACTCTCCTCGGATAACGGAGATCTCCTACGCAGAGCCTCATCTGTTGCGGATCCACATACTGTTAGCCACTCGCATGAGACTCATAGAACCAGAAATGATGACGAGAGGATGGGAACTGCGTCACCATTCCCTAAGCATCGCCTCACATCTATCACCATTAATGTCCATCATGATTAACTTGTATTGCAACCATACCCCTTCCCTTGAGCCTGCTCAAGTTCTCAATCATATCACGCAGATACGTACGAAGCCCACTCATTTCTATCCTCATCACACTCATCCCAACCCCTTTAAAAATATGAGCTATCTACCCCTCTCATTACTCAGTCTATTATCTTGGCCTTTCGCCCCCCTAACTCTGCTCTGGCTTCTCACTGACTTCAAAAGGCTGCGAAGCGCCACTCTTAGCGTAGTGCTGCGTAGTCTCCTTCGGACTGCCACACTCCTTCCTGTGCATCTGCCCTCCAGATATTTCTTCCCCCTAACCCCCAGTACTACTCACCCTTGTGTATTACCTTTTCTCCTGAACTGCTCCCCCCTGTCTCGATGCGCAATGGCTCCAAGACTTCATCAACACACTATCTGCAGAGGTCAAAGAGGGGCTCTCCTTGGCCGTTATCATCGTGGCGAGGATAATCGTCTCGAGTCGATAGAAGGCTCCTCTTCCAGCACTTTTGCGCGTCAGAGTTCCGATCTCGAGTAGCGTGCATAAGCCTCTGGGCATGCTACGTAGAGAGGAGGACGCGGTTCGAGGAAGTCCGCCATCTCTCCCCAGACGCACCCCCAACAACGCAAAACTGTGCCTCTGCCATCTTTGGAGAAGGATGATGAGGATACATACATCTAGGTCATGGACTTCGATGGCATCTAGACACGTGTTCTTGACGACGTCGACACAGACTCCCCCATCCTCTGCGCACCAGTGGGAAATCCCAAGCGTACAGTGACAGATGCGAAGGTAGCTGTTGCGTAGGCTCCTGCTTGTCCCATTGAGGAGGAGGCCCCCAACAGTGATGGTGAAGATGATAAGTGACATCTGCGCAACTGCACCATTCTCCTTTGTTTTTTGTTATGCTCGCTCAAAGTTCTTTTCTGCTACCATTTACTTTGTGTTTCTTAGATATGTCAGCGTTACTGCGCATAATGTATTTCTCGATTTTAAGTTTTGTTTGGGCTGGTTTCCTCCCCCGAGGTAGCCCAGAAATAGTGTAACAAAGGCTGGGATCAACTAAGTGCAGCTTGCCAACCCAACCTGTAGCATATTTAACTTTATGATTTCGAAATTAATAGAATAGCCCAACTTACCAAAAAAAAACAAATACCAGAAAAAGGGGGTCTTGTTAATAAATACCACATTTTATTTTTATTTTTTACAAACAAAAAATTGCGCTGTGATGGTCAACACCGAGGTTTTAAATTACCCATATCTAAAACCAAACTGCCAAAATTATCGTATGTTTAAAAAAAATTAAAAGCAACATGTGACATGACCAAATGGAGTAGACTATAGAACAACTAAAATACCCCATTTCCGTAGCCTTGACTGAATTTTGGTGTTTTGAAATTTTTGCAATGTGATCAATCTGGCATTTAAATTGCAATTTTGGCAATATGAATTGATTCAAAAACCATGAATCATGTTAAGATTGCGGCTTTAAAATGCCCAAATCGCAGATTTGGGAATATTACAATTTCAGTTGTTGGATTTGGGCATAATCCTCCCTTAAATGATACAAAAAATGGGTTGGTATAGTTAGGGGTTAGTCCATGACCAACCAAATAAGCCAATGAGTACAAATCAGAAAATTCATGTTAAAAAAAATGGCAATACATGAAGTCCTAAGTAAAAGGGTGACATAACAACACAATTCTTTATTCTTAGATGTTTCTGACGATCTCCATATTATTATTATTATTATTATTTTAAGTTTCAAACATTGTAATCGTGACTTGATTTCATGACCTTTAGTGTATCTATTGAGAGGTTTATTTTTTATTTTTTACTTTTTTGTTCTTGATTGTTTTGAGCTATTCACAGTTCTATTAACATAAGGATGTGAATATTATAACACTATATTTAATGTTTACTAAGAGTGCTCTTATGAGTTTTAGGCCTCAGATTTTGAACTTGGCTCTGATACTATATGTGAAAACCTAACCTAGATCTTTTAACTAAACAACTTTTATTCTTTAATTTAAACACAATAAGAAGGAAATAGTCTCTTTATAGCTCAAAATTTATTTGATGATAAAATACAAGTAAAATTTACTTGCAACATATTAAACAAGTAAGAATTTTCATTACAACAATTTACATAAGTAATCAACAATCGAAGAATACCTATATCAATAGCTTGGTTGAGATGCTCTTAATTTTTTTTCTTCTATATTTTAGATGCTCCTGCTGTGTTACTCGACTAAATTTACCTCCCAACCAACTAGGAATGATTTTTTAGCCCAGGGAACCTCCACGCTCCCTAACCCTCCGAGCCCAAGTCCAACCAGCTATAGTGTGTCAAAAAATTAAAACCAACACTCTCCAATAGATATAAGTTTGATTCCTCTCATTTTCTCTTCATTCTCTTTCTCAAATTCCTCTAATGCTCAAAGCAAAGACCAAGGATCTAGAATCTCCCCCTGATCCTTTTAATTTATTAACGTTGACTTTCTTACCATATCTTATCCAAAAGTAGATATGAATATAAATATTTTATATAAAAATAAATTGGAGAAAACCATATCTTATCTAAAAATAGATTTGAGAAGACACATTGGGAATACAATCTAAATATTTGATTTAGAAATAAATGGGAGACGACTATACCTTATATAAAAGTAGATTTGAGAAGACACATTGGGAATACAAATCTAGATACTTGATTTAGAAATAAATGGGAGAAGACCACATCTTATCTAAAATTAGTTTTAAGAAGACACATTAGAAATAAAATAATAACAAATAATAAAAGTCATATCAGTAAAAAAAATAAAATTACAAATTCACAAGTATAGATATTACTAAAAAATTATAAGTCAATATTTACAGATTAATTAAACACTAATCAAAATTTTCCTAATAGGATAAAGTGGGGCATTACATATATCAACCACTTTATAAATGTAGTTCGTTATAATCATGGAAATAATTATACATTTGTCTTGCTCTCTCTCTCTCTATATATATATAATGACGACGATGATGATAAATGTCTACTGAGACTAGAATTCATTCATCGAACATTAGAAAAAGTAAAACATTACTTATATTTCTTCATAATACTATTTTTGGCTAAAAAGGAATCATCATAAGAATTCCAAAATTTTCATAGTTTTGGTGACAAAGGAGGTCAAGAAGGTTGGTATTGTCTTATATATTTTGAAGTTGAGATATAGTTTTGGCATATGTAGGAAATTCCAAGAGACATTTCTAGGAGAAAGTATCATTCATCTTCATTGCTCTCAGTGATGATAGATTATTGCATCCCAATATGTTTTTAGAATTGTTGAATGCTGAGTTTCACTATGTAGCTCATTGGAGTTGATTCATATTTTAAAAATATAAGTTTTTTTTTTTGTGCTAATCATAATTGAGAGGATATACTTTTGATATTCTAGATTATAGTAGGCCACTTCCTTGTAGTATCTTAGTTTTCTTTTATATCCTAATGCTTTATGGAACCATATATTCTCTTTAAATTTAGGTAATATAATATTTTTAATATTGTTAGTATCTTGGAGAATAAGACATTCCAATATTTTTCAATGATGTGGCTAAGACTTGACATCTTGAGCCATCTCCCTTGTGGTTTTGCCTCTAGTTGGAAGAAATCGTGGGGAAACTCTTTCAACCATGTTGGCCTAAAGATTAGCTCTTATTAGGGAAATAAGATAGCTCGTGTATTTCCTTTAAAATTAAGATTATAAACTATAATTTTTTTTGATATGTTCTATTTTTCTCTAAAATTTTCTATAACATCCCAAACTTTATATATATATATAAACACCTAAACATCCAAAAATGCATTTGAGTGGACATCTATTTAGGATGAACATTGAAATAATATTTTCGTTCTTGTTATTAATTTTTCTATAATTGATCGACTTTATTTTAAGGATCGAAAAATTTACACATCTCTCCATATCCATATTCACATGGTAAAACAAACTATTTAGATATATGTATATATAAAGTTGATATAGAATGAGTTTTAATTATATAAACTTTAAAGATATGTATATATAAAGTTGATATAGAATGACTTTAATTATAGTGGACTTTAAAACTTTTATTTATAGTAGTTATTAAATTTGTTTTGTTGTTATAAATATTCGTTTAAATATGATGTGTCATCCTATTAAGTCAAAAGCATATATCAAATCAGACGAGAAGCCTCTAACTACTTTATGGCAATGGGCCGTCCATTGATTCTCTTAATAGGTGCGGGGCTATTTATGACATAAACACCACATGACTTTTTTCATTTAATAATTTATCTATCGTTGAATCCTTCAGATCCTCAGCCCACAGTTATAGAGAGGAATCTCTTTCAGCCCACAGTAATACAATGGTGGGTATTTATCAAAAAGCTCAATGAGTCTGTGCAGGATATGTGCACGTCAGCTGGTGTAAGATACCATATGAAACTCATTCAGTTACTTATGAAAATCCGTGGATTATTATCAAGTTCAACAGTGGTGGGCATTATATATGTCCTCGCACGTAAAAAGAGGAAAACTTTCTCGTGATATATCCCTCCTGCTTTCCGCCATCCGCCTGCGTTCATAACTGGTCTATTACAAGGCTCATTACAAAAATTAACTATAACTGAATATAACTCATTTATAAATTTCCCTGGACATCAGATTTACTTACACCATTATTTCTAATCCTGTGAGTTCAAAAGATTTATTATTAAATAGCAGGGATTCGATCACAACACATCACATCAGTAATTTTGATGTGACAAGACATTTTGGTTCCACCTACTTTACCTAGGGCGCAGCAAGGCCCGGCCCGGCCCTCTCAAAAAATATATACACCCAATAGATATCCATCCAGTTTACTTGTATCACGGAACTTGCTTTGGAAAATGATATACCTAATAGTTTATCGTTGGCCCAAAGAATCCAAATACTACACCTAAGAAGTGAACTGTACCAGACTGCAAACCTTCAATGGCCCATTTATAAGTTGCATTGTACTTACCAAACCTGCATTATTGTCTTTTGGCTTAATTGGTTACCAATGAAACACTTTACTAAATTCTCTTTTGAAGTGTATGTCCCTTATGTTTTGTCGAATCACGAGCTTTACTTGTATGGGGGTGGTCTTCCAAAATGAGAAAATGAATTTCGATAATTAAAAAAATGGGTCACAAAGAGAAATAATGTCTATTATATATATATATATATATACATATATATATATATAGAGTCTCTCAAAGGTGAGAAATATTTTACCATGTCAATTTTATAAAAAAATTATAGATGAAAAGCAATTTTACAATATCTAATTAAGATAAAAGAAAACATAAATAAGATATGTTATGTTATTAGCGCATCTTGTTAATAAACTACAAATATGTATCAATTCATATATATGTCAAGTTGTTCACATTAAAAAAAACTTTAAAATTAATTAAATAATAAATTTCTTCTAAATTATTGTCAACTTGTAAATATTTTTTGTTACAATAAAATAGGCTAAAATAATAGTTTATCAATAACAACTAAAAAAAAATCACAATTTCACAAAAAACCATAATTTCACAATCAAAATGTATATATAATTAAATCATAATTTTATTTTAAATTATTGTTATTAATTATAAAAATAATAATAATATATGAATGATATGAGGATTATATATATATATATATATATATATATATATATATATATATATATATATATATGGGCTAACATAATAGTTTAGCAATAATAGCTACTAAAAAGCCATATTCTTTCATGCAATTTGACTTTTACAAAGACTAGCATATTCTAGCCCTCTTTAAATTTTAAATTGTGAAGGTTTAGGAAGAAAGACATGTTCATTAATTTTATTTTAATTTATTGTTTGTGATGAATAAATTTCATATAATAGATGTTTTATGTTGGATAAAATCACTATAATAAAATAAATTTATTAATTTAAAATTTTTCAAAATGAAAAAAAGTCTAAGTTGCAAATTATTTTTAAAATATTTCAGAAAACTTAATCCCTCACACTTAATTTATAGTAAAATCAACATAAGTTACTAGATAAAGGATTAAATAATTTTGTTTTAAAGTTAAATTGCATTGGTTTATAAAAAAACTTTTATTTTCTTGTCATTTTCTTTTATATGTTTTAATTTTAATTTTATTATTATTTTTTGTTAATATATATAAATGCCATATATCTTATTCATATTATAGTATGGTGAGATATAATTAATAAGATTAGTCTTTTTATGATTAATCTTTATGGAATTTCTTTAAAAGAGAAGTTTAAATTATGGTTAGAAATTTATATAAAAAATTTAAGGGTAAGAAAAATTTAGGAGTTATCATTTAATTATGGATCACTTTGTTATAATTAGGAGTATTGGAAAAAAATGTTACAAAATTAAATCAGTCTTGTGTTGTTTAGTTGACTTTAGAATTTTTTTTGACACAATTAGTAGAACTAATTTATGGAATAGATTAGAAGATATAAAGTTCCTTTAGAGTTTAAACTTGTTGTGGTAAGGTTGTATGAGAACACTATTGCCAAGTTTAGGAACACTGAAGGCTTGTTAAAAAAGTAAATTGTAATAAAGGATATAATCAAGGTTGTTCCATGTTCCCTACTCTTTGACCTTTTTTGGCACATGCATTGACAAGTTATAGGATTTTTAAGAAAAAACTAGATCTCATATCATCTTTAGCCTTCTTCTTTACATAAATGATAGAGCTCTTATGATGTAAAGTTAATTTCTTCTCATCAAGAAACAAAAAACCCTCAAGGTTTTATGCTCTAGTATAAGTATGAATGTTAACATTGACAATGAAGGTTATGATAATTATCTTACAAAATATCACTTATTTTGATTTCATGTGTGACAAGAATAGCTTGGAGGAAGTGATTCAATACAAATATGTTAGAAACAATTATCAAAATCTTAACTAAAACTATAACATTCACTTATGTTGATTTCATGTGTGACAAGAATAGCTTTGAGGAAGTGATTCAATACAAATATGTTAGAACTAATTATCAAAATCTTAACTAAAACTATAACATTGAGAAAAAGATAAACTAAGGTGAAAATGTAATTATGGACTTAAAAATAATTGTAAATTATGAAACCTTTGGCTATAGGATAAGAAAAAACTTCTCTTTGATGCTCTCATCATTCATGCTATCTTATATGGTTGTGAAGTTTGGCCTTGCAACATGTCTAATGTATTGTAAAGAAATATAGAGAAAATGAAAAAAATTCACAACTTATAATATCAAATTAAGGAAATACATCTTATCATGTTCACCTCATAGAAGCAAGTCTTTCTTGGGTTGAGAGCATGGTTATGACTAGGTATATAATGTAAAAGAACAAGACAAACACAACCTGGAACACAAGAGGTTTTCTATAAATGTTTTGAAATATAATCAAAGCCACTTGTAGCTCAAGAGACTATGGCATAAAATTCAAGTCTTGGTTAAATCATTGAGAAAGGAAAAAAGAGGTCTTTGTCTCTCTTAATAGTGCAAAATGGGCATGTAGGCAAGTATACAAGTAAGGTACTTTCTCAAAGAATAGGAAATACTTTGTCTAAAATTTTCTATAACTATATAGGCACCTAGGCATCCCAAGATGCATTTGAGTGGACATCTATTTATGACTAACATTGAAATAATTTATTTTTGGTTAATTTTTTTTAAAATTCTATATATCAACTTTATATTAAAGTTTGAAAAAATTAAACATTTCTATTGTAAAACAAACTAATTTTATTTTAACTTTCAATTACTTTATCTCTCTATATAAAAATATGCATGTATAAAATTGATATACAATAACTTTATTATTGGAATCTAAGCTTCTGTGATCCATAATGTAAATTTGTAGAAATTTTTCGGTAGTAATCACATGCAAAAGAACGAGGTCGACGCGTTTCGAACCAACCAGTGTGGTTCATCATCAAGACTATGTAAGAGATCAGATCAGATACAATAACTTTATTAATAACGCGGCTTTCCTTGTCCTCTTGTGTTTTCAACTTTCCTCATATATTCCCTTTTGGCGTTAACAATTTGGAAATTCATGGTCGCTATTTTTATACGAACTCGCATTTGGCAGTAGTAGATATGTTTCAAAAATTAATCGACAAAGGGAAGAGCCAACGTACCATATATCAAATCAGACGATAAACCTCTCACCACTTTATGAAAATGGGCCGTGCATTGATTCTCTTAATAGGCATAAACACCTCATAACTTTTTTCATTTAATTAATTTATCTATGAGATCGTTGAATCCTCAGCACACAGTTATACACAGGAATCTCTTTCAGCCCACAGTAATACAATGGTGGGTATTTAACAAAAAGCTCCATGAGTCTGTTTAAGATACCATATGAAACCCATTCAGTTACTTACGAAAATTAACGGATTAAAATTAAGTTGATTTCATAATTGCAATAGCCGTTTTATGGCCTCCTTTCATCCCTTGTTTTTCACTGGGTAGTTCAACAGTGGTGGGCATTATATATGTCCTCGCACGTAAAAAAGGAAAACTTTCTCGTGATATATCTTTCCCACTTACCGCCATCCGCCTGCGTTCATAACTGATCTATTACAAGGCTCATTACAAAAATTATCTATAACTGAATATAACTCATATATAAATTTCCATGGACATCAAATTTACGGACACTATTATTTGTAATCTTGTGGGTTCAAAACATTTATTATTAACAGGGATTCGGTCACAACACATCACTTCACTGGGAGCTCGCCCAGTGATTCCACCTTTTGAGAATGTGTAAATAATTAAAAAGACCATGTAGATTTTCTGTCAGTAATTTTGATGTGATAAGACATTTTGGTTCCACCTACTTACCTAGGGCGCAGCAAGGCACGGCCCTCTCAAAATATAAATATAAATATATATATATATATATATATATATATATAAACCCAATAGATATCTATCCAGTTTAATGGTATCACGGCACTTTCTTTGAAAATGATATACCTAATAGTTTATCATTGGCCCAAAAAAATGTCAGTGAAGGTTTAACAACCACTTCCCATGTATTTCCGGCATTCAATATTTCTTGGGAAAGGTCGTTTGAGAATACAAATACTACACCTGAGAAGTGAATTGTACCTGCCTGCAAACAAACTACCTTTAATGGCCCATTTATAAGTTGCACTGTACTCACCAAACATACATTACTGGTCTTTTGGCTTAATTGGTTATCAATGAAACACTTCACTAAATTCTCTTTTGAAGTGTATGTCCCTTGATGTTTTGTCGGATCACTGAGCTTGTGTGTAAAATCAATTGCACTCTACACTTGTGTGGGGTGATCTTCTAAAATGAGATAATGAATTTCGATTAAAAAAATGGGTCAATAAGAGAAACAATGTAAAGATTATATATATACATGTAGAGTGTTGGAAAGAGTCTAGGGAGAAACATTTTACCCTGTCAATTTTATAAAAAAGGGAAAATGAATTTTATAATATTTAATTAAAATAAAAAAATAAAAATAAGATATGTTATTTTATTGGCTAATTTATCATAATAAAAATAAAATTAATTAGTACATTTCTTACTAAATTTCAAATATGCCTCAATACATGTATCAAAAATTACACTATAATACATATCAAGATATATATATTTAAAAAAACATAAAAACTAATTAAATCATAATTTTATTTTAAATTATTATTATTAATTATAAAAATATTAATATATGAGTGATATGAGTGGAGAGATTCACCCATTTATTATGGAGATTTTTAAGTTGTAAATACTTTCTATCACAAATAAAATGGGCTAACATATATATATATATATATATATATATACACCCCATTTACTATGGAGATTTTTAACTTGTAAATACTTTGTGTCACAAATAAAATGGACTAACATAATAGTTTATCAATACCACTTACCAAAAAAATCACAATTTCACAGTGAAAGTGTATATATATAACAATTTTCAATTAGATAGAAAAGAAAAAAGGTGGCATAACTAGCTTTGAGATAAATTTCAACCGTCATCCCTCTATCATGACTATTAATATTGGCTTAATCATGTTAAATATTATTTAGTCAGTTATTCAATGGGGCATTCAAACATTGAATCGCATGGTTTGTATAATACTTCATAACAAAGTGATCACCAATTAAGTTGAACCCATGAGATATTAGATTTTACAATTGAATATTAAAGGAGAATAATATTTGCTTCTATATGTTGGTTTAATATGATGTTTTATAAAGTATAATAATGTTTATTATGGGGTTTATTGGTATTTTTCAATATTATAATAATAAAATTGTTGTATCATTCTTTTTGTTTATGGGGCAAGGGACTTGCCTTCATGTAATTTGAATTTTATAAGATTAGCATAATCTAGCCCTCTTTGAATTTTAATTGTGATATCTTAAAAGGAAACACATGTTCTTCATTATTTTTATTTATTGTTTGTGATGAATAAATTTCATATAATACATGTTAGTGTTGGATTAGATCACTATAATAAAATAAATTTATTGATTCAAAATCTATAAAAAATAATCAAATCCTTTAAGTTGCAAATCATTTTTAAAATGTCTCAAAAGATTTCATTCCTTACACTTAATTATTATTATTATGTACTTAATTATTATTATTATTATAATGTTATTAACTAATTTTTCTTTTATGTACTTAATTATTATTATTATTATAATGTTATTAACTAATTTTTCTTTTAAAGTTAAATTGCATTTGTTTACAGAAATAACTTATATGATTCCTTGTATATATATTTTTTGTGTTTAGTTTTATTTTCTATTATGTTTTTTTGGTTAATATATATAAATGTCATATATCTTATTCATATTATATTATGATGAGATATAATTATTAAGATTAGTCCTATGGCTATTTTATATAGAATTTTTTTGAAAGAGAAGCTCAAAGTGTGGCTAGAAAGTTATAGAAAAAGAGTTAATGGGTAGGAAAAAATTATAAGCTCTTATTAAATTGTGGATCACCTAGTTATAATTAGGATAATTAGACAAGAGAGTTATAATAAGAAAATAATTCTTGTGTTGTTTAGTTAGATTTAGAAAAAAATGACATAATGCCTAGGAGTAATTTATGGAATATATTAGAAGAGATAAAAGTTCCTTTAGAGCTGAGAGTTGTTGTGGTAAGGCTATATGAGAACTCTATTGCCAATTTTAGGAACACTAAAGATATATTAAAAAAATCAATCAAAATAAATGATATAATCAAGGTTATTCCATGTTCCCTACCTTTTTTGGCACATGCATTGACAAGTTATAGGATTTTTAAGAAAAAATAGGTTGTGTCAATCTCATATAGTCATTATCCTTCGTCTTTACATCAATGATAGAGTTATTATGATGTAAAGTTAATTTCTTCTCATCAAGAAATAAAAAATCCTCAAGTAATTATACTCTAGTATAAGTATGAATGTTAACATTGAAAAAGTGAAGGTTATGATAATTATATTACAACATATCACTTTTTTTTTGATTTCATGTGTAACAAAAATGTCTTGGAGGAAGTGATTTGATACAAATATGTTAGAACTAATTATCACAAGCTTAAAAAAACTATAACATTGAGAAAATGATAAGCAAAAGCTGAAAATGTTATTATGGACTTGAAAATAATTGTAAATTATGAAACCTTTGGCTATGGGATAAGAAGAAACTTTTCTTTGAGGCTCTCATCATTCATGCTATCTTATATGGTTGTGAAGTTTGGACTTGAAACATTTCTATTGTATTTTGGATATATATAGAGAAAATGAAATACTTTAATGAATTATAATGTCAAATTAGGGAAATACACCCTATCCTATTCTCCTCATAGAAGAAATTCTTTCTTATGTTGACAGCATGGTTATGACTAGGTATATAATGTATAAGAACAAGACAAACAACATGTAATACAAGAGGATTTTTATAAATGATTTGAAATATAATCAAATCCACTTGTTGCTCAAGATATGATGGCATAAAATTCCAAGTCTTGGTTAAATCATTGAGAAAGAAAGGAAGAGGTCATTGGCTCTCCTAATACTGCAAAAGGGGCATCTACGAAATGGTACAGGGAGGATATATTCTCAAAGAATAGGAAATGCAAGGTGGAACCAAATTGCAAATTATCCTCCACATCAAACAAAGCATTGAGTCAAATATAATGCGATGGCCTCTCTCCTTCAAATTGTAAATTCAATTAAATTACTAGAGAAATCTTGTTCAACAATCTACATTTGACTCCCTATGATCTAATGAACTCTCAATAAGTCATAAATACATGCTATAATGGTAGCCACTACTTGGGTGAAAAGGTTACAAATGTCTAGGATATATGAGGAGCCTCCCTTCCAACCCTCTTGACATCTACAATACTAATTAACTTGATGATCTATTTATATTTCTATGCCTAACCTTGAACAAAGCTTAGATTTCTCCCCCCTCAATTAAGAGACCTGTCAAGAAATATATGTTAGTCAAGGAACTGGTGTTGGAGAAATTAATTTCTTATTGAAAACAACTAATTAACTAGACATTAATCATCAACCCAGGGTTCGTCTGTTTATTTGAAGGTTGTCCACACATTTTGTGCAAGAAATGGTGCTAATGTCACTTGAGTTATATGAACCTAATAAGAATTGAATACATATGAATGAAATGAAGAACTCACACTTGCTAAAAGAAATAACTCACACTTAGCTTCTAGACTTCAAGGGTGATTTTCTAAAATGAGACAATGAATTTCGATAATAAAAAATGGGTCAATAAGAGAAACAATGTCTATTATATATATACATATACATATACATATAGAGTGTTGCAAAGAGTCAAGGTCAGAAATATTTTACCATGTCAATTTTATAAAAAAAATATAGATGAAAAGCAATTTTACAATATCTAATTAAGATAAAAGAAAACATAAATAATATATGTTATATTATTAGTGCATATTGTTAATAAACTCCAAATATGTATCAAACATTACATTAAGATATATGTCAAGTTGTCCACATTAAAAAAAAAAAACTTAAAAATTAATTAAATAATAATTTTATTCTAAATTATTGTCAATTTGTAAATATTTTTTGTTACAATAAAATGGGCTAAAATAATAGTTTATCAATAACAACTACAAAAAAAAACCACAATTTCACAAAAATCATAATTTCACAGTAAAAATGTATATATAATTAAATCATAATTTTATTTTTAAATTATTGTTATTAATTATAAAAATAATAATAATAATATATGAATGATATGAGGAATAAAAAATCCACTAAATATAGTTGAAAAATGGACATTATGCATATATGTTTCTTGATATTCTAATCCAGGGAAAGCAATGATTACATATGTGCTTTCCAATATTGCGACTAGCAAAGTCGTCCAAAGGAAAATGAATATGCCGGGAAAAACAACAAACAAAGAGGCATATTATATTGCATTGATAGAAGGCTTGGGAACAACTATGGAGTATGGATCAAATGGAATTGTAGTTTTCACCAATTCTGAACTTGTGTGCAACCAGTTGAATGGCGTGTACCAAGTTAAGAAAGAGAGGCTAAAAGAACTGCATGGAATAACAAACAATATTTTTAGCCAATTTCAATTTTTTAGTATAAGACATTGTACAAATGTGAATAAGATGTCTGTTGATCTATTGCGTGGGGAAATTCCAATTCTGGATTCATCTATCAAAGATAAATTAGAATTATACGGGGCAATGCCAATGCAAGATTCATCTCTCAAAGATGAATTAGTTTTGAGACGCTCTTCTTCAAAAATTCAAGATTCATCTCTCAAAGATGAATTAGTTTTGAGACACTCTTCTCAAAAATTCAAGATTCATCTCTCAAAGATGAATTAGTGTTGACACGCTCTTCTTCAAAATTTATTGATGGACATTGTAACATATCTTGGATATGTGTGTGTTTTGTACTTATAAATGCGTCTTTTTTAATGACCATGTGTTTTTTTCAACCATATACCAAGTGTGCTCCCACCACACAATGTAAAACACAACTTAGTGAACTTCACATTTGCAACAAGTGGTGAACTTCACATTTTTATAAAATTAAAATGTGAGCACTTCAACAAATTTTTGTTTAAATGGAGTTTCACGCTTCTTTTTTAATGACCATGTGTTTTTCTCAATTTTATACCAAGTGTGCTCCCACCATGTAAAGCGCAATTTGGTGAACTTAACATTTTTATAATTTTGATTCCTTAAATTAAGTTTCACACATCAATCAGTGCTTTGAAAGTTGTGTTTTACATAATTTGTGTACACTAAATTACATTAATTTTCTGAAATTTATTTTGAATTTATTTTAAATAATAATTAAAAAAAATAATTGTAAATGTCCACTGTAGATATATATGTCATGGAGGATGAACAACGAAGATCAACAAACTCCCATATCTCTACGAGAGAGGGGGATTGGGAATCAAGGGATGTTTATGGTATTTAAATATAATATTAAATCTCCACACATATACATACATGTGTGTATATATGGAATTGTTTTTTTATCAATTTTGTAAGTTAAATTAGTTGTTAATAAGTTTCATTTTTTATTTTTTAGGAGCTAAGAGGAGAAGAGTGTCTACTCCATCAATGGAGCATGCCCATGGTTCACGCAATTGTGGTATGGCTCACGCGGATTAATCAATGAATATGTACATGTATTTATATGTATGAATTATTTTTGAATTGATTATAAATTCATATTTTTTTATGAAGCTTCTCTTTCATCTCGTGAGGTTGGTGGTGGTTCAGATTCCCTTAGAGGGCCATCAATAAGTGCTGGCAGATTGCGTGAAGGTGGCGATATGTATTCCCCCAGAGCCCAATCAACAGATGGTCATGTTGGTTCTCAATCAATCGGTGGTCATGTTGGTTCTCAGCAGGGTCGTTCTGGTTCTCAACAGTCTTAGGGTGGGCAAGATGCCAGCGAACCACATCGAGGTGGTCATCAATTTGAATATTTTTTTCATTCAATTTGTACAAATTTGTTTACATGTGTTTTTTTAATATAAAAAATTTTATATATTGATGCAGAGGCTGAAAACGCTGCTCCGAATGTTGCTAAAAAAAGACGTAGGGCATAACACATCATTCAAGAAGAAGGTTGTCCACCAACCATGACTTATCCGGCCGAAATTTCCAATATACCTTGGGAAACAAACATGCAACAATGCACTTTAGAAAGGTGTCAACATCTTCATGAAAAATTGAAGAGAGATCTCGTGGCTTTGACTCTACCTGCTGAGAGTCGACAAAGCTTGGAAATAGTTACACACTCTTTAGGAAAACTAGTAGATGTGTACCGAAATCTTGGGCCAACCACTGATACTTTTGTAGAAGTCATGAAAAAAAGAAAGGAAATAGTGGCGGGTCTCAATAAATGGGAGGTTGTTAAACAAAGAGTTACAACAGAAATGGCCAGGTCTATGTTTAATTTTAAAGAAGGGCCGAAAAGAAAGATGCTGAAGGTGAAATATTTCAAGCACCCTCATATAGCTCACTATTTGTATGATAGACACCTTGTGGCCTATGGAAGACTCCCATGGAACGGCGAGGTTCCGCTTTATTTTATAAAATTATTTTATGCAGAATTATTTTTGCAAATGAAACCCAATTACAATGACCTTCCCTGTGAATTTTTTGGTCTTGGGAAAGGTCGATTGTGTGACAGTAGGGGCGCTAGGTGTGATGTTGAGTTGCCTCGCCTTGAGCCACCATTGGTTAGTCGACCTTTTTGTGTCGAAAATTTGCGGTCAGAGATGGATGCCACTTCTCAAATTAGTCGAGAAGCAAGGGATGTCATCAATGACAATGTTCACAGTGGATTGGGTGGAGTCAATGTTTGTCAGAATCGACAAAGAGCACGTGAGAATGCACGCGCTAATTTTGTGTATTATACAGATGAAGAGATTGACAACATGAGTGTTGAAGATCTCAAAACATATGAAAAGAATTATCGCAATGGTTGGCAGGACCTAATTTTTCATGAGGAAGAGGGCATGGGAACGGTATGTGTTAATGGTTAGGGTTCAATTATTTTAACACATGTACAATTTGTAATAAATATATATATACATACATTTATTTGTATACATTAATCTAACAAAAATGTATCATTATATGTTAACACCATTTGTAGTTGTCACGCTTGATGAATGAAGAAAACGTTAATTTCACGGTCATAGCCTCTGGTTCAAACAATCAAGATGGGTCTCACCATCTATCATACTATCAAGATGGTTCTCACCATCAAGATATGTTGGAAAATGTTAGTGTTTTTTAAGTGAACATGATGCTGTACAATTATTTTTTTATCTATTATTATATATATCGAAACATGATGAGATATTTTTAAAATAGATAATTTTGCACACATGTACATGTACACATATATAATAAAATGTTTTAACAGATTCCGATTTCGTCCGATGTTTTTGGGATGTCGGTACCTTGTTCTTCCTTGGGAGATGTACCTTCTTCTTCCTTAGGAGATGTGGAAAATCCACAATCATAAGTATGGACAATTTTTCACTTTTAAAATTTATGTTTTTAAGTTATATATTCCACCTCAAAAAGTTTCATTAAAAAACGAGATATATCTAGATCTTGAGTTATTTTAAATTTTTTGAATTTTAGGTTTTTGGAGATTTTCTTTCTGAGCCACTCTTAGGAGATGTGCCAAATTCCCCAGCACAAGTATTTAATTTTTCACTTAAATATATATATGTTTTTAAGTTATAAGTTATAAATTGAAGTTTAAATTTTTTATTATAAATTGAGATCTAAAGATTTTGAGTTATTTTAATTTTTTTGAATTTTAGGTTTTTGGAGATTTTCTTTTGGAGCCTCTCTTAGGAGATGTGCCAAATCCACCAGCAGAAGTATTCAAATTTTCACTTAAACATAGGTTTTTAAGTTATAATTTATAAATTGAAGTTTAAAATTTTTATTATAAATTGAGATCTTGATCTTGAGTTATTTTATACTTTTAAATTTTTGAATTTTAGGTTTCTATAGAGGATTTATTTTCTCCACGGACTCCAGCGATGGAGATAGGAACATCCACACCATTTCAACCATTTGAACAAATTGTCTAACTTTTTTTTAATATTATTGAAAATAAGTTTATATATATGCATTTTCATTTGAATTTTTTTAATATATATATATATATATATATATATATATATATATATATATATAATTGTACATGTATATTGTATAGTTTACTGTTGGAGATGTTCCCGTGGGGAAGTTGTAGTGGACGAGAAACAAATGGAGAGGGAACCTCATGAGGTATTGCATGATTTTTTTTTTACATTTTGTTTTTTACATGAAGTTCTATATATTCTCACTCAATTTTAAAACATCAAATTTTAATGTTTGTACACATTGTGTACAGGTTCCCCATGCTTCGCAGGATAGCTCGAGGATTGTGACTTTGTTGGGAGAGACACTACATCCATCTGTATTTGATGGATGATGTACATGCACACGTGCAACATTATATTTTCAATAGATTTAGTCTTAAATTTACATTTTTTATATAGCCTTATCTAGATGCAGTCATATATAACTTGATACTTGATACTTGTGAGATCTACAAATTTTGGACATATTTTATGTGAATTAAATTTGGTACATGTGAATGTGATATATAATGTTTTTAAAACTTAAGTTTTGGATGGTTGAACTACATTTAGCATGTGAAGTAATGTTACAGTGTTATATATAATTTGTTTTGTTTTTAAAACTCAAGTTTTGGATGGTTGAACTACATTTAGCATGTGATGTGAAGTAATGTTGTGTTAAATAATTTGTTTTGTTTTTAAAGTGTTATGGTTGAACTACATTTTGCATGTGAAGTAATGTTACTTGATACTTGATACTTGTGATCTATAATGTTTTGTTTTTAAAATTCAAGTTTTGGATGGTTGAACTACATTTGGCATGTGAAGTAATGTTGTGTTATAATTTGTTTTGTTTTAAAAAATTAAGTTTTGGATGGATGAACTACATTTGGCATGTGAACTAATGTTGTGTTATAATTTGTTTTATTTTTAAAACTTAAGTTTTGGATGGTTGAACTACATTTGGCATGTGATATAATGTTTTGTTTTTATTAGATAGTTGAACTACAATTGGCATGTGAAGTAATGTTGTGATATAATTTTTTTGTTTTTAAAACTCAAGTTTTGGATGCTTGAACTACATTTGGCGTGTGAAGTAATGTTGTGTTATAATTTTTTTTGTTTTTAAAACTTAAGTTTTGGATGGTTGAACTACATTTGGCATGTGAAGTAATGTTGTGATCTATATTAATGTTTTGTTTTTAAAACTTCAATTTTTGATGGTTGAACTACATTTGGCATGTGATATAATGTTTTGCTTTTATTGGATAGTTGAACTACAATTGGCATGTGAAGTAATGTTGTGATATAATGTTTCTATTTTTAAAACTCAAGTTTTATATGGTTGAACTATATTTGGCATGTGAAGTAATGTTGTGTTATAATTTGTTTTGTTTTTAAAACTTAAGTTTTGGATGGTTTAACTACATTTGGCATGTGAAGTAATGTTGTGATCTATAATGTTTTGTTAAATTAAAACTTAAGTTTTGGATGGTTGATCTAAATTTGGCATGTGATATAATGCTAAATGTTTTTATTGGATAGTTGAACTACAATTGGCATGGCATGTGAAGTAATGTTGTGATATAATCAAAAAGTTTTTAAAACTCAAGTTTTGGATGGTTGAACTACATTTGGCATGTGATTATGATATTATGTTTTGTTTTTAAAATTCAAGTTGTCGTTTTCCAAACAAAAAAAAAATCACATGAATATATGTACATGTAGAAATGATTTTACACATGTTTGAATATATATGTTAAAACGATTGAAGTACAATACATACATACATACATACAGATACATATACATATACATATACATATACATATACACATATATATATATATAAACAATCATAAGATTATAGGTCTTGTTAGATGTGTCAAACAATCATAAAATTTTAAAAATGCATTCTATAATGTATATATATCTAGTACGTGCAACATTTTTCATCAATGCATGTATAGAAAAGCTACTTTCAGTTAATTCCATTCTAGAACATATATATCCAGTATGTGCAACATTTACAATAAATGCACATAGAAAAGTTACTTTCAGTTAATTGCATTCTAGAACATATATATCCAGTACTTGAACATTTTTCATCAATGCAAATAGAATTTAGCTACTTTCAGTTAATTGCATTCTAGAACATATAAATTCAGTACGTGAAACATTTTTCATCAATGCACATGGTAAAACTACTTTAACAATTAATTGCATTCTAGAACATATATATATCCAATACGTGCAACATTTTTCATCAATGCACATAGAAAAGCTACTTTCAGTTAATTGCCTAGAACATGTATATATCCAGTACGTGCAACATTTTTCATCAATGCACATAGAAAAACTACTTTCAGTTAATTTCATTCTAGAACATATATATCCAGTACTTGCAACATTTTTCATTAATGCACATAGAAAAGATACTTTCAGTTTTAATTGCATTCTAGAACACACACACACACACACACACACACACACACACATATATATATCCAATACTTATAGAACATATATATCCAGTACTTGCAACATTTTTCATCAATGCACATAGAAAATCTACTTTCAGTGAATTTCATTCTAGAACATATATATATCCAATACATGCAACATTTTTCATCAATGCATGTATAGAAAAGCTACTTTCAGTTGATACTAGTGTGCATGTACCAAAACAATGTACATGTGCAAACACTTGCACAGATAACATAACAAGGCAACTCAATTTTTAGTTGAGTTCTGGAAGTTCTAAAACATGAATCCAAAGAGAAGAAATTGTTGGGTAGTTCAATCAAAAAAATTCCAATGGAATACCATCTTCAATGATCCGTTCATGATCAGATTTTGACATTTTCCATTTCTTAATTTTCGTTTTTTTCTTTGATTGAACCTCTATCAACTTTATGCATGTTGCACACACCAAGTGACTATATTGACAACTTATGACATCAGGTTCATAATCTTCAAAGTAAAAAAAATCCACACTTTGATTAGTTTGTCTGAAAAAATAATCTTTCAGTATAATATATCCTCTTTCATATGGAAACCTGTGATCATTATAGTTTTCTAATAATTTCATTTTTCATTTAGTGTAGTGCATCAAATAATACTTCACATTTTCATCATTGTCAGTAGGTGCAATCACAACAAAAATATCTCTTGCACAATAAAACAAACTTAAAAAACTTATGTATTTAAATTTATTTCTAGATCTCTATCATTTGAAAGATATTCAAATGTTACCTTCTCTAACAAGATCAGAAACTCGATCACCATCAGATGATATTGTAGTCTCCTCTGATTGCATTTATTCAAACATTGCAAAGGACATTTTCCCCTTTGTATTTAGCTCTGTATGTTTCCAGTCTTTTACATAAATTTTGTTTTCACAAACGTCATTGGATTCTGTGTTGTCTATACAAACATGACAAAAACAAGAATATTTTCTTTTATCCAATGCAAACACATTTGTGGACAACTTTGTTTTAATTGAATGCAATTTTTGAGTCCCTTTTATTGTTTCAACGTCATTTCCAATTGATCTATCTACATCTTCGATCCCAATATGCCAAAAAAACCTTTATATGGAAAATTTAAAGAAGAATGTAAATATGATATCAAAATACAATCAAAGATAATCATTGTGATAAATGTACACTGTTTAAAATTAGATATCCAATAAAAATTAAATTGAATGTACCTTTGCACTTCCCTTGATCGGTTAGTCTCATGGCTTAGAGCAGCGATGCACCATTGAACAACTTCTTTCGCGTCCACAAGTCGGCTTGCAGAGGGGTTCATTTGATATCTTTGAAGTGCTCGTTTTATGCATGCCCCTGCACCGTCATGTTCTCCTTTTCCATGGCCAGTCTCAAAGAAATTCCAACAATGTTTAATGCAGGTTTTCTTATGAAGACAACACAACCAAAAGAATGATCGTGCAGATTTGAATTGACCTGCGCATCCGTATGACCATATCCAATGTTCATTGAATGTTATTCCATGATTTTTCAAGGAATCATAAATTTTTCCAAAACAATGTTGTACAAAACATGTATCATGTGTACGATCGTCACTGATATAAAAGTGATATTCTTTAATGATATGTCAATTTTCACTCGTGCTTTCTATATGATCGACATTTTGTTCAGCATGTATATATAGAATATGGACGAGCATGGAGACTTGGTCAGAATGATAGTATTCACTCTGAATTTATTTTTGTGGAACAAATGTGTAGTTTTCTGCAAAATCAATTACTGACAAAATGGTCCCTGGTGGAAAAAATTCATAGGATTTTTTGAATTGCAAGTCTTGCCATCAATCTCTATGGGAATGCTTGGTGTATTTATAAATTTCTGTCTCAAACTTTCTCAAAAATCTATCACAAAAATTTCTTCTTCTTGTAATTCAATTCTTTTAGCACTATTTGAACCTTGAATCGATGTATGGATATATTCATATCTCTTCCATTTCAATTTCATTTTGGAAAATTATTGATCATTTATATCAGTACGATATTTGTTTTGAAATTTAGTCAAATTTCCACAATCATCGCATTTTTTTACCACCAACACATTTCTTTTCGTAAAATAATTCATCGCTTTCTCTTTCATATAGAATTTGAGATATGAAATCACAGATAGTGGAAGGAGGAGGCGAATCTTTCCAAAATTTTCTACCAAAATTAAGGAATGTGTCATAATATAATTGAAATTCCACATGATAATGACAACAACAAGTGTTGCGTATGATGATAGGTTTTACATACCATGGTTTTTGTTGAACAAAAGCACTGATTGAGACATGAATTTCACGATTCTCTTTTTTGAAGTTGTTGAAAAAATCTATCTGAGTGGTTTCCAAGAAACGTTTTTCATGTTCTTCGTACTGATTTCATGTTATTCTTCTTCGCATCACATCCCTTGCCTTTGGAAAAACACGTGATTTTTTCTTCCAATATTCATATATTGTTTTTTTAACATTTTCTCCAAGTCTATATTTGTATGGTTGCCTACAAATATCTCTCCAACAAGCGAGTTCATCATTTACATCTATTTGCAACCGAAATTTACGATGTTTGTGCAAAGTTTTTCGTGAGGTTCCTAATGCTCGTGCCATAGATTTTACCAAGCGATTCTCTTTAGTACTTGATGAAACCAATGCCATATGTATTGCTCTACGTACAACTAAAGAATTTTTATGTCTAGATCTTCTAATTGAATTTATAGCACTATTTATATTTTGTATCACATTTTCCTTCATTTTTTTTTTAATCTTTTGTTGATTTTAAAATAACCAATAAAGTTGTAGCTTCTTTTAATTTCCTTAATGATAGGAGACCTTTCAACATTTGGGCTTGAACTGTCACATTTTACTTTATGAAGTACATATCAAAAATGCGTTTAACATGATATTGTATAACATGGTCAGCTCTTTTATCTCCATATGTGTGAGTGTCAACATTTTATAACATCTCATCGACATTGATTTCATCTGTACATATTTGAATGAATAGTACATAATAAGTTTACATATTCAATAAATAACTAAATTAATAAATATGTATAATTTCAATAATACGTGCATGTGTTCAACACACACACACGCGCACACACACACACACACACACACACACACACACACACACATACATACCTCGTGATTCAATTTCTCCACTTGAATTTCTTTCAACATTTTCATCATCTTCAATCATTGGTTCAATATCTATTTCACTTTCTCTTTCAAATTTTTTTATCTCATCATCAATGTTTTGAGGAATATATCTCTCTATTTACATTGCAAAATATTTTTCAAATTAGTTCATCAAATTAAAATTAAGCTTGAACACATTTTACACTAGGAAAATTTTAAATATCAAATTCATAATATTTACATTTACATACCTGCTTCAACTTATAGTTGAGGTTGATTTTCCCTTTCAATATTTGAGAGTGTTTCTCTCTTTACTCTCCCCTATTCTCTACGTTCCTCAGGGTCTCTTGTTCAATCATATTTTAACGCGCAATTCCTTCGATTTCCCATGATAATAGAGTATGAAGTTCAAAAAAATTTCTTCAAAAATTTAGACAAAAAATCAATTAAAAAAACATCACAAAATATTTAATTAAAAAAAAACTCATTTTAAAAATTTTGCAAAAAATACATACTTTAATCCAAAACACTTACTTTAAAAAATCCTAGAAAAAAATGTCTTATAAAAATGAACGAAGCTCAAAATATTTCCTTCCAAGTCCTACGAAAAAATTTCCTTTAAAAAGTTAGACAAAAATTCATTTAAAAAAATCATTATAAAAGATTTACTTCAATCCAAAACACGTACTCTAAAAAAATGTCACTTCAAAAAATACCTCCAAAAAATGTCCATTGAAATTAATTCCAACTTCTTAAAAAATGCCACTTTAAAAAATAGTTCAAAAAAGCCTCTAAAAAACATCACTTTAAAAAATATCTTCAAAAAATGTCATTTGAATATTAAGCCTAAAAAGAGTCCTTCGAAATTAAGGCAAAAAAATGTCTTTTGGAAATTAAGCCCAAAAACCTCTCAAAACAAAATACATCCAAAAAAATGTATTTTGAAAATTAAGCCCAAAACCTCTAAAAACAATGAAAATTAAGCCCAAAACTTCTAAAAACAAAATACCTTAAAACCAAAAATTGTCTTTTGGAAATTAAGCCCAAAAACCTCTAAAAACAAAATACATCCAAAAAAATGTCCTTTGAAAATTAAGCCCAAAACTTCTAAAATCAAAATACTTAAAAAAAAATCAATGAAAATTAAACCCAAAACTTCTAAAAACAAAATACCTTGAAAAAAAAACAATGAAAATTAAGCCCAAAACCTCTAAAAACAAAATAACTTAAAAAAAAATGAAGCCCAAAAAACATCCAAAAAATGTATCACATACCTCCAAGAAATGTCCTTTGAATGTACCTCCAAGAAAAGTCCTTAAACCCAAAACAATCCTTTGCAAAAATTTCCTTTGAATGTACTTCCAAGAAAATTCCTTAAATCCAAAACAATCCTTTGCAAAAATGTCCTTTGAACGTACCTCCAAGAAAAGTCCTTAAACCCAAAACAATCCTTTGCAAAAATTTCCATTGAATGTACCTCCAAGAAAAGTCCTTAAATCCAAAACAATCCTTTGCAAAATTAGGCCTTTGAAAAATCAGACCAAATAAAGAAATGTGCAAAATTATGTGAAAATAATGAATGCTTTTACGTCAATTTATATTGCCGCGAAATGATTTTTTGGGAGGGGCTTCATTGTATTTTTCGGCCGACGGAAAGTCAAAGAAATGTTTGGCCGAACTTTTGTGTTGTTAGACTTGACGGGCCATCGACGCAAAAAATAATTCGGCCGAACGTTTTTACAAGTTCGGCCGAACTAACACGTCTGCAATTACGCAGATCCAAGCTCTAAAAACATATCTTCAACTTTGGCTTGATTAAACTCCATGAAACATTCTGAATTTACTTTCGGAACCAAGACAAACATTTTCATAATTCAATTTACTTTAAGGAAATATAACTTTTATGGAATTTCATAAATATTTACTAATTTTAATTAATTTTGTAATAAAACAAGTGCAAATTTTTTGTGAAGGTCATTATGATTCAGTGAAATCAATATTCTGTATTTTCCAAAATACACTGTAAAAAAATTGAAAAATTATGGTGCATTACATTGGTTCGTTGTCTGTAATGGGTAGTTTTTAGATTTTTAGTTTATAACTTATATGTTGAGAAATTTCATGCGTCACGAAACATATTCAAAATATGTAGTTTTTTCATATTGGATCAGTTCAAAAAATTCTAGTAATTATAATGAAACCGAAGTAGACTCTGTCTCGATTGTTGTAACACATTTTGTTTCTCAAAAACACAAAGTTTTAAAGAATACACCAGTGCATATTAACATGACTTCTTATGAATCCTTTTATTGTTCAAAAACACACACTCAAAGAAATGCTAAGTTGACATATCAAATGTGTATAAAAAAATTCCAAAAAATAAGTAATAGAAAGCTAATAAAATTTCTAACAACTTTTATTTTTATCGCAAAATGAATTTCTAAACAGAAAATTGTTTTGGCTTGCAGAAAGTTGAAGAACAGAAAAGAAAGGAATTTTTTTTCTCAAAAAAGTGCAAAAAGTGTTACCCAACTTCACATTTTCACCCTCAAGCTTAAATAAACAAGACCACTAAAGGAATCAAATCGTTAAATCTCCTACCGAAAAAAATAAAGAAATCCAACCAAATAAAAATTTGTTTACCAGGGAACAACATTTGTAAGAAATGAACAACACTATATATAGAAATGAATTCGCGAGAAACGATATCAAATCATGAGAATTAAAGAATCTACATTAACCAACGGGAATCAACAAAGAAAGATAACATTTCAAGGAACAAATTGTGATAGATCTAATTATATGACATCCAACTATAACTACTGCAAAACACACTTTAACAGTAAATCTAATTAACAACGAGTATATCTAGAAAACTATTGAATAATTAAATGACAGGAATTGAAAGTGAAATACAAAATTATTGATACAAGAAAGGACAATAGTAGTTCCAAGACCGGGTCCAAAATCATTGGAATTGAATTTCCGTGTAGCTAACTCAATGCGATAGGTTAAAATCAAACAAACAAAGTCTCCATTAAATCATAATGATCAAGTTACAAGAAATGCTTGTAAATATGTTCTGTCTGTGCACATATCACAATGAGGGTTGGTAAAATTATTTGGGTCCATGCTTCAACACTCAAAACATCAATATTTAATATGTCTGACTTAGTTTGATTTCCCACAGTAAAGGTAACAACAAATTCTTCAAATTCAATTTGAGTTTCATTCTCTCAGACTTCCTTCTTCTTATCATTTCTCTTCACATGATGTCTTTGGGCCTTATTGTCCTGCAACCATTTATTTAGTTATTTTACCTTCCTTTTTAGCTTCCTATTCGATTTTCTCATTTTTTTTTTTCTTTACTATTCTTTCTTTTCCCTTTAACCTTTAGACCCCTGTTAATATTTTGTGCAAATTTTTTGGCCAAAGTAACTGGAGAAGAGGAAAGGGAAATGAGAGCTATGGCCTCAGGTATTTCAATCATAATTTCCTTGGTGGACTCAATTGTGAAATATATTATAGGTTCCATAAGGTCTCTATCAACCTGGGGTTCAATTGGAAATTTAATATTAATTTCTTATCCTGTGTTTTCTGAAGGAGATTGTAAAGATACTTCTTCAGGGGAGAAGGGTTCTAGGACAATTGCAACAGAATCTGCTGAATTCTCTTGAAGAAAATTATTCTCAGGTTCTCCTGAGGGTTATAAAATGAGAATTCCTGTGGAATTATGAGGATAAGTTGGAGAATTAGGCGACATATTTTGGTCAGAAGGAATTTTTGAGCAACTTGCAGTTCCTTCGAAATTCACAGAATTCATAAAATTTTCCAATCCTATAGAACTTGGGTTGCCTCCATTTCCTGCTCTTGAGGAGAATCCTCCTAATGGGTTTCCTAATTATCAAGAAATTATTGAGGTCCACTTTCCTCTAGTGACTTTTCAAAGGAGTTTATAGGATTTCCCGACTTAGCCAAGCTAGTAGATCTTTTCCTTTTTCTATGTAGGGAGGCCAAGAGGGAAGCCATTCTTTTCTCTGCCCTAGTTATTTTTTCGGGGGAAGGATTTTGTGCTTTTCATTGCAAAGCACCTTCTACCATAAAATTTTTGTTTTGATTTTCCTCCTCATTCTCTTATGACTGCTCATTATAACTTAGGATGTTTCTAAAATCTTCAATGAGTGCTTCAGTTTCTGGTGGAGCCTAAAAATTTCCTAAGAAATATTCCAAAATCAATTTTACTTGATTCAAACCTATGAAAACAATCAATTTTATTAGCCCATGGTGACTCACCATTGAGGCTTGGTTCTTAGATATTTTGAGTCTTAAAGCAGTTTCATGCAATAACGAATTCGAAAAATATGACAAGTTTAGGATTACCTTCTGTCTCAATGATTCCATTAACTTCAAATGTCGTCCTCTTACCACGTCATACCGACCATCACACGTAATGTACCTTTGGATGACACATGCTAATTCCTTCCATGGCTCTGTCAATGAGGTAAGATTATTCCCTTTTCCCTTTCTGAATAGTTCCTTTCTAGGGTTCGCAAATAGGGACGTTTCACTCTGTAGTTAAGTATGTATTTCGAACCAATTCTCGCTTTCTGTGGAAATTCCTGCCACTTTTGCAAAAAATTCTTCATTTACCTGCATTTTTATCCCTTTTACCATGGTTATTCCATTGCTAAATTCCTTGTAAATTCCAAGGTGACTTCATTATCAAAGCCTTGCATTCACAAAAAATAATCTGACCACCCTAATTGATCCAGGATACTGTGTGCTTGCTCAAAGATTCACAAATGGGCAGGTTCACTACGTACCAAATGACCACCCATTTCGTTGTTCCACATGGAGCAATTTGGAGCTAGAAACAATAAATTTCAGTAGATATAGGGACAAAAACGCTACAAAAAGTGGAAAATTGAAACAAACATAGCATGAAATGATGTTAAAGAGTTTTAAGCATCCAATCATATATTAGCCTTTCACCCCCCCAATGAAGTTAGGGTTCGTCCACTAACTTCCATCATGCATTTTATTTCTTAAGACAATTGACATGACTAATTAGATAAGAATGTATTAATTAGAAATAATGAAGAAACTGCCAAAAAATAGAAACAATGGGTGAGGCATGCGACATAATTATTGGACGCATTAATCATAAAGCATGCTAACAAGACTAGACATTTACGACACCCAAAGAATTAAAGTGGATTAAAAGAATGTGGAGATATTTTGAACTCCAAACATGGATAAAACAAATTACGACGAAATATTTTTTTTTAAGCTGTGGTTCACGGTCACTGAGTGGCCGCTACATCCACGGGTAATAATCCGGTAGATCCACCCGAAGGGATCAGCCGTCGGCTTTTATTTCGGGGCCTAACCCCAAGGGCGTCGAGGAGATTTGACCCCGTGACCTTCCATATGGCAAGGTACTTTAGCAACGGGAACTCGACCATTTGAGCTATCCCTTGGGGCTCATTACGACGAAATATTACCCTTGGAAAAAAACGAAATAAATCTAGAATAGACTTAGTAGCACTTCAAAAAAATATTACATCCCTGATATGTAAAATTAAAATTAATCATTCATACATACTCATCATCACCACCTTCCAAGGAAAAAATTAATAAGTTTCCATAGTGATCCAAGGATTTTCCTTTATTATTGCTAAGGGACGGAAAAATAACTAATTTTATATGGTAATTTAAAATGTAATTCAATACCATAGTTATGTCCTCTGCTTCCAGCAGGCGCGCATAGGCTCGAAAGGGTTGGCTTTTAACCCATTGATACGACAATGTCACGTTCTACTAGAAAATATTCATAATTTTATTTTTTTCGATTATCGACAAAAGGTCATTGTTATGGCATGGTGACCAGTTGATAACAATGCCATTCACTAGTGCTGATGAGACGAACAAGCCATATTGTGATGAGATCTCTTGTCCTTCGACCCAAATATCAAAGGTCATTACCCTGGATTGGTAACTAGAGTGGTAATATCACATCATTATGTCCTATGATCATATAAGGTTGTCTTGTGATGAGAACTCATATCCTTTGTTTAATTATATTCTTCTATTTTTATTTATTATTATTATTATTATTATTTTGTTATGAAAAAATATTAGTGAATGGGGTGGCTCATCAACTCCTTAAGAGTTAGGGATGGTGTAAAAATTATTGTGATAATTTCCTTTTTAGTTTGCTATTTTTCTTCCCAAAATTTATTTTTCAAGGAGATCGAATAATTATAAGAAACTAAAATGAAATAAAAATTCATCGAGTGGTGATTGAAGAAATGCATTATAAATATCAGGGTTGTTAAATTTTTATAATGCTTATAACCCTACAGATTTTTTTATTATAAAACATTCTATTATGGCAATCATTTGGAGAAATGATTATCTCACCATGATATCCAATAAGAGCTTCAAAATCAAGCTAAAAGAATAGCTATTTCTAAAAAATAACTATGGCTAGAAAAAGCAATGATAAGGGAAAAAAAATGTAACTAAGGGAACAAAAAATGTGACTAAGGAAACAACAACTGTGACCAAGGTAACATCAGCTGGGACTAAGGGATAAATAGTTGTGACTAAGGAAACAACAACCGTGACCAAGGGAACAACAACTGTGACTAAGGAGCAACATCTATGACTAAGGAAACAACAATGTGACCAAGGGAACAACAATTTTGACTAAGGAAACAACAGTTGTGACTAAGGAAATAACAACTGCGACCAAGGGAACAACAGTTGTGACTAAGGAAACAACAATTGCAACTAAGGAAACAACAACTATTTTGTTTTTTGTTTTTTAAGAATTATATTTTAAAACTAACTTTAATAAAAACATTTACAAAAGGTATGTACATTATATACAAAATGAAAGAAAAATTCAAAATAGTTCAATTGGCTGTAGCTGTGGGGTTACCTCCCAGGTCGGCTATAACCTGCAAGTTGGAATCATTACTTACCTCATAAAGAAAAGACCCTCATGTGAGTGGCTAGTGATACAGACGAAGGCGTTGTACCTTGGAAAGAAAATAAATTCCACAACCATCAATTGTAGTAAGGCTCACCATGTTGTTGTCATCAAATTTAGTGACCTAGTATGGTCCCAACCATCTTGTTTGGAGTTTCCTTTGGAAATATTGGAATCTGTAGTCATATAATAGCCCCTAGTCTCCCTTCTGAAAGGTTTTCTTCTTAATCAGTCGATCATGCCATTTAGCCCTTTGTTTTTGAATAAAAATTGTGCGTTGTAAGGTCAATATGTGCATTTCATCCAATTAATTAAGCTGTTGCAAGTGTTGTTTTTGCACTTCGGTGAAATCCAATTTGACTTCCGTGACGGTTTTGAGAGTCTTGATTTCAAATTCTATTGGAAAAATGGGCTCCTTACCAAAAAAAAGCTGATACGGTGAATAACCAGTAGTGTTGCGCCAAGTCATTTGATAGGCCCATAAGGCCTCAGAGAGTTTGGCAACCCAATTTCGGCGGTTTGTAGATACTGTTTTAGTTAATATTGCCTCCGGAAATTTATTGGTTCTTTCCACCTGTATGTTTACTTGAGGATGGTAAGGAGAAGTTATTATGTGTTTAATGTGATATTTCTTCAAGGTATAAATTTTTTTTATGGGCAGTGAACTGTGATCCCCATCTGTTACGATCTCTCTAGGAAATCCATAGTGAAAAAATATTTTAAATAGAAAATTAATAATTGCCTCTTCTGTACGCTTTGAGAGAGCTACCGCCTCCACCCATTTAGTTACATAGTATGTGAAAACCAGAATATATTCTTTCTGATTCAACAATGGGTTGAAGGGACCCACGAAACCTAGTGTCCATATTTCAAAAGGTTCAAGTACAATTAGTGGCTGTAGGGTTATTTCATCAGCTTGAATGGGGCGACCCATCCTATGAAAATTATCACAAATCTAGACATGTTTCTTGGCATATTTAAATATTATGGGACAATAATAGCTCACATGTAAAAAAATTATGCCTAGTTCCTCGATCAACGAAATTCCCACCACAGGGTTTTTCATGACAAGCCTTAAGAATATCATAAATGTCGTCTTCTCTGATGCATTTGTGGATTTGAAGATCAGACCTTGTATGGAAGAGGTACATGTCGATCCAAGAGAACCGCACACTGCGTTGAAAAACAAGCTTATTTTCCTGGGACGGTAAATGTGATGGAAAATTTCCTGTTGCAAGGTAATTGGCGACATCAATGTACCAGGGCGTTTTAACTATCACAATGAACAAATTTTCATCTGGAAAATGGTCTTCTGCAGCTAAAGAATCAGTCACAAATGGAATTCTGGATAGAAAATCCGCAACAATATTCTCCTTCCCTGGTCGATATTTTATGGTGATATTGAATTCCTGTAATAACAATAACCAACAAGTTATTCGATCATTAGTAACAGGTTTATTGGATAAATAGTTAATGGCAGAATGACCAGTATATGAAAAGACTGTGTAGCCTGTTATATAGTGACAAAATTTATTGATATAATAAACAACAACTAATAATTATTTTCCCGTCACTGTATAATTTGGCTCTGTCAGTGTAAGATTATTGCTGATACAATTAATGGAATAAGGATTTTTATCTTCTTCCTGTCCAAGTACAAATCCTATTGTTATATTTGATGCATCAGATGAAATGTGGAATGGTAGATTCCAATCTGGACCTTGTAACACAGGGGGTTATTGAGACCAACTTTTTTAGATCTGCAAAAGAAACATCACACTTGTCAATCCACTCAAATACCACATTTACTGTCAATACATATAATGGTGCTGTTATTTTTGAAAATTTTGCTATAAAACGACGATAATAACCAACATAGCCATGGAAACTACACACCTCAGTTGGTGTACAAGGAGTAGGAAGCGTAATAATTACCTCAATCTTTTTTGGTTCTACCTGAATGCCTACAATAGAGATGTAATGCCCCATAACTACGCCCTATGTCATCATCATATGGTATTTTTCATTACTGAGGCATAATATGATAACTATGCACTGTTCAATAATTTTTTCTAAATTTTGTAAGGTTTGTTCAAACTCACTACTGTGAGGAGTGAAATAATCCATGTATAGTTTGAGCCCTTCACTCATTAAGTCGGAAAAAATACTTAATATTTCCCTTTGAAAAGTGGCTAGTGAATTGCAGAGCCCAAATGGTAAAACCTTGTATGAAAATATTCCTCATGTATAGGTGAATGTGGTTTTGCCTCGATCTTTGGGAACAATCTGGATTTGGTTATATCCACTAAAACCATCCAGGAATGAGAAAAAAATATTCCCTACAAGAGTGTTAAGGACCTGATCTACAAATGGAAGAGGAAAGTGATATTTTTTTGTGTAGATTTATTCAATTCTCTATAATCCACACAGATTTTCCATTTTCCATTTTTCTTAGGGACCAAAACTGGTGGTGAAACCTACTAGCTATCAGAAATAGGATATATAAAATTAACATCAAGGAGTTTCTTCAACTCTTGTTTTACTGTATCCCCAAGGTGTGTATTTAATCTTCTTTGAGGTTGGTGAATGACACAAACATCTTTTTTTATATAAATGTGATGTGTACATAGTTGGGGGTCGATTCCTCTCATATCAGAATATTCCCAAGAAAATTATTGTTTATATTTCTTGGCGATTTGGATTAATTTGTTAGATTGCAAGTCATCCAGATTAGCATTAATCTTCAAAGTCTTACCAGGCTCAATTTTGATGGGAACAATATTATGAATTGCAGTTGTAGGTATATGTTCATTGTTCAGAACCTCGAGTGGATCTCCTTGGGCCTCATTGTCAAGCATAGATTTTAACATCTGATATGTTGGATTCCAAATAGTATAAAGTTGGTTAATAAAACCATTAATTACATCATCCTTATTTTTCCTTTTAAAAATAAGAGCTTCATCTAAGGTAAGAAAAGAACACAAATTTTCTTCCTGATATTTGGGAGGAGATGGTTGATAATGGTTGACTGATAAAATGGGTCTTGCAGGTGGGTATAAAACAATAGTTTTAACGACAATCCCTTTTGAAATCTCATATTTCCTGTCTAGAACCTGATATACACATCTGCAGTTGCCAACCATGGCCTTCCTAATATCAAAGGGTGCCCATACAACCTATTTATGGGATTGAGAACCAAAAATTATACTGGATTTTCATAGGAATCTACTAAAATGATAATATCATCCAAAGTTTCCTCTGATTTTACTACCGATCTGTCAACAAATTCCAACATAATGGAGGTTGGTTTAAATGTTTTGATTCCAAGGATTCCATAGGTTTCTACATTCAACATTTTTATTGCGGTTCTTAAGTCCACTATAGTGTTTTGGAAGCTATGACCTGAATTTGAACAATAACTACTGGATTTCCGGGGTCATCATATTTAATAGGTATTTTTTTCTCAAAGATGAGATTATAAAGTGTCCGGAGAACATGGAATATAGGAGATTCTTTTGGTTTCCTCCCAGGATTTTTGACACAGAGTTCTCTACTAGTTTTAGCATAAATCATGACATCCAAAATAGCCTGAGAAGAGGAATTTTAATACATAGTTTTTTTAATTCCCCTATGAGATTGAAATCAGAATAGATAAGTGTGTTGATCACAGTAAGTCTCTTGAGGAATGGAGGAGTAGCATCTGTATTTTTTCTAGGCTCTTGTTATTTGGTTGTCTTGTCAGATGCTTCTATTTTGTTGACAACTACAATGGAAGAAGGGTGTTCTGCTAATGGGTTATCCTCGATGGTATTTTCATTATTTTCATGCTCTTGGTTTTCTATACAATCTTCTGGAAATATAGTCCATCGAGACCTCAGTTGCAGCTCGTTAAATTAAAAGGAGGTAGAGCCACAATCTGAGTTTTTAAAAATCTTGAAATATTGGGCATGCCTATTATTTGTATTAGGATTCGGTTGAGCAGGTAATTTGGGACGTAATGGCGGTGGAAAATTTGGAGGTAACTGAAGTGGATATTTCAATGGTGGTTATGATTGAGGCAATGTACCAAACGATTGAATAATTTGTCCCGTAGGACGCTTCCAATTCTGATACCACATTGGTGCCTAAGTATATGAGTTTGACCATGGTGAAGGATAAGAATTATTTTATGGATTTTTCCATGAAGATGTGGGATAATGTTGATTTGGCCATAAGTTTCCAGCGAATGGTTGATTTATCCAGGGCGGTGAAAAGTATGGATAAGATTTTCAAGTTGTATTAAAAGGAAGCTGATCCTGCCAGGTGATCTAGGAATTTGTTGTTGAGCATATTGTCCAGAATAAAATAGAGAAGGATCTTGCATCATACCTAGAGGGCGGGTCTATCACTTCCATCTTTGTTCCATGAGGTATGCTGGTTTTGGGTCTTCCTCAAATTCCTTGAATACAACCTTCAATCCTGGGAGTGAGGGACAATGTTAAATTGAGTGATATTTAGCGCATCTAACATATATTTCAACTCTTTCCAGTGGACATTATTTACGATTGTGCTTATTCTGAAAAAATTACAAAAAATAGCCAGGGCCTCCTCTGCATCAGCCTATTTTTTCTTCACTTGTAACACATCCAACTGTGTAGTCAATGTATTGAAAACATCAGTTTTAATTTTTTCTAAAATATTACCAATTTTTTCCCATGTAACTCCTCCACCTGCAGTTCTGTTAGATCTCCTGAGAGGATCGTGAATTCCAGGTTTGGTTCATGTACTCCCTCGTGAGCACCCAATACACAGTTTGATGATATCATCATATTCTTCTTTGGAAATATCACCCTGTTCCATTAGATTAAGTGTTTCTATCCATTCATCTTTCATGCCCCTAATCAAAGTAGTTTTTAATACATCTTTTGGTAGGGTAGTGTATGATGATATTTGCAAATTATATTGAAACCTTTCAACGTATTCTTCCCGATTTTCATCTTCTTTTGACATCATTTTAAATATTTCTTCTCTTAAATTCCTAAAATAGAAATAGTCCTCATATTTAGTAAGAAAAGCTTTCTTCATTTGATCCCATGAGTTTATAGTACTGCCTCCTAGTCCAATGAACGAGGGTAATGCTGCTCCTTTTAAGGTAGAGGGAAATAGCTTTAATTTTTTGGGATCAGTAGCATAGTCGTAACCTCGACATAAAACATCAAAATCAAATAGAAATGCACTAGGATCCTCAAAGGCCATTTGGCATGGAAATTCGAAAGATTCTACAATGGGATGGCCTTCATTACAAAATTTTTGTGTGGAGGAACAATATGATATTCTATGATTTTAGTTTCTATTCCTGCTGCTACATTTTCAATTTGGTTAAAAATCTGCCAATAACCTTTAGGAATCTTGTGATCAAGAGGTACTATCTGGAAAATAATATGTTGGTTGGGTTTTAGACCTTGACCAGGTCTAACAACACTATTTATATTAGGAACTTCAATTTCTCTCCTCACAACAGGTGTTGCAGGAAATTTTGGCTCAAAAATTCATGGGTATGGCTCACTTGTCTCACCTTCTCCCTCTTTTAAATTCCAAGACTATCACTTACTTTTATTAGAAGGCCTAAGGTGCCTAACATATGTATCTTGGAAGCTTTGTTCATATCCTAAATTTTTATTTTGAATCTCAACATTAGCTACAATAGATGATCCTTATAAATGAGGGGCAATAGTAGAACCCTTCCTAGATATTCTTCGGGGACCTACCGACGCTTGAGACTGAGATCTATGAATGATTTTGTCTATAACGATTATTATTCCAAGGTCAACTTGACCTTGGTTTTTGGTGTTTTTTAGGGTATATTTTTTTATCTATATCTATCATATTCCTAGTCCTAGGCTTCTTTCTAGTCATACACACAAAACCATCTAAATGTATTGGCTGAGGGTAGGTACTAACACAAGATTTTTACTTAGTGCGTGTGTAGGTTCTTACCTTATATCTTTAATACCAAACCCTTTAGGGACATAGGTTTTCATGTCTTTGACAATCTCCCCAGAAACGACGCCAAAATGTTGGAGAAATTACATTCTTAATGAAAACAACTATTCACCTAGACATTAATCATCAACCGAGGGTTTCATATGTTTATTTCAAGGCTATCCACAAAGTTTGTGCAAGAAATGGTGCTAATGTCACTTGACTTGTATGAACCTAATAAGAAGTAAATACATATGAATGAAATGAACAAGTAACACTTGCTCAAAGAAATAACTCACACTTAGCTTCTAGACTTCAAGCTTAAATAAACAAGATTAATAAAGGAATCAAATCGTTAAATCTCCTACCAAAAACAATAAAGAAATCAAACCACATACAAAGTTGTTTCCTATAGAACAACATATGTAAGAAAGGAACAACACTATATCTAGAAATTAATTCTCCAGAAACGATATCAAATTATGAGAATTAATGAATCTACATTAACCAACAGGAATCAACAAAGAAAGATAACATTCCAAGGAACCAATTGTGATAGATATAATTCTATGATATCCAAGTGTAACTACTGCAAAGCACACTTTAATAGTAAATCTTATTAACATCGAGTATATCTAGAAAAAAACTGAATAATTAAATGACAGGATCTGAAAGTGAAATACAAACTTATTGATACATGAAAGGGCAGTAGTAGTTCCAGGACTGGGCCCAAAATCACCGGAATTCAACTTCCTTGTATCTAACTCATCGCGATAGGTTAAATTTGAAAAACAAAAGTATTCATTAAGTCATAACAAGAAAGTTACAAGAAATTTCTGTAAAGATTACAATATAGATCAAAATGATTAGAACTCCAATTTGAATCCTTCAACTTCTAAACTGATGAGGCTCAATTCCTCATTTATATTACAAAATGAGTCTATTTCAAATGGAAAGTGATCTTGAGAATCCGAAGATTCTCAGGATGATTTATTCAAATCATGAAAATTTCAATTGTTTCCTAGAATAGTTTGGCCAAGATCTCTTCTTCAACTGATTCATTCCAGGATAGAAGTATATCTCATTCAATTGAATATAATTAATCCAGACAGATCCGCTTAATTTTATTTTCCTTAACTATTCCAGGGTATAACATCTGATATCAGATATTCTTGTTCAAACAAATTTTCAAACCATAAGTAAACAACTCCTTTTGTGATTCAAATCGATTCATTAAAAAGATGAAGAAAAGCCATTGACTCCTTTCTAGAATCTATATTGCATGAATTATCATATTATTCACACAAAAATATTAGAAAACTAATATAAAGATAAGAAAATGTATCAATTCCGAAGCCCAACAACTGGATAATATTGGCTACACATATAGTAAAAATAATTTCCTTCTGTGGCCTCCACATATACACATTCTTAGTAGTTAGTAATCCCTCATTTGTCTAAAACACATGGTAGTAAAAAAATCTGAACAACCCAAAACTTGCCATCCTATTGCATGTGGCAAGATTTTCATGCACTTTTATGTGAAAATCATCACAATACTCTCTCACCAAGAGATTGGCATAACTCCTCATCTCTATAATGAAAAACCTACAAAGACAACAAACAATGTCTGATTAATACATATAAAACAATAGCAAAAAAAGGAGTTCTACATGGTATTCATAACTTCATGTGTAACATTTTCATGGTTGTTCACATAACTATATAAGTGAAATAATCATATCGATGCTATTATGGTCATGAAACACAATGATGTGCACACTAATACCTCTTCTAAGAAGTGAAACACCATCCATTTGGTACATCATGGATTATAATGCACTAATAATGGGTCATTTAGAAATATATACTACTGTAATTGTAGTAATTTAATACACCAATATGCACACTAGTGTGTCTTGTAAGACAATGTCAGGCCAAGAATTGGTAACTCCACGAATGATGCATTATATTAGGAAAATAAATAATATATACAAGGAGAGTGAGACTATTGGAATTTGTATTATAATTTCTCTTCATCTTCTTATTTTTTTTACTTAAAATATTTTCCTAATCCCTAAATATTAGGTGTCAACACCGCCCCCCCCCCCCCCCCCCCCCCCCCCCCACCAATTTGAAGGGATGTTGGTGAGTCCAAGAATCATTATGAATATTTCAAAATTTTATTTTCCAAGCGCTTTAGTGAAGATGTTTTCAATATATTCATTTGTAGAACAATGATGTAGGTGAATAGTCTTGGCCTCAACATTTTATGAAACCAACTCACAAAATAGAAGAAAATATAGATCAACGACTTAGAAATCAACCTCTTCGAGGGGGAAACCTCATTTACATTACATAAATGAACAATTCTTGGATGATAGAAATGAAAAAAACTCCTTTTGATATATAGGAGTCCAATGGGTCACAATATAATCCTAGCCAACATAAAACTAACAATGTAAGGGCACAACAATAACAATAGTGGGATTCTATGGGGCACAATAATAATGATATGGGGACTACATGGGAAAAATAATAACAATAAGGGGGCTATACTAACAATAAAAATTAAGGGATACACTAGTATTATAGGGACCTAACATGCCCCTCTGCTTCAAAAAGTGTTGTCCTAAATGTTTGAGTAGTTATGGGTGCTTCTGTATAAAATTATCATCCTCCCATGTCGAATCTTCAACAGGTAATTTCTTCCACTTGATGAGATACTCTGAAATCGATCAATTTCGTAGATGTCGAGTTCTTGTTTCTATGACTGCTTCAGGTTACAATATGATTTTTCCTTCTTCGTATTGTTTTAACTAGGATCTTGTCACCTATAACCTTATTTAAGTAAGAAACAAGGAAAAATGGGTGCACTCGGGAGGATGTAGGAAGCTCCAGTTTGTATGCCATAGTACCAATAATTTGCAACGCCTTTTAGGGACCATAATAATTTGGTGATAAATTATTATCCTTCTTAGCTTGCTTGAGGGAAATTTGTATGTATGGTTGTAGCTGTAACAATACCCAGTCGCCTACATCAAAACTTCTTTCTCTGTGATGTTGATTTTCCTGTTGTTTCATTCAATTATGCGCTGAAGTGAGGTTATCCTTTATGAGTTGAAGAACTTGTTGTTGATACTTGATGTGATCTTCCACTACTTGAACCTTGTAATTTTCTCTTAAAGATGATGTGAAGGATGGTGGATGATATCCATAAAGTGTCATAAATGGGGTAATTTTTGCTGCAGTATGGAAAGAAGCATTATACCACCATTCAGCCATAGGTAACCACTTGACCCATTGTGTCTGTTTATCATATCCAAAGCAATGAAGATATCCTTCCAAATTTTTTTTCACTATCTCTGTTTGCCCATCATATTGAGGATGATATGATGAGTTATGAGCTAATCGAGTACCCAAACAAGAAAATATTTTCGTCCAAAAATTTCCTGTAAAAATGGAATATTTGTCACTTACAATGATCTTTGGGTTTCCATGTAGCTTTTGAATTGTTTCCATAAATGCAGTAGCAACTGTACTGGATTTAAATGGATGAGATATTGCACAAAAGTGTGCATACTTCGTAAGTCTATCAACTACCACCATGATGAAAGTCTTTCCTTCGGACTTTGGTAAACCTGTGATAAAATCCATTGAAACCTCCTCCCAATGTTGACTTGGAATGGATAAATGTTGTAACAGACCCGAGGTCTTAATTGTCTCAACTTTATTTTGTTGGGAACCAAACATTCTGCCACAAAATTTTGAATATCATATTTAAGGCCATCCCAAAAAAAAATCCTTCTTGACCCTGTGGTAAGTTTTTAAAAATCCTGAGTGCCCTCCTAAGGGAGAGGTGTGAAATTCCAAAAGAATATTTTGTTTGATTTGGGAATTATTACAAAGATATAAGCGATCTTTGTACCATAATGAAATATTTTTCCAGCTAAATGTTTCAGATGTACTAGGATCTTGCTGCAAAATTTGAATTAGTTTCCACAACTCTTCATAATTCTTCCATTCATCCCTTGCTTCGGTTATCCAGTCAGGTTAGATAATAGAAATGGCACAAAGAAATGATTCCACATACTCATCCTTTCTTGAGAGTGCATCTGCAACAACATTTTGCTTCCCTTTTTTGTATATGATTTCAAAACCAACATCTTTGTGACCAATTTTTGCTGCTATTCTGAAGATAATATTTGTTCCAAAAAGTATTTAAGACTATCATGATATGTTTTTACCTTGAAGTGTCTTCCCATTAGGTAAGGTTGCCATTGCTTTAGTGCATGTAGTATTGCTAACATTTCCTTCTCATAAATAGTTTTCTGTAAATAATTTCCTTTGATTGGACGAATTTAAAAAGAAACGAGTCTTCCTTCTTGCATTAAAACCACAACAATTCCATTTCCTGAGGCATCACATTCCATAATAATTTTTTTTGTGAAGTCTGGCGTAGCTAACACTGGTGCTTGGCACATTGCCTCTTTAATATGTTCAAAGGACTTAGTTTCTTCTAGAGTCCAAGAAAATGGATCTTTCTTCAGTAATGATGTTAGAGGTGTCGGTATTCTCCCATAATTCATAACAAACTTGCAATAATACCATATTAACCTCATAAATCCTTGAAGATGCTTTATGGTTGTAGGGATTTTCCATTCCTTAATGGATTTACTTTTTTTAGGGTCTACCTTAACACCCTCATGAGATACCATATGACCCAAATATTCCACCTCTTGTACTCCAAAGAAACATTAGGATGTTTTTGCATATGATTTTTTCTCCTCCAATATTTTGAGCACCCTATCAACATGTTGAATATGATCCTTCCAAGACTTGTTGTTGATTAGTATATCATCAAGAAATACTAACACAAATTTTCTATGGGTTTGAAAATGGAATTAATCAAACCTTGAGATGTGGAAGGTGCATTAGTAAGGCCAAAAGGCATGACCAAAAATTCATAATGATCCTTATGAGTTCTAAATGCTATTTTCGAAATTTCTTCAACCTTCATTCTAATTTGATGATATCCAGAATGAAGATCCAACTTGGTGAAGTAAAATTTTCCATGTAATTCATCCAATAATTCATCAATGACGGGGATAGGAAATTTATCTTTAATACTGAGCTTGTTGAGCTCCCTATAATCCAAGGACATATGCCATGATCCATTCTTCTTTTGCACCAATACTGTTGGAGTAGAGACAAAACTTTGACTAGGTTGAATTATACCAGTCTCTAGCATTTCTGAAACCATATGTTCAATCTCACTCTTTTGAGAATAATGATATCTGTAAGGGCTGACGTTTGGAGGAAACTTCCTAGAATCAAATGAATAGCATGATCATGATCACACATATGTGGGAGTCCTTTGGGAGTCTCAAACACCTTGTAATGATTGTCCAATACTTTTTGGAGATATGGAGAAATAGATTATTTTGATGTTTTAACCTCTAGAGAGCATAATTGTGAAATTACGCCTCATTGTTATTTCTTCAGAAGCTTTGTCATGAAATTAGAATTGATTATCTTTATGGGCTTCCCTGTGATACCCTGTAATTCAAATTCATTTCCTTCCGAAAAAAATTACAAGAAAAGTTATTGAAAATTAAAATCTACCATCCCCAAATATTGCAACCATTGTAATCCTAGTACAACATCAACACCACCCATTGGAATGGAGAGAATTGGAATATTTAATACATATTCTCCCATGGATAGCTTGATATTATGGCACTTTCCAGAGAAATTCATAATTCCTCCATTTGCAACCATCACTTGACACTCTAGTGTTGGGTATAAGAAGCAATTCAATTCCTTGGCTATCTTACAATGAATAAAATTATGGGTACTGCCTGAATCAATCAACACTATTACACTTTTCTTCTTGTTATCTCCTTCTATATTGAGACTTTTAGGAGTGGTAATTTCTACCAATGCATTACAAGATATGGTGGGATTCATTTCTTCTTCCTCTAGGGTTGGTTCCTTGTGTATATCCTCTTCTTTTGAAGTTTCTTTCTCCTTTTCTTTCTCCTCTTCACAATCTATGTAAAATAATTTCTTCTAAACACACTTATGACCTTTAGTGTATTTTCTATCACAACTATATCAAATCCCATTTGCTATTTTTTTCTTCTAATTGTTGTGTTGTCAACCTTGTAGGTTGTGTAAGTCTAGGAGTAGAAACCCTTCCATCTTTATAGTTATGAGTGTTAGGATTCCTTGTCACCATAATTTTGATTTCAATTTTTCTTGCCAACTTGAATTCCTTCTCCAATGAATCAGGTTCCCAAAGGTGAACCTCAAGTTGGATGTTATCCTTTAAAGTCCCTATGAAGCTATCAATCCCGTGCTCCTATGGAATATATTTTACCCTTATTTTCAATTTTTGGAAGTCTTCAATGTGCTCCACAATTTAACCTTTTTGTTTGAGATTTATCAATTTGCTAAAGAAGGTGTTGCTCTTTGTATCCGTATAATGTGCTATCATTTCCTCCGTAAACATTGACACGATGACAATTTGTTTATGATTGAAAATCCATCAATACCATACAAATGTATTGGGTTCTAAATATAAAGTTGTAATGTGTACCTTTTGCGTGTTTTGCACATTATGGATATCAAATTATTGCTCCATTTGTAGTATCCATGTTACGAGATCCTTGCCATAAAAATTCCTCATATCGATATTTGGAATATAGTGGGTCTTAAATCCAACATTAGCTTCTATGAAATCATAATTAACATTTATTTTATTCTAATCATGAGTTTCATCTACTACCTTTTTTACATTAGGAATCATTTATTGTAGCAAATTTGTCAAACCTTCCTTCAAACCTTCTGTGTCTGCTTTTAGATCATTCTTCATGCATTCCATGTTGCCTTTTAGTTTTTCTTCTATACCTTAGATCTTAGTTTCCATGCCATCCATCTTAGCTTCCACTCTATTCATGTTAGCTTCCATACCTTTCTTCAAACCATCCATTTTAGCTTCCATTTCATTTTTGGTTACTTTTTTCTAGAGCGAAATTTGTTGCACTTGGTCTCGTAATTTGTAAATATCATGTTGCACTTATTCCTTTTCATGCATCATAGTAGAGTTTTTCGAGGTCTTATGGGTGTGGAACTATTTTTGGGAGTAATTATAGAACCCAATACTGATAATAATGCTTCAATATGCCCTTGGAATCACTTCAAACTGATTTTTTAAACAAAGGTTATGATTTATTTATTTTTATTTTTATTTTTAACACACTTTTTTTTCTTTTTATGAGCTTGATATTTAACCTGATATATCTCTATGATTTTGGATCCCCAAGATTTGAATTTTGGTTCTATAGTAGCCCTATGAGTTTTATTTCCAATTTCACATGTGAGACCTGATTTTGATTCTTCAAGTCAAAGTTATTCCCAATCTCCCACGATGACCTAATTATGGACTGGTTCTATAGAGAAAACTTGTACAGAGTGCCACATGTCACTGTGTCATCCTTCGGCTCTGAAATCGATATACAAGAAACTATGGTTCGCTCATTTTCGACCACTTTTTACAAAATTCCAATCCGATGTTTGAAACGAAATTTATGACGTTTTTCGCCCATCCACCTGTTTGAGATGAATTTTGGAGCCTTCAAACACCCTAACTTCCTCAGATCATATCTCCGACAATATACAGAGCCAAGATCTAACATTAAAAAATAAAATTCTGAGGAGTTCAGATCAAATGGGTTTTATTTTTAGCTTCTTAACCTTCGTAGTAAAAAAGTTATAGCGAAAATTCCAAGATGACCGGTTTGCAGCAATGAAACCCTAGAATGGAAAGCTCTCATACCAAATGTTATGAAACCAACTCAAAAAATAGAAGAAAATATAAATCAACAACTTAGAAATCAGCCTCTTCGAGGGGGAAACCTCCTTTAAATTACATAATAAACAATTCTTGGATTATAAAAATGAAAAAAATGTTATATAAAATCCTGAGAGAAGCATTGTATTGTTTTATGTTCTTGACTTAATGCAATATACAAATAGAAAGGCTTTCAATGGGGGATTTCCCCAGAAAAATCTTTGTGTTGTGTGATTGAAATTATTTCTCTTTATTGTTCATGTGATTGTGCGATCCTAATTAGTTTCCGCAATTTGTAGAATATATTCAAGTATTTTATTTTAGCATATTCCAAGATTAGTTGAATCTATGTGGATTTTCTACATGGTATCAAAGAAATAATTTTTTGGGTGGGGAGTTTGCAGAGAAGATCTGAAAATTTTGGTTTAAAATTTGAAAAAACAAATATAATATATGAATTCCTTGGGAAAAAATACCCAAATTCAAAAAACATATCAGCCAAATCGAAGTTCGGATGAGGGAGATATCGCCGATTTAAAATCATATCTCTTTTCTTTCAGAAAAAATTGTGACGACGAGAAAGTTACAACGCAGATATGAGTTTCGAGAGTGCCCAGACAATGTGATATTTAGAAAAGGAAAGGTTTTCCTTACACACGTCACCATGGGACGGGTGAAACATATCAATGTGCGAGTCAAGAACTTGTATGCGCTCAAGGTTGAAGATGCATGCAAATCCTTGAGAAGAAAGGAAAATGTTAGAGACTTGATGGTTGAGAGGGAGCATGAATTACCTCTCAACATGAATCCTAGTAGAAGCCTCAGAAATTTGTGGAGCATCCAAAATTGGAGAAGTAGAGAGGAGAGAGAGTGGAGGCATCCACTCAAGAAGAGACCTACAATAGGGGGGAATTTCAAGCCAAGTGGGCAGAGGGAGCACATTCAGCCATACCTCCAGATGTGAGGTCATAGTCCCAAGAGTTCAGAAATTTGGGCAGGGTCCATTGAGATGTCTTGTCTCATGGATCATTACCTTACCACGGGGGCCCAAATTACACAGTAACATGATGTATCACTGGTGGTTGATGTAGTCAAAGGTCAGAGTGACAGATGCAGAGACTAGCAACAGTCAAATAGTAGGGAGCGTAGAGAAGAGTTGGAAATAGTCATATGACACATCGTAGAGTCAACAACAACACATAGTTTTCAGTAGACAGTGCAATAGCTAGTAGTAGTGAGAGACTCTGGTGAGAGATGCATCATACTGATCACAATTGATTTAGTTTTGATGCTATTCAGTTTCAGAAGTTGTAGTAGCAACAACACTATAGAGAAATGTTGCATGCAGAAAATTCCAAAGGTACCAGATCGAGATAGAGTTGAATTCATTTCTTGTTGAGAGGGAGTGTTGAAAATGGCAAAAAAAAATATTGAAAATGACATCAAATGGGATTCTAATTTAATTTTATCTTAATTAAAATAGAAGGAAATTATAATTCCACATTACGACAACTTGTACGATTTAACTAAGTTGGGAAGACTTAGTTAGTTTAGTCAATTTGAGCTGAGGGTGAAACTGGAGGCATCTAGATTTCTCTCTAAGTTTTAGAGGGTCTAGTTGCAATTTATTTTGAGTTGTAATTGTTTAACTTAATTAAATTTTAACTAGTTATAACTGATGGAGGAGATAGTAAGAGGTCCAGTGAATTAAATATGATTTAATTCACATGAAGTGATCAATCAAATCACTGATAATTCACTATAAATAGCTATTGCATGTCAGTTCTGAGGAAGAACCAGTTGATATTGGAGTTAAAGAGAAGTATATTATCAGTTGTATAGTTAGAAAATTGTACATGTCATGCATGAGGTCAGAAAGATACCTTGGATGCATTGCACAATCAATTAGTGGGAATTTCCTATTTAATAGGGGATCAATTCCCTCGGGAATGCGTGAACAAGGCTGGTCAGCTAGGGGCAATAAATTGGTTAAGTACTGGACCAAACTTATGTAGATCAGAGTGAGAGAGTCAGAGATAGTGAAAAGAGCTCTCAAGCCTGAGAGAAACATTGTATTGTTTCATGTCCTTGACTTAATGAAATATACAGATAGCAGAGTTTTTAGCTGAGGCTTTCCCCAAATATGTTTTTGTGTTATGTGATTGAAATTATTTCTCTTTATTGGTCATGTGATTGTCACCGATCGTAATTGGTTTCTACAATTTGTAGAATATATTCAAGTATTTGTTTTATGATATTACAAGATCAGTTGAATCTATGTGGATTTTCCACAAATTAGATACTCCGTTTTCTTTATCTCGATAAAAATATGAATCAGAGTATCCAATCAAGATGAAGTCATCCACCTGTGTATAGTTGAGCCCATAGTCTTGAGTTCCCTTCAAGTACCTTAGAACTCATTTTGTAGCAGGATAATGACCCTCACAAGGATTTTGCATAAAACTAGAGAGGATTCCAATAGAAATTGAAATGTCTAGTCTAGTAGTAGTTAGGTAGTTGAGACTTCCTACAAGTTGATTGTACTTTTTTTCATCCTAAAATTCATTTCCTTCTTTGGATGTGAGATTTAAATTTTGTTCCATTGGAGTGGTCAAAGGATTGCACTCAACCATGCAAAATTTGTTCAATAAATATCCAATGTACTTCTTTTGAGAGAGGAATATAAATTTTGGATATTGGGTTACTTCAATACCCAAATAACAGTGAACATATCCCAAATTTTTCATCTAAAAAACTTTCCTAAATTATTTATTTATGGATGCAATGTAATTTTCATTATTAATTTTTATCAGTGGGTCGCTGACATACACGACAAGATTTTCAAAATTTTTTCCAAATTTATTGACAAATAAAGTTGTATCATAAGGATCATAGTGTTTGAAATTTAGTTTCAGAAGATGGTTAGTAAATTTCTCATACTAGGTTCGTGGTGCTTATTTGAGGTCCTACAAGGATTTGATAAAATTTCATACTTTGTGCTCTTGTCCCTTAAAAAAAATCCTTCTCGTTGAGACAAAAAAAAATCCCTTTCAGATATCCATTCAAGATAGCAATTTTTACATCCATTTGTTTGGATTTCCAACCATTCTGAGTTGCCAAGGAAAAAAGAGTCAAGATGGTAGCCCATTTTATTGTGGCAGAAAAATTCTCCTCATAATCAACCCCTTATTTATGTGAAAAAACTTTTTCCACGAACCTAGCTTTATGCTTCTCAAGTGAGCCATTTACTTTACACTTGTTCTTGAAGACCCACTTATAACCAATCAGTTTGATTCGCAATAGAGGGTCCACCAGCTTCTAGGTTCCATTCTTTATCAGAGCATCATACTCTTTTTGCATTGCTTCTTTCCATTCATCATAAGAAGCAGCTTATTTGAAGGAAGTTGGTTTGAAATATTTAGACAAATTTAATTCACAATCATAAAAAACATTCATATCAACAACTCAATCAAAATCGTGTACATCACCTCCATTCTATCTAGTAGAGCTTCTTGTTCCTGTGTTTCCAACCTCATGAGGATGAAAAATTTCAAGTATTTTTGTGAGCCATTTTGGAGGACCTTTCTAAGATGGCCCAGGTTGTTCAATTGACTGAGATGGGACTGAATCAATATTTAGCCTTCCAATTTTCTCAATCATAGATCACTCAAAGTGTCTTATTTATCAATGGTTGGATATTCATTAAGGGGAGAGAGTGTTTCAAAAGGAGATTCCACAGATTTATTCAAGATAGGGATCCCCCATATAAGATGCAAAATCTCATTATCACATTCCTGAATTTTTTTTGCATTCCCAAATATGTCCAAGCGACCAATCTACTTCTCAACAACATTGTGAGTCTTGGAAGATTCAAGAAAAAAAAACTCTAGAAAATATAAACTTCTTATTTACTTCAACATAGATACAATATGCTTTGGAGGTCTCTGAGTACCCTAAGAAGATACATTTTCGAATCCTTGCACCAAGTTTGTTTCTTTTTTCCTTAGGTATTAAGTCATAACAGGTGGAACCAAAAACATTTAGATGTCTCACTGAAGGAATGTGGCCATAAAAAATTTCACAGGGATTATATTTTTGAGAGAATGAGATGGAAATCAATTTTTAATATGCATTGCACATAGAAATGCATCAGTTTAGAACATCGAATTTACAATTTTGAAAAACATCATTGAACGTACCATATAAGATTGTCTTATTCATTCTTTCAAATACATCATTCTGTTGAGGATTATAAGGCGTCGTTGTTTGATGTTGGATCCCATGTTGGCAAAGATAGTTTTCAAATTCATTTGAAGTATATCATTTGTCATTATCAGTATGAATAGAGCCAATATGATTGTGTATTATTTTCAACCCATGCATGAAAGTTTTTTATAGTTTCAAAAGCTACATATTTGTTCTTCAATAGATATACCCAACAAATTATAGTATTATAGTCATCAATAAAAGTCATGATGTATTTATTTCCATTTGTAGAAGGAACATGCATAGGGCCACAAAAGTAAAAATTAATGAGTTGAAGCTTTATATGTGTTATGGAATGAGAATCATGAAATGATTGTTTATTGTGTTTTCCTAAGGTAAAAACATGACATTGCTTAAGTTTCTTAGGAATGGTTGGAAAACCAGTAACACCATTTTTCTTCAATAAAATATTATTTTCATAGTTAAGATTCCCAAATGTATCATGTCATAAGAGTCTGGATTGTAATGTAACTTCATGATACTGAGAAATGTATGCAAAGTTTTGTGCATGAGAAAATGTTCCTTGTAGCTTCAATAATCTTTATTATTTTTTCCCAATGATGAAAAGTGAGTTTTATGATGCCTTTATCACCTCAACCTTATCATCAAACATGTGAATGGAATTCCCTTGTTGGAGGATGTGAAACAAGGACACCCAGTTTCTCTACAACTCTGGGAGGTAGAGAAAATCATGTAGAAGAATTTCAAGGAGTCCATGCAATTTAAACCTAATGGTGCCAAGTCATAATGGATTGAGTTTTGACTTTTCTGCAAAGTAGAATGCTCCATGTACATTGTCACAAAATTATTCAAAGAAATATCTTGAAAATGTCATGTGGCAGGTTTCTCCTGAATCAAGAAACCATGCATCTTTCCATGAAGCAAGTGAAGCATTAAATAAGTCTTTAGTTACTCCAATATTGCAATGTGCCGCAATATAATGAGCAGATTCAAGTGCTTTACCTTTCCATGGATATGGTGATTTTCCTTTCTCTTCATTTCTTTCTTGTCTAATTTTGTCCCAAGAGAGATTGCATGTGGAAGCATCGTGTCCATTTTTGTTACAACGTATGCAATGATGATAAATTCTTCCTCCTTGATAATGTTTCCCCCCCTGTCTCTATTATTTTTCTTTCCACATTCTCTTTTGCCACCTCTTGCTCTATAAGAATCCTATGTTTGATTCTTCTCTTCCTGTGCAAGGAACACACCTTCTTTACAAGACTGAGCATTTGTCTTCTTCTTCCCAAAATATTTCTCTCTTTCTAAAAACTTCTCCATAAGATAGTCAAAGGAAATCTGCTTAAGTTTTACGCTAGCTCGTAATGATTCAAGATAATGATAATATGTGGGATATAGTGCCTTGATGAAAGATGTGAGAAGAAATCTATTTTAACTCAAGTAGCTTCTATATCATGCATACTAGCTTTGATTTCAGAGGTTAGGGCAAGGGGATCATCATCTTTCAATTCAAGATTGAATATTTTGATCATTAATTGGACTACTTCAAGCTTTGAGTGTGAGTCATATAAGTTTTTTCAACTTATTTAAAGCTTTAAAGGAATTTGTAAATGGTGCAATGTGACAAATCACCTCTTCATTGACTGATGCAACAATCGAGGCATAGGCCTTCCTATTATTTCTGTCCCATATGGGGAGTTTCTTTCAGATGTGGGATTTTCAGGAGGATTATCACCTTCTCCTTCAAAAAATCCTTTTCACAATTCATTGAAAATGAGGGCATGATTTATATTTTTTGACTATTCATGGTAGTTATCTTTTCTACTGATAACTACTCCAACTATGAAAATAAGAGAATTCATTTTCAAAAAGGAACTATCTGCCGGCAATGGCAATATTTCCAAAGAGATTTCAATTTCCAAAGAAATCGAAGCCTTACTCTCTGCCTTTTTGTTTTTGTAATTATCTGAACAACATTCTTGATACACTTCTATTAAAAATAACAATGCAATACAACAAACTAATTAAATGTTAGTACGCGATATGTCAATACTTTAATACAATATACCCAATTCATATAATATACCATGGCATATGAAATGAACCATCCCATATACCATCACATATGAAATGAACCATTGCATATACCATCACATATAAGAACCAATTCCCATCACAATGTATATATAGAATACTGCATATATGATACCATTTACCAACACACCAATTCATATAAAGAAGGAATTCATTAAAGAAATATTGCGATGATACCAAATGACCATGATACTTGAATGGATACCTTCAATAACACACATAAAAAACTCACAGACTTCAAACACACATACCAACGTACACACCAAACATACCAATGCACATACCAGGAATTAAACAAAGCACATAGATGTTCATGTTATTTAAAAAAATCAATTTGAGCCCAATAGAGGTTTTAATCAATGCTTCAACACATATGACATACCAGCACTGCAAGAAACAAGGAGCACACCCATGTCAATGCACAAAATTCAAGAATGATCTGATCACCACTATTGCATTGTCACACTACTCTCATAGTTCCATTCCACTGACTTTAAGGATCAACACATAGAATTAAACAAAGAATAATTTAATTGAAGAAGGACCAGCCTTCAATGCTTCAAATGGTGATTCAACACACTTTTCATTTATTCAAAACCATCACATGGAAAATCAACTTCTCCAATCCATCACACAGAATAGAGCGACTTCAAGATTCAACACACAAAGACTCCACCCTTCAAAATTTTGCAGAGGGATAGAGGACATAGCAGGGACAAATCTGAGTTGAAGCAAGAAGCATGGTAGTAGATATGAGTTACAGAGTATAAAATTATAAAATGGGACTTGTGCTCTGATACCATTTCAGGATAGGCATTGGTAAATCCACGAATTATGCATTTTATTAGGAAAATCTATAATATATACAAGGAGAGAGACACTATTTGAATTAGTATTTCAGTGTCTCTTCATCTTCTCATTTTGTATTTACAATATTTTCTTAATTCCTAAAGATTATGTGTCAACAGCCAAGACACACCATTAATATAAGATTACCATTTTGGTGCAATATGTTTTATAACAAAATAATAATGAGGTGTCCCACTAATGCATCAATAATGATGTAGTTATGAAGTACACCAATAGATATTGCTATATATTTTTAGATGATATTGATGTATTGTGCTTTATAATGCACCAATAATGAGATATATTGTTTCTAGGTGTTGTTTCTTATAGATTGACAAAGCACACCATAAAGTTAAATGCAAGCTAAAATTGTGAAACACACCTTTCTCCCACTACTTTTTAAATGTATATTTATTTACTTATACACTAATTTTTATTATTATTTAATAATAATAATATTTTTATTATTTTTTAAAAATGATTCCTTTAATTTAATATCATCCACAACATCATCCAAATTGTCACAAAATTAATCTTGTCTTAATACCGGTCCTCGTTTTTTTTTTTTACACCGATAGGTGTTCTATTGTGGGGTTTTGGGTGGAAACATTGTAGATATTCGCCGTCCTCTAATAGCTGTTGCTACCCAAATTTTATGATGTCATATTCTACCTAGAGATATCCACCACAACACCTATCCACCGTCGGAGATATACTCTGCAAATCTCACTATTATACTTTGTAACTCTTACTGTTGATACTTTGTAATTACTCTATCTCTATCATTACTTTCATTAACATGTCCATAACTCTTACGGCTAGTGAAATCAGATCTCTGAAATTACTTTCAATAAGACCACCTACCTCTTCTCTCCCACAATGATCAACTATCTTTCATCTTTTATTGAAATCATATCTCTGTCATTACTTTCATTAACACCGCCTAGCTCCACTCTCCCACAATGATCAACTACCTTTCATATTTGATCTTCCACAATCGAGATACTTATGCATTGTCTATGTGCATTAAGAGAAACATATATTTGTATATGTCTCTAACCATTCTTCTACGCCAATCAATATACTCATGCACTGATATTTGTCATTACTAGCACTCAAGATACTCATGCATTGATATCCATCATTACTAGCACTCATCTATCATTACTCTCATTTATTGCCCCCATTTTCTTAGTTGGTGGATAGATGCATCCTCTATTTAGCCTCTTCACCTTGATCCCCATATTCTATTTCCCTTCTCATGGAATTTTTTGTTGTTGTTTGTTCTCGTGGAATTTGTTGTTTCTATTCATTGTTGTTGTTGGTGCAATTTCCTGCTGTTGTTGGTGCAATTTTCTACTGCTTCCTTCGCAGGGATACCCTCTCCAAATTTCCATTGACAAGCAGGTAGGTGGGAACCAAGGACCTTCTAACTGTATCACCCTATCTGCTAACCATATCAACCTGTAAAATTAGATTCCATGTATTGATGTGAGCATGTTGCATATATAACTTTTTTTTTCCAAAATTAATTTTTTTAGCTATTTAATATCATCACACTTAATAATTCCTCTCCAAATGAAAGGCATGCGGAACCCATTTACTTGGGTTTTTTAATCATTAAAAAACCTAATCTAGAATGTTGGATTATCCATGGCTTATAATGGATTTGAAAATGCACTCCTACCAAGCTTTCTACTTGCTGCATAGACAAACAACAATGGCGAAATATTGATAGCCATGAAAACCATGGCGGTAGATTTGGCCCCATTATACATGGTGGTTGATCTCTCTACATGGATTTCTAGTTCAAGTTACCGGAATGAATTAAATCCAGTTTTAACTTACCTGCACGAACTAGGGGTAGATAGAGCCTTAGACCTTCAATCACTAGTGTAGTTAGTCAGTTAGATGTACCTTAAAAGTAGCTGAGGTTGGCATGGGTTAGTTGGATCGTTGGATGGGGGAAATTGGGATTGTATTAATTGATTGATCAAATGGGGATGGGTTCATTATACCTTTTAATCCATACTGGGTGGATCATTTGGGTGGGATATGGGATAGATATGGGATGATTGGATGGAACAAACTTTTGACTACTAGGAGGGAGATTTTCAGACAGAGGAGTCAACGATATGTGCTCTCTTACTAGCCAAGTTGCGTGTTCTGTATACTCGATAGGTCTCTTCTATACTAGCTTTGCCAGGATCAACACTCTAAGGAAAGGGAGGGATCAACACCGAGAGGATATTATTTACTTCAGGGTGTTGTTCTATAGAAAAAAAAAGTTGCATAAAGGCCATAACATATTATGCTTGTATCTCGCAAGATGAGAGGGCCATAATCAATTATACATTTTATCTTGGTGGAGAAAGAGGAATCTGCCTTTGGTACAACCTTACACATTATTAATCGAGATGGTGGATAGTTAGGTGGCATCGTACAGGGATTGAACCTAATTTATGCATATGCAATCGTGGATCTATGGAAACAGACTCGTCGGGCACCTGGTGGGCCACATGGTCATAGCTACATTTTCCTAGATTTAAATGAAAAGTTACTTTTAAAAATATGTAGCCTTACGTAGCTCCATATCAAAAATTTATTTTCATTATGTTTAATGCCCACTTTATTAGGAAAGGATGGATGGTGAATGCCGATGACCTCCTAGACTCACCAAAATTAACCTTTGGTCTTCAGAGAAGTGGTTGATAATCATGCATTGTGTAGGTGAGTTTCGAGCTTGAAATAATCTTTACACTTCTATCATTGTAGCTGGAGTCAGTTAATTTATAGCATTACTAATTTATACCATTCACATTCCTGAATTCATGTTTTTAGTGCTGCTTTTAATTTTCATATCTTTGTTTCCTTTCTGCCTTTGTGTGTGTGCTATGGCAATAAGTCCATTACTCTTGCGAATCAAGTCAAATTATTGACCCATTGAACAATTTGTCCTGGTATTGACTGGTTCGATTAGTCGATTCTCACTTTTTAATCGACCAGTTTCATCATCTAGGTCGACCAAAAAAAATCCATATAACAATCATCTTAAGCCCTCCATTTTCTAATACTTCTGAGATGAAAAATTTGAAAGTTTGCATCTAGTCGACTTGGACAAGTTAAATTTCTCTCACTAATCAAGTCACTTGACTACATGAGTTTGAGAAATTATCCTCCCTCTACATAATGCATTTTTTTCAACACCTAAACAACATAAACAATTGATTTTTGATTATTTCAGCGATAGAAGGCCTACAATTTGGGTTATGATACATCATCCGCTGCATGAGCTCTCTAAAAAAAACCACAATAAACCTTTGGCATGCCCACCGAGGGGTCGTCTCATAATTGTTTCATGGATAGAAAGGGCGAATATATCAATATTAGCTGGGTGAAAAACGTCGTGATTTATTACTACATATCTCCCATATCCTCTGATGAGCCTCAATATTGCAACAAGAATGCTACAACTCCCAAGGCTACCAACTTTAATTATCAACCCGAGGATCGTACAAAATTAAGAGGTGTCAACAATATGTGTGCAACATAAAATGTGTCCTTCTTTGGTTGATCTAATGTAATGGAGGTAATTTCATGAAATCAAAGCATAAACTGATTGCATAAATGGAAGTGTTTCTTTGAAAAGAAATTAATCCTAGGAAACAACAACAATTTGTAATTGAAATCCTAAGAGCATGAATTCAACTAAAAAGAACTAACCTAAATTGTGAAAATGAATGTCCTAAGTGGTGTTTATTCTTCCTCAATCATGTATTTATACCCTAGGGGTCATGATTCGATCCTAAGAGATTTGGGAGCAAATCTGGTCGAGTTTACACATGCTAGAAGAGTGCTACAGGAAACTCTATTTTTTCTACAGGAAAGTCTATTTTGGAAATAACTCACCAAATTACTAATTAAATCAAATGAAAATGGGATGGGAAATTTTTTATTTATTAAGTATGATGTCTTATGTCTCCAGTCCAAGTGAAATCACTCCAAAATACCCCTGTTCACATGTGCTAAAAAATAACATAAAATTACTACTCTAAAATCTGGAAATTCAAGAACTAGTGAGCTAGTTAATCTATCAAATACCTAACCTAATCAAGTGAAAATGCAATGGTGTAAATATTATTATCAAATTTAAAATTATTATGACCTAATACAAGTGGAATCAAGTCAAATGAAGCTCATTTTTCCATTCTAAAAAATAACATAAATTTCTACTATTTCGCTAGAAGGCATTAAATCCAGAAATCTTATATTCGTGAACTAGTAAACAAATCCAAGTAGCTTAATGATTAGATGACCTTCCAAAGTTATTATAAGGATGAATAATACTTTTGAAACTGTAATAAACCTGCAAAATAACTCACTTAAATAATCTAACTCAATCCTACAACAAGAAAAACAAACAATACTAAATACATAAATATGAAAAACAGAAATAAGAGATGCATGTGAATAAGAAGTGAAAAGAACATAAAAAAATTGTGCAAGAGGGCTCTAAGGCTCTTGGGATTGCGAAGCCCAAGGAGGAATCAGATTCCTATGGAAGAAACCAAGCCTTAGAAGCTAAAAATGGCACCAATCTTCATTATTGAATTAGTCTAAGTAAATCCCCGCAAGAAAAGAAAATCGAGCTACCAGAAAACAAGTTTTCTCCATATTGAGACTAAAAAATACTTTCCCCTAGAGGCCAATTCAAATTGGTACTTATACAAAATGATGAGGAAGAATTCCCCTTGAAAGGAGGAAGCTTTCCCCTCCAAAATCCCTCAAATAGTGGATCTGGTTCCCAACACTAGGACTTTGCAGTAAAGGACAGGGAACACATTCCTAGATTTTCTCAATCATCAGAATTCCATAATCTCTCCATATTTTCTCAATAATTTTGTGATATTTTGTTAATTTATTCTCCAATATTTATCCTCCAGTAGTAGGGATCAAGTCCCTAAATTATCTCCTTCTCAAAATATTCAGAATTTGCCTAATATTCTCACAATATTCTACAAAAATAAATAATATTAGGCACAAATAAGAAATTATCTTTAAACCTTCCTAAGAATATATTAAAGCATAAAAAACCATTATTAAGTGTAGAAGGAGAGATATAATACATATTTTATGTGCCTAAGAAAGGTTAGATGGGCCTTAATTTATGTCTAATTTAGAGGTCCATCATACCCCCTACTAAAACTGTTGCTCATCCTCTGAGCAACCTATTCATCCTCCTTGCCTTGTGGTTCTTCATGTATGCTGGCCTATTTCATTCTCTGTTTATTGGTCCATGTGTTGCTCCTCCTACTGATCTTCTTGCTACTATTCTATTTTCATTTATTCTTGCATGTGTTTCATGGAGGTCCTTAGGTGCATTTGCTGGTGTGTTCATCCTCTTGGAGTCTGTTGGTGGTCATTCAAAGCCATCTTCATCAACTTATCCTCATATTTTGACCTTTTTGTGCCATATACATAATTTCTACAGGAAAATTTTCAACTTCCTGTAGCAGTCTTCTCTCTGCTTCCTGGGGTTCTAGATTTCTTAGAGATGAAGGGAAATGGTTTATGGAGGTTAGGGATGGAGTGATGTCTTGGTAAGGGGAGAGGTCCCATGCCAAGGTATACGTGATCTAGCTGCTAGTGGCACAACATAGGGTTTAGGGAGTGAATCCTTGTGAATGGAGTGAAGTGAGAGTTAGGAGTGGTAGTTATAGGAAAAAAATAAACTATCATGCTCTTTTTGAAGTTTATAAACCTTTGAGACAACTACTTTCCTTGTAAATAAGTTTCCTGTAGTATTTACAGGGTTTCCTGTAGTGCTACAGGAATCCTGTAGCTGCTAGGACTTTCCTATATCAATTAAAATTAGGAGTGAACATGGAGTTTTCTGCCTACTTGAAAGGTGAAATGAGTGAATGGGTGCATGATGGAGTTGTCCCTGGAGTGTGTAAGCATAAGAGAGAGAGAATAGAGGAAGAAAACTGCTCCTTTGGGTCTAAAACCATCTTTGATAAACAAAAATTGTCTTGGTTAACTTCCTGTAGAAAATATGTGCCTGTAGTAGCCCTATTTTACCTGTAGCAACTCTATTTCACATGCCAAGAGGTGGTGGGTCCACCTTTTTTTTTTTTTTTTTTTTCAAATTTTTTCATTTTTTTCAAAATTTTCTCTTTTTTTTTCATTGAATGCAAAATAAACTCAGAGTTCTATTTCTGTTAACTGAGTTCGCCCTTATTTACCCCTTGGAACTCCTTGTATTCCATCACAACTAACTGCTTAATACCCACTTTCTCAAGTCCTCTTTACTTTTGTCTTGTTCCTCTTCCACATGCGTGTGTGTCTTGGTGGAAAAAGTGAAGCTAATTGCTAGATAAAGCCAAGGATGCTCTGCTACTGATTTGGCTATAAAAAAACTTTCCTTCTCACACTTTTATTTCTTTCTTAAGGTAGAATAGATTCAAATAAATTTTTAGATGATTGCATACCTGAGCCTTAGCCTTGATTGGTTTTTGAATTTGATTTTGAAGTTGATAATACGACTGTAGAAGCTGTCTTTGGTGGTTTTGAAGCTGCTACTGAAGTTGCATGTGATAATCTGCTGGAGGTCCTATTGGTGATAGCCTTGAATATCATGGTATTCTAGGGTTTCTTTTGTTGTTGTTGCTCCTTCATACCCCTGACTTAAATGTTGCTGCTAAGATGCCCATGATGTTAGTGCTGAAGTTGATGATTGACTTGATGATTGAATGCTTTATGGATACCTTTTTTGTATGTTTGTAGGTGCATCTCTAATGTCTAGGTTGCTGCTGCTGGTGAAATTCCTCCTCGGAATTCCATAGGCTCTTCATATCCACCTCAAAAATTTTCATGTCTTCTTGGATGATTGATAAAACCACTTATAATGCTTTCTGCAGATTATGCAGGTTTGTTATAGGAACATGTTTCCTTCTTGTAAAAGGAATTCTTTGTACTTGTTTGAATTACAATATGCATGGGGTGATTAGGGAGAGTGTGGTAAGTCAAAGAAGCAATAGTGTGGTCTTGGAAGAATGATGTGAAGGAAATTTGTGTTTTTGCAGATTTTTTTATTTTGTTACAAAAGTGACAAAGTGTAGCGTTTGAGTGAAAAATCATTGTGCTTGATATGGAGGAGTGATGAGAAGGTTGCATAAAATTATGGGAAGACTCTCCTAATTTTTTTTTTACACATCAAGACCCTTTGTGACTATTTTTTTGTTCTCGATCCACCCGCATGTATCTTGCTGTAACTTCCTGTAGAAATTACAGAGTTTTTTGTAGTAGTTCAGCACATCCCTTTGTAGCAGAATTGTTTTAGCCATATCTCTCAAACGATATACTATATTGAACTGATTTTTTTTGATCATGTTACCATCCTCCTTATACACCTCCCTGTAAAACATGTTGGCCATTGGATGCACGAATCTCGAGAAAATTTAAAAATGGTTGTAGGTGATGGAGGTTTATTTCTCACAAACTGTGCACCAGAATGTGCTGAAATTGCTTGAGCATGTTAGCATAGTGTATATGAATATCCCCATGAAACATATTGGAAAATGTATGAAAAATTTGTGAGATATAATAAAAATTATTTTCTACTGAAAACTAAAATTTTCTTGTAGAAAAAACAGGCTTTCTTGTAGCATTTTAGGATAGCGAGGAAAATGAATGAGAAAATCTTGGAAATGATGGGTGGACATTGGAAATGGAAGAGGGTTATGGATTGGCATGACCTTAGTCCTTTTGGAGGTTATGAGAAAAGGAGGAGGAAGTCGAAGTTTGAGTTCCTTTCACTAGGGTTTTGACCAACTTTTTCTTTTGGTGCCAACTTGATTTTTTTTCTTCTTGCAAAGGTTGGAGAGCACCTGCATTCATTAGAGAGAGATACATGGAGCAAATACTTTTTTTTTTTTTCATTTTTTACTCTTTTTTATTTTTTATTTAGGCCTACTAGCTGCCTCAATGATATTTTCAACTGGTAGGTCTGCCTAGGTGCCTCAAAGGAGGTTTTCACATAGGATCTTTTATTTTTCTCTTATTTTCTCTTTTTTCCAACCCATTGACCACCTCATGGACATTTTCAATTAGTGGGCCAATCTCAGGTGCCTCAAAATAGGTTTTCGCCTAAGATTTTAATCCTTTTCTCTTTTTCCATTTTTTTATTTTTTCCTATCCTACTCTACTTGAAAAAACAAAATCTCTTTCAAGTATAGGAATACTTCCAATGGAGCCATGTGCACATCAATATGACATATAGAATCATGTGTACACTTGAAATACATGCTTTTACATGTACCTGAATATGAGGGATGTTTTTATTTGACTGAGATTGTATCAAGTATTGTTGAAGAAGAGTGTGTTGCTACAACTTAATGATTGTCTGTAACCATATTTAAATATAGCTTTGATTCCCTTGGTTTGCTTGCTCATTGGAATCATTCTCCATGTCTTCTTATACCATGAAATTCAAATCTTCCTCTTTTTTTTGATTATCCTCTTTAACACTTGGAGGATATGATGGTAAACATGAGGGAACTTTCTGAATATATGATTTTGATGTCTGCTCTTCATCAAGTGCAACCCTTGATTCTTTGATCTCCTCACTTGAATATTATTCTTCTAGATGTTTTCCTTCAATGACATCAAGAAAATATCTTTTTTGCAATAACTTTATTGAACTAAGATGAATAAAATTTAGAACAAGAGTATATGTTTGCTAGTATTTGTACCTCAACATTTTAAGTGGGCTGAGATACTTCATTGTGTGGGTTTGGAAATGGTGGTACAAGTAGTTGAGTGGGAGTGGATCTATGAGATGGATGTGATTGAGGTTGTTGTTGTGGTGGAGGTGGATGGTAGGGATAGCATGGAGTTGGGTATGGAGGATATTGAGGATGATATTGTGGATTTCTCACATAAGGTTCTTGCCAAAATTGTTGCCAAGATGCTTTTGGGGTGGAGATGGCCAAGGTTGCCAAGGAGGGACTGTGTTCAACTTAGTTTGAGATGGATGTGAATAAGCTTGAAATTATGAAGTAGGTCCTTGCATCATATCAAGTTGAAGAGGCTTCCATGGTTTTCTTGGAGCTACATAACATAGCTTCTTTGGTGATTGACTTGTTCCATTGTCCTCTTGGTACACTTCCTTAAACCTTTGTAATGATGGACAATATTTAATAGCATATGATTCTACATGGATAACAGAAATATCAACATCTTCTTTTTGCTCATTTTTTATACTTCGAATTTCTACTTGTTCACTTATATTGCTAAGAATTTATGTTTTAAAGTTATCAAGCAAATTTCCAAGTTCATCTTGACTTACCAATGTTGATGTTGATTTACATACTCTTTCCCTTCCTCTTGATATGCACTTGTAGGTTTCAAAAATTTCTTCAAATGATAATTGGTATACATCTCCTTTACTCATGAGATCAAGGAGAACAATCCACTCATCCCTAATTGTTCTAAGTAAGAGGGTTTTTAGTGTGTCAAATCCTAAATGATGTAATTTTTCCCTCTTAACTTTATACATGAACCTCCATATTAGGTCTTCAAGGCTCTCATATTGTTTTTGATTCATTCTAAATATTTATTCCCTAAGATCATGGTCTATATTTTTCCAGAAATATCTTTTGCATATCATTCCATGACCTTATTGAATTAGTACCTAAAATCATGAACCATTTAATATCTCTATCCTTCAATGTTGTAGGAAACAATTTCAATTTTTGAATGTGTGATAAGTAGAAATAAGATCTTCAAAGTATTTCAAATTCAAAGAGAAAGGTTTCTGGATCCTCTGACCTCATACCATGGAAGTTGGGAAGGAAATATGGAGGGATTCTCTTCATATGCACACAGACATCATTATATTGAATGGAAAATCCAAGAGGATCTTCTTCATGGTCACCATCTCCATCCATTTCTTCTACATTTTCTGCCACCTCTTCTTCTTCTACCTGCAAAAGTAGATGGTGATATGATTCTTACTGCACCATGTGATCAAATGCGGGGGGGGGGGTTAGGTGTTGGAGAAGTATTTTTAAATATATATATTTTTGAATAAGAATGCTAATGCAATGCAATTTTCTGTTTTGAAATGAAATATGTCTAATGCAATTTTTTGTTTTTGTTTTTGTAGAAAGAAAAGAAATGAATCAACTAGTGAAGAAAAAAATGCATACTTTGAAACCTCCCTGACAATGACGCCAAAAAGTGACGAGCCTCGGTATTGCAACAAGAATGATGAAACTCCCAAGGCTACCAACTTTAATTATCAACCCAAGGATCGTACAAAATTAAGAGGTATCAACACTATGTGTGCAACATAAAATGTGTCATTCTTTGGTTGATCTGATGTAATGGAGGGAATGTCATAAAATCAAAGCCTAAACTAATTGTAGAAATGTAAGTGTTTCTTTGAAAATAAATTAATCCTAGGAAAGAAAAACATTTTTTAATTGAAATACTAAGACTCACATGAATTCAAATAAAAATACCTAATCTAATTTGCGAAAATGAATGTCCTAAGTGGTGTTTATTCTTCCTCAACCATGTATTTAGATCCTAGGGGCCATGAATCAAGCCTAAGAGACAAAAACGAACCTTTGGGAGCAAATCTGGTCGAGTTTACACATGCTACAACAGTGCTACATGAAACTCTGTTTTTGCTACAGGCAAGTTTGTTTTGGAAATAACTCACCGAATGACTAAGTAAATAAAATTAAAATGGGATGGGATTTTTTTATATTAATTATGATGTCTTAGGTCTCCATTCCAAGTGGAATCACTCCAAAATACCCCTGTTCACACGTGCTAAAAAATAACAAAAAATTACTACTCTAAAATATGGAAATTCAATAACTAGTGAGCTAGTTAATCTATCAAATGCCTAACGTAATAAAGTGAAAATGAAATCAGGTATTTTTTATTATTATCAAATTTAACATTATTATGACCTAATCCAAGTGGAATCAAGTCAAATGAAGCTCATTAACCCATTCTAAAAAATAGCATAAATTGACTACTATTTCGCTACAAAGAATTTCCAGAAATCTTATATTTGTGAACTAGTAACCAAATCCAAGTAGCTTAATGATTAGATGACCTTAAGAATTTATTATAAGAATGAATAATGCTTTTGAACCTGTAAAAAACCTGCAAAAGAACTCACTCAAATCATCTAACTCAATCCTACAACTAGAAAAATAAACAATACTAAATACAAAAATATGCAAAACAAAAATAAGAGATGCATGTGAATAAGAAGTGAAAAGAACATAAAGAAATTGTGCAAGAGGGCTTTGAGGCTCCTGGGATGGCCAAGCTGTTATGAAACTATCTCCAAAAATAGAAGAAAAGAGAGATCAACACCTTAGAAATAAGCCACTTCGAGGGGGAAACCTCCTTTAAATTACATAAATGAACAATTCTTGGATGATACAAATGAAAAAACCTCCTTTCTATATATAGGAGTCCACGGGGTCACAATATAATCCTAGCCGACCTAACAATAATAATGTAAGGGAACACTAATAACAATATGAGGGTTACAGGGGTACAACAATAACAATAAGGGGGCTACACTAACAACAATAAGGGACTACACTAGTAATATAAGGACCTAACATGCCCCTCCCCTTCAATTTTTTTTTTCCTCAAAGTTTGAGTAGCTTTGGATGTTTCCGTATAAAATTCTCGTCCTCCCATGTTGAATTTTCAGTGGGTAAGTTATTCCACTTGATGAGATACTTTGAAATTGATCGATTTTGTAGCTATCGAGTTCTTATTTTCGTGATGGCTTCAGTTTCCAATATTATTTTTCCTTCCTCGTCAAGTTCTAGCAATACTGTTTGAACTGGAAGTTTGTCACCTATAACCTTATTTAAGCATGAAACATGGAAAACTGGATGCACTCGAGAATAAGTAGGAAGCTCCAATTTGTATGCAATATTACCAATATTTTTCAACACCTTGTAAGGACATTAATACTTTGGCGATAATTTATTATCCTTCTTAGCTTGTTTGAGGGAAATTTGTTTGTATGGTTGTAGCCATAAAAATGCCCAGTCTCCTACATAAAAAATTTTCTAGCTATGATGTTGATCTGACTATTGTTTCATTCAATTTTGTGCCAAATATAGGTTATCCTTTAAGAGTTGGAGAACTTGTTGTTGATGCTCGATGTGATATTCCACTTCTTTAACCTTAGAATTTTCTTTTAAAGATGATGTGATGAAAGATGGATGATATCCATAAAGTGCCATAAATGGGGTCATTTTGCGGTAGTACGGAAGGAAGTGTTATAACACCATTCAACCAGAGGTAGCAACTTGACCCCTTGTGTTTGTTTATCATATACAAAACAACGAAGATATCCTTCGAAACATTTTTTCACTATCTCAGTTTTCCCATCAGATTGAGGATGATGATAAGATGAGATATGAGCTAATTGAGTACCCAAACAAGAAAATAATTCCATTAAAAAATTTCCAGTAAAAATGGGATCTTTGTCGCTTACAATAATATTTGGGTTTCCATGTAGCTTTTGAATTGTTTCCATAAATGCAGTAGTAAATGCACTTTCCTTAAATGGATGATATAATGCACAAAAGTGTGCATACTTGGTAAGTCTATCAACTACCACCATGATGACACTCTTTCCTTCAGACTTACATAAACCTGTGATAAAATCCATTGAAATGTCCTCCCAACATTGACTTGGAATGGATAAAGGTTGTAGAAGACCCGAGGTCTTAATTGTCTCAAATTTATTTTGCTGGAAAACCAAACATTCTGCCACAAAATTTTGAATATCAGATTTAAGGCCATCCCAAAAAAAAATATTTCTTCACCCCGTGGTAAGTTCTAAAAAATCCTGAGTGTCCTCCTAAGGGAGATGTGTGCAATTCCAAAATAATCTTTTATTTTAGTTGGGAATTCTTACAAAGAAATAAGCGATCTTTGTACCATAAGGAATCATTTTTCCAACTAAATGTATCATATGTACTAGGATCTTGTTGCAAATTTTGAATGACTGTCCACACTTATTCGTTCTTCTTCCATTCATCCCTTGCTTCGGTTATCCAAACTGGTTGGATAATAGACATGGCACAAAGCAATGCTTCCACCTCTTCATCATTTCTTGAGAGTGCATCTGCAACAAAATTTAGCTTCCCTTTTTTGTAGATGATTTCAAAGTCATAACCCAACATCTTTGTGACCCATTTTTGCTGCTATTCTGAAGATAGTCTTTGTTCCAAAAAATATTTAAGTCTATCATGATTAATTTTTACCTTGAAGTTTCTTCCCATTAGGTAAGGTCTCCATTTCTTTAATATATGTAGTATTGCCAACATTTCCTTCTCATAAATAACTTTCTGTAAAGACTTTCCTTTGATTGGATGACTTTCAAAAGAAATGGGTCTTCATTCTTGCATTAAAACCACACCAATTCCATTTATTAAGGTATCACATTCCCCAATAAAGGTTTTTGTGAAGTCTGGCGTAGCTAAGACTAGTGCTAGGCACATTTCCTCTTTAAGATGCTCAAAGGCCTTAGTTGTTTTAGGAGTCCATGAAAATGCATCTTTCTTAAATAATGTTGTTAGAGGTGCTGCTATTCTCCCATAATTATTAACAAAATTGCGATAATACCCTGTTAACTTGAGAAATCCTCGCAACTGATTTATGGTTGTGGGGACTTTCCATTCCTTAATGGATTTAATTTTTTTAGGGTCTGCCTTAACACCCTTGTGAGATACAATATGATAGATATTACACCTCTTTTACTCCAAAGAAACATTTGGAGGTTTTTGCATATAATTGTTTCTCTTCCAATAGTTTGAGCACCATGTCAACATGTTGAACATGATCCTTCCAATACCTACTGTAGATTAGTATATCATCAAAAAATACTAAGACAAATTTTCTAAGGAAGGGTTTGAAAATGTAATTCATCAACCCTTGAAATGTAGAAGGTGCATTGGTAAGGCCAGAAGGCACGACCACAAATTCATAATGACCCTTATGAGTTCGAAATTTTGTTTTCAAAATATCTTCAATCTTCGTTCTAATTTGATGATATCCTGAACGAAGATCCAACTTGGTAAAATAAATTGCTCCATGTAATTCATCCAATAATTCATCAATCACATGAATGGGAAATTTATCTTTAATAGTGAGCTTATTGAGCTCCCTATAATCTGGACGCATGCTCCATGATCCATCCTTCTTGTGCCCCAATACTACTAGAGTAGAGAAATAACTGGGTTGAATTATACCAACCTCTAACATTTCTACAATCATATGTTCAATTTCTCTCTTTTGGACATAAGGATATCTGTAAGGCCTGATGTTTGGAGGAACACTTCTTGGAATCAAATGAATAACATGATCATGATCACGAATAGGTGGGAGTCCTATGGGAGTTTCAAACACCTTGGAATGATTGTACAAGACTTTTTGGAGATATGGAGAAATAGATGATTTTGATGTTGGAACTTTGAGTGAGAATAATTGTGAAAATACGCCTCGTTTCTTTTTCTTCAGAAGCTTTGTCATGACATTAGAGCTTATTATCTATCTCGGCTTCCCTGCGATAACCCGTAATTCAAATTCCTTTCCTTTCGAAAAAATTTCAAGAAAATTTCTTGAAAATTAAAAGCTACTGTCCCCAAATATTGTAACCATTGTACTCCTAGTTCCTGAAAATTAAAAGCTACCATCCCCCATGGTTAGCTTGACACTATGGCATTTTCCGGAGAAATTTATAGTTCCTCCATTTGCAACCATCACTTGACATTTTGGTGCTGGGTATAGGAAGTAATTCAATTCCTTGGATACCTTACAATGAATAAATTATGGGTACTACCCGAATCAATCAACACTATTACCTTTCTCTTCTTGATATGTCCTTCTATCTTGAGAGTTTGAGGAGTGGTAATTCCTGAAAATGCATTACATGATATGGTCAGACTCATTTATTCTTTTTTTAGGGTTGGTTCTTGGTGTATATTATATTATTTTGAAGTTTCTTGTTCATTTTTTTCATCCTCTTCACAATATATGTAAAATAATTTCTTCTCAGCACACTTATGACCCTTAGTGTATTTGCTATCACAACTGTAGTAAAGCCCTTTTTCTCTTTTTTATTCCAATTGTTGTGGTGTCAACCTTGTAGGTTGTGGAAGTATAGGAGTAGCAACACTTCCATATTTATAGATGTGAGTGGTAGGCTTCCTTGTCGCTATAATTTTACATTCATTTTTTCTTGCCAACCTAAATGCCTTCTCTAATGAATCAGGTTCCCAAAGGCGAACCTAATGTTGGATGCTATCCTTTAAAGTCCCTATGAAGACATCATTCCTCTATTCTTATGGAATATCATTTACCCTTATATTCAATTTTTGGAAGTCCTCAATGTTCTCCACCACTGAACCCTTTTGTTTGAGATTTACCAATTGCCTAAAGAAGGTGTTGCTCTTTGTATCCTCATAATGTGCTATCATTTCCTCCGTAAAAATTGACCAAGTGACAATTTTTTATGGGATCAAAGCCATCGATACCATACAAATGTATTTTCTTCTAAATATAAAGTTTCAATGCGTACATTTTGTGTGTTTTTCACATTATTGAGATCAAAATATCACTCCATCTATAGTATCCATGTTACGGGATCCTCGCCAGCAAACTTCCTCAAATCAATCTTTGGAATATGGTGGGTCTTCAATCCAACATTAGAGTTTATGGAATCACAATTAAAATTTATTTTGTTCTTGTCATGAGTTTCCTCTACTAAATTTTTTCCATTAGGAATCATTTCTTGTATCAAATTTGTCAAACATTCCTTCAAACATTCCATGTTTTCTTTTATATATTTCTTGATGTCTTCCATGTTGTCTTTAATTTTTCTTCTATACCATCGATCTTAGCTTCCATGTCTTCCATGCCATTCTTCAAACCATCCATCTTAGCTTCCAAACCTTTCTTCAAACCATCAATATTAGCTTCCATTCCCTTCTTCAAACCATCCATCTTAGCTTCCATTCCTTTCTTCAAAACTTCCATTTCATTTTTTGTTTCTCTTTGCGAGAGAGAAATTTGGTGCACTTGCTCTTGTAATTTTGATATATCATGTTGCACTTCTCCATCTTCATGATTCATATTAGAGTATTATGAGGGCTTAATGGGTGTTGAATTATTTTTAGGGGGCATTTTAGAACCCAATACTAATATCTATTCTTTAATATGCCCTTGGAATCACTTAAAGCTTATTTTTTAAACAATACTTATGAAATTTGAAAAACAAATACACACCTTTTTCTTTCTTTTGAAGAGATCGATAGAAATTGAATTATCTATGTGATTTCTGATCTTCAATATGAAATTTGGTCCTGTAGTAGCCCTCTGAATCTTCTTTCGAATGCCACATGTCTGACCTGATTTGGATGCTTAAAGACAAAGCTATGCCCAATCTCCCACAATGACCTAATTATGGACTTGTTCATTAGAGCGGACTTGTACGATGTGCCACGTGTCACTGTTTCCTCCTTCGGCTCTGAAATTGATACAAAGGAAACTAACGTCCGTGTGATTTTGTCCAGTTTTTACATAATTCCAATCCAATGCTCAGGGAGAGAGTTATGACAATTTTCCCAAGTTCACCTCTTTTAGATGAAATTCGGGAGCCTGCAAAAACCCTAACTTCTACAGATCATATCTCTGAAAATAGTGCGAACCAAGATATGAAATTTTTACACGAAGTTCCTCAGGATTTCGGATTCTTGTGGTAAATTTTTTAGCTTTTGAACCTCCATAGAAAAAAATTTATAGCAAAAATTCCACGATGACCTGTTTGGAGTAGCAAAACCTTAGAATCCAAAGCTCCGATACCAAATATTATGAAACCAACTCCAAAAGTAGAAGAAAAGAGAGATCAATGCCTTAAAAATACGCCACTTCGAGGGTGAAACCTCCTTTAAATTACATAAATGAACAATTCTTGGCTGATTCAAATGACAAAACCTCCTTTCTATATATAGGATACCATGGGGTCACAATATAATACTAGCCAACCTAACAATAATAATGTAAGGGCACAATAATAACAATATGGGGGTTACAGGGGTAAAAAAATAAAAATAAGGGGGCTAAAATAATAATGATAAGGGACTGCACAAGTAATATAGGGACCTAGCACAAGCCCTAGGAGGAATCACAATCCCATGGAAGAAACCAATCCTTAGAAGCTAAAAATGGCACCAATCCTCATTATTGAATCAGTCCAAGTACATCCCTGTAAGAAAAGAAAATGGAGCTTCCATAAAAAGTTTTCTCCACAATGAGACTAAATAATACCTGCCCCTAGAGGCCAATTCAAATTTTTACTTACAAAAAATGACGAGGAATAACTCCCCTTGAAATGAGGAAGCTTTCCCCTCCAAAATCCCTCAAATAGTGGATCTGGTCCCAACACTAGGAGTCTGCAGTAAATGACAGGGAACACATTCCTATATTTTCTCAATCATTAGAGTTCTAGAATATATCAAGAATTACTCAATAATTTCGTGATATTTTGTTCATTTATTCTCCAATCTTGATCCTCCAGTAGTAGGGAGCAAGTCCCTAAATTATCTCCTTCTCGAAATCTTCATAATTTGCCCAATATTCTCACAATATTCTACAAAAATAAATAATATTAGGCACACATATGAAATTATCTTTAAACCTTCCTAAGAACATATTCAAGCATAAAAAAACATTATTAAGTGTAGAAGAAAATATTTAATATAACTTCTATGTGCCTAATAAAGGTTATATGGGCCTTAATTATGTCTAATTTAGAGGCTCATCATCCTGCAGCCGAGATGCAACTATCACTTACTTTTTTATCAATATATGTAGTTAGATAAATATCGTAATGTTATAAACACAATCTATAACTAGCAATAGAAATGTTGAAGGAGAGAAAGAGAGGGTGGCTAGGATTATAATGCATCTTGAACTTTCAAAACATATTATTAATTCAGTTGACTGTCATTGTATGTTTATGTTTTAGTTTTTAAATCCTCTCATTGTAATGCATCACTGATTGAGTCAACTCTAAGGTTAAAGCGATGATTCTGATTAAAATTTTTATTCAAATTCACTCCATTGTCCAGCATTGAACTGAATTTTGACAGAGGGCATTTTTAGATACAAAAATTATTATGCTCCATCACCATTTATTTTAGTCTCTGCTTAAATATAACACACACCTCTATCTTTAGTTCCGCACCTCCACCTTCAATTCCACCCATTCTCCAGAGGCAGAGAATCCAATTTTTTTTTTCCATGAAATAAATATTCTCATTTTATTTAATAGGGCTTCAGATGATTTACATAAATAGATGGTGTATGAACTCCAAACTTCACATTAGATATTGTAGCAGAGGGACCTTATAATCACTACTTAAATATACATAGCAATAACAAATATCCAATGTAAAATCCTTCAAAAATTCCAAAGGTTCAAAGGGATGCCATATTTGAATGGACTTCCAGAGATGGCATCATGTGTTATTTGCATAATGTATGAAAAATATGGCATCCCTTTGAAAAAAATTCCAAATATTCAAAGTTGTACGTCCCAGAATTCCTTGGGTATACACTTTGAAATGACTTAGTCTTCTAGTTACTTTTCACTTTTTTTTTTTTGAATAAGACTAATGCTATTAAGAAATGAAATATAGTACAATCAAAGCTTGCATAACAGCGAAGAAAAAGAGCAAGGGAGCCGGAAATGATTGACTATCAACCTCGGTCCCAATGAGCATCCACGGTTTAAGCAAAAAGATAACAAGAAGAACATAAAGTAAAGAGCTAGACTAGGGAGTCGACCAAGAATGGGTAGAATCTCCCAATCGACATTTTTTCCCTTTCTTCTTACTGATTGTGACCCAACCATTGTGAGCTGGCTGGACAGGAACTACTTGCAAACTATTCTGCGCACAAGGGGGAGTCTCCTTATCTGAATCTGAGGAAGAAGACTCATGAGTGCTCTTCTGCGAGATCGGAGGAGTAGCAGGATCCATTGGGCGTTCTGGGGGAGTGTCCATCGGGGGGTCCGGATTGTCCCCTTCCACCTCTATATCCTTCTCATCAGAGCTAGAGGAATCAATGACATCCATTGGAGGTCTATCACATGGTTTCTAGTTCTTGGATTTGGATTTGCGCGGGATATTCTTCTTTTTGTCGAGGAACGTCGCACAAGTATTCTAAAGAAGCCCCATCTGATGGCAATGACGACACCTAAAATTAGTGTTCTCATAGTCTAAGGTTTGCGTCCAATGGAAGTCCCCAACTTTGAGGTTGATCTGATCAGGCAGCCCTTTACTAATGCCTATTTCTGCGCATATTCTGCCAAAAGTATATAACCCCTTCTCCCCTCGAGAGGTGTCCGTAGCCAGATGGCGGCCTAAAGTATCCCCAATCCCTTGGAAGACAGCGAAATGCCATAGATGAGCAGGGAGATTTGGAAGACGGACCCAAATGGGAAGCTTGGTAATGAAAGCCGAAGAAGGGTTGAAATCAAGGAACCAGGGGGTGAGGAAAAGTCCCGCCGATCCCCAAAACCAAGGGCCTCCCGTTAAGGCTTTCTGGTAATCTTCGCTGAAGGCAAAGGTGAAAATAAAGAAGCCTTTCGAGCAGAAGAAGACCTTGCTGTTGTTGGTCCAGCTGGAGTGGATCCACTGGTATAAATCGGTAGTACGAGGCCATAGTCCGTTAAATCTGCAAATGATGGCTGTTTCTGCAAACCTCTGAAATTGATCATCCAGATATGGATGAGTGATTTCAATGGAGGGAGTTTCCTTCATTTTGTCCACCAAGAAAGGCTTGGGAGCCTCAGCTTGTAGAGCAGTATTCTTGGAGGGTTGTGCATGAACCACATCCTTATAGGAGAAAGTTGGAGCCGAGGATGTCTGCCCAGATGCTCCTCCTCGCAGCCGTAAGGTGAGCATCAATAGAGCATCTATTTCAATGCTGTAATAAGACAAGGGCAGTGGGTTTTCGAGCTGTTTACCTGCATAAGTTAGTCTCTGATGGGCAGAGGGGATACCCAACCGGAGCTCAAGCTCTCGCATGAGGTTATGCACTAGATCTGAAGCATGCACCCAAAGCAACATCATTTTGCCGGATAAAAGTAAGATCTGGATTTGAAAGCCAGCGGGAGAGTGGTGAGGAGTCCTCTACAACTCGTCTTGATTTTGTGCCTGATCAGTGCCTAATCCTTGTAGTCTCGAATTCGAGAGGAATTTTGCTTTGAATAAGGCTGAAATTTGAGTGTGGTCCTCCTGGATCTGAGCCAAATCGGCCTGTGGCGGCTCCTTGATAGAACCGTTTAGCCCATTCATAAAGCAGCGCCCTTGCATGGTCGCGGGGGTGGGAGAAACTGCAGGTTTTGTCCCCGCTTGGACACAAAAAGCGGCAGCATCATGCGTTAATACTGTGGAGACCTGAGCTCCAGGGTTCCAGTCTAGATTGATCCGGCAACCCTCGTGCCTAATAGTGCCGGCGGTTGCCTGGCGAGGGGGTGCCAAGAGCCAGCTATGCCGAAAGAAAGCGGATGAATTGCATTGGGCTGCAGTTGTAAAGAATTTCGCGTCTCCTAGGTGTGCCGAAGGAGCTGAGGCTGAACCGCATTCAAACGTTGCAGCTGTAGGGTCAGCATCGGCGGTCCAGCAAGCAAGAACCCTAGCGTTCTCTCGTTCCATTGCATCTCCCTGTATAATTAAAATATCATGAATTCTATCACAGGAAAATCAATTGTAGTCTTCCAGTTACTTTACTAGACATACATATTGGAAAAATAAATTATGCTTGCTCACTTCTTCTTGCCCATTGTTGGAAGGAAAGGGATTTTTTTTTTCCAAAATCAATGTCTTCCATCATTTAGTCCTGTTTCAATTGTTTCTTCCATCTTCATATTTGATTGCACTTCTTTTTTTGACATCCTTTGGTTGGAAGCTGCAAAGTGTGAGCCTTTACTAAGACTAATAAAATTCCAAAGATTTAAAGTTGTGCATCACATAATTCCTTGGGTGTACAACTTAAAACCACCTAGTATTTTGATTCCTTTAAAAAAACATAGCTATTAGTTGAAGACATTTTGATTGTTCACTTCTTCATGCTCATTATTGGAAGAAATCGAGTTTGGTTTTCCCAAATCAATGTCTTCCATCATTTTGTGAAAATTGAATTGTTTCTTTGTCCTTCAAATATGCTTATACCTTTCTACTAGATTATCTCAATAATGTCTATGTTTGAAGGGCCATTGTACCTTATAACTTGAAACTTGTAGGTGCTGCAACTTGGTTCAGGCCTTTAGGTCACTTCAACAGAGACTTTACAATTAGTAGAACTTTGACAAGTTTTTGATTATATACAGTGGTCCTTGCATGTGCCACTAATTAATACATTAAAGACAACTGAATTGGTTCATAACAACTCAAAATAATAATCGAGTACAATTATGCCTTCCCCTGGTGCTACTTGCTTACCCTATTTGAGATGCCACTAGAACAATTTAAATGTTATATCTAGGATACCATGAATCTCTTTCTGATTTTCCTAAGTTTATTAATGCATAATTATGATTCTTAAAAATGGATTTGATCAAGAGAAGGGATTGCATCTATAGTTGGGGGCTGGAACCAATATTATCTATTATAAATCTACTGACATTTTCACTTATGAACTTGAACAAAGAATCCTTTTTTTGGAACAGAAAATGAGTTTGAAGACATTATACTTGTATTTGATTTCTTATTCAAGAAATATGGGTGCACGTTCAGCCCATAAAAATTTTAATATGTGTGCACGTTCAAGAAATAGGGAAGAAATTAGCAAAGAACACTTTAATATGTAGAACACTTGTTTGCCTTCTTGTCAATTTTTTTGCTTCTATGAGATCTCAAAAAATTCATTTTCCTTAAGAACTTGCTACGCTTCAAAGCATAGAATTACATTCAAAAATTCTACAGAGCCTGGAAAAAGTTCAAATTCAAGTCATCTATGCTTCTATTACAACCATTTTAAATTCCTTTATGGGCTTATTATGGACACTCCTTCAATAGGGGAACCCCATGAGACTGCAATTTTTTTCAAGCAATCATGCCTTCCCGTAACAGTAATCATAGGCACAGAGAAGGTACTTATAAGTAGATGCCACCTCCTCTGCCTTCCTGAAATCATTATTAATGTATTCTAAGTTCTTGCATAAGGAACTTATAATTCATATCCCAACATGCTCAACTAGACTCTCATCCATATCAATAAGGTTATTGATTTCTATATTCGCCTTGGGTGGTTTTTTGAATCAACCCAATATAGTCTCTATTTTTCACATGTTGGTTGTCATTCACAATTATGGTTAGCCATTATCTTAATTCTTCTAATGAAAGAATTTTATTCTTTTCTATACATCATGGAAAGGACACATGCCTACTACCATTCTTTGTTCACATATAATGCTCATGGAAACTACCCTCTATTTGTAACAGGGTGTTTCCCATTTCATCTAATGGAAGAATATATGTACTATCCCATCCACTGTTTAAATAGGGGTGTTGCCCATTTAATCTAATAGAAGAATATATGTACTATCCCATACACCGTTGAAAGCACGTTTACTAAATCAATGTTGTAGATCAATATTGGAACTCCAACTGTTGTTCATTCCATCCATATTTTTTATATGAGTGCAGGTTGAAGAAATAAGGAAGACAATAGCAAAGAAAGATTGAATATGTATACAAATGTTCTGATTTATTATCATTTTTTTACATTCTATGAAATCTCACAATATTCATTAAGTTTGAAAACTTGCAACCCTTTAAATCATCAAATTCCATTGGAAAATTCTCCAGAACCTATAACAAGGTCACAATTAAGTCAATTGTGATTTTATTAGAACCATTTCCCTGCCCATTTTTGGAAGGAAAGGTTTTTGGTTTTCCAAAATCAATGTCTACCATCATTTGGTCAAGTTTGAACTGTTTTGGCCTCCTTGAAATCTTCTTACCCTGCTTTTTTTCACATCCTATAGTCGCAAGCTGCAAAGTGAAAGCCTTTACTAAGACTGATAACCATATTCTTTAAGATATTACATTTTCCCTCAAAGGCATTGATTCTTCTTGTTTGTTGGGCCACATTTTTCATAGTTGTATTGAACACTCGTAATTGTGAAAAAATTGGTTATTGCTGCTTGTAGATGGCATGAAGGAATCATGCTTCCTGTTTAACTGTAATGATGATGGTGAATGTTAAATGTTTTCGACTAAGAAAGAATGCAATGTACGAGTTGAGTATGATGTAGATGTTTTCATATATAGGCTTCAAACATAGAGTTGTATAAACCTGAAGTTATAACCCACTGCTTAAATATACATAGCAATATCAAATCTCCATTGTGAAATCCCTCTACACAATACACAAATAATATGTGCATATAGGAATAGTTTAAATATGGAATTTCTTCCTCATATAGGAAGAGTCCAAATATATCAAATTTTGTAATGATATTTTCATATAACCTTGGTTGTGTAAAGAGTTTTTCATGTAAAGACACCTGATAAAATGCTTATATCCTGTTCACCACCAGAAATGTTTCAGATAAACTTTCTTGAGCTTGCCTTGCTTATATTCCTTATGTTATACTTTTAGTGGGGTGTAGTAAATTTAATGTAATGGAAGAGTATATGTACTATACCATACACCATTGAAGGAGGGTTTACTAATCAGCCCATCCATTTTTTCAATATGATTTCACGTTGAAGAAATAGGGAAGACAGTAGCAAAGAACAATGGAATATGTAGACAATTTGTTTGCCTACTTGTCAATTTTTTAGCTTCTATGAGATCTCAAAAAAAAATTAGCTTCAGAACTTGCTACGCTTCAAAGCATAAAATTCCATTGGAAATTTCTGCAAAGCCTGGAACAAGGTCAAAATTAAGTGACCTATGGCTTTATTACAACCATTTGAAATTCCTTTATGGGATTCTTGTGGACGCTCATTCAATATCGAAAAACCATGAAACTGCACAAATTTTTTCATGCAATCATGCCTTACCATAGCAGTAATCATATACACAAAGAAGGTGCTTCTAAATAGATGCCACCTCCTCTACCTTCCTGAAATTATTATTAACGTATTCTAAGTTCTTGCATAAGGAACTTAGAATTGATTGATCCCAACATGCTCAACTATAATCTCATCCTATCAATAAGGTTATTGATTTCTATATTCTATTTGGGAGTTTTTTTGAATGGGCCCGATATAGTATTTGTTTTTCACATGTTGGTTGTCATTCACAATTATGGTTAGACATTCTTTGAATTCCTCTAATGGAATACTTTTATTCTTTGTTATACATCATGACAAGGATACATGTCTGATGCCATTCTCTATTCACATACAACGCTCATGGAAACTATCCTCTATTGATAACAGGGTGTTTCCCATTTCATCTAATGGAAGGCTATATGTACCACCCCATCCACCGTTGAAAGAGGGTTTATTAAATAAATGTTGTAGATCAATATTGGAACTCCAATTGTTTTTAATTCCATCCATATTTCTTAAATGAGTGTAGACTGAAGAAATAAGGAAGACAATATCAACGAACAATTGAATATGTACACAAATTTTTTGCTTTCTTATCAAATTTTCAGATTCTATGACATCTCAAAGTATTCAATAAGCTTGTTAAAACATGCTATCCTTCAAAGCATCAAATTCCATTCAAAACTTCTCCAGAGCCTGTAACAAGGTCACAATTAAGTCAGAGATGCTTTTATTAAAACCATTTGACTTACCTCTCTAAGTTTCCCTTTGTAATTTTCTTGTACACACTCATTCAATAGGGAAAATCCATCAAGCTGCAGATATTTTCTCAGAAAATCATACCTTAATGCAACAATACTCGTAACCAGAAATGAGGTACTTCTACTACCACCGCCTTTTCCTTCCTATAATTTTTATTAAAAGGTATTTTTTTATAAGAAAATTACAATTAATTTATCCCGGGAGACTCAACAAGATCCTCGTCCTTACCAATAAGATTATTCATTTCTAGATTCTCCCTTGGACTTCTTCTCTTACAAAATGAATTTACACCCTTGTTTATCTAGTGTTTCTTTCTCTATCTATTAGATACTAGAAAACCTAGGCTTTGAGGGTGTTTCAATATTGCAACGTCTTTATGAACCTACGACCGAAAATCCTCCACAAGCAAGCTGCAATTCTTAAATTAAATAAAAAAAATACTAGTAACATAGTGTTTGCTAAACATAAGGTGCATCATGATTTCATACATTTCTCACAAGTGGGTTTATCCCAATATTTATTATGAATATTTGTTCCTAATGAACTTAGTCACACTCATTTCTTTTTATGTTGTACTCTTGAACCTTCCACAAAAATGTTTCATGAAAGGTTTGTCTACCTACGTATTAGACTATACTTCTCAAATTAGAGGGCTTCTTTGGAGGGTTTTGAACTTTAATGATGTTAGTTCCTTTTATTTTACATGGTATTAGAATTATCTAAACCACCACATTTGAGAGAATTTTGATTGGGAATTTCCCTTAACAATCCAACCAAAAATTTTAGTCCCATCACTTAGGCTGCAAGGGTTAATAATTTGCCTTGAATAAAATTTATTAACGATAAAAAATGGTGCTAGGCTCTCTTAGCCAACCTAAAATAAACCTAATAGAATCCTTAAATGACAAAATTCCACCTCAAAACTCTTTTTAGCCCTGAGTATCATGGCACTTTCTGCCCCATTTCATACTTTTACAATTATGTATCCTATTTGCTCTAATTCTGCAATTTTCCTTGCCCATTATGGAAAGTTGCATAGGCCTAAAACACTCAAAAGCTACCTCTCTCAATAAATCTAAGATTAAATATAAATTATCCTCACCATCGTAGTTTCCACTAAAAGTTTACAAGCCTAGCCTCATTTAAAATTGAACATATCGCTATGCATTTTTTTGACCTAAATTACAGTGCCTGCAGCAAGTTAGGCCTAAAATGTTCAAGAAATTTGTTTAAAACAGATGGAACCAGGAACTTTGGCCTAACTTGCACTGGACTTACGAATATGGATTTTTTTGACATTAATTATACTGCTAGGGAAACTAGATGTCATATGCTTGTATGTGCAACTAACATTGTTTTCTAATGATCCCCATTATTCCAACCATAGCCTTTTCATATTACATAGTTTCGAAGATTCCTTAAATTAAGACATATTGCTTTCAAAATGCATGCTTTTTTCAGCTATGGAAAATACCTTGTTAACACCTCTAAAATTATTACTCATCATATTCTTCAAACTATTGCATTTATCCCTGCCCCTATACCTCCATTTTGTATGTTCTCACATTTCAAGACAAATTTGTAAATTCTCATCATGGAGCCTACTCTGGCAGATAATTACATCATTTTTTTACTAGTTGGCTCTACATCACTCTAGCCATCCCTCCAAATAGTCGAGCTCGACCTTGTTCCTTCAACAAAGACACCGTCCACATGCTATCGTGTTTCGCTTTCTTATAGTTCTTGCCAACACAAATTTTTTTTGTTGTTTGCTTGCAATGGCCATGTCACCTCCAATGACCTCCAAATTGGGTCGATTATCACACTCTTTACCCCATCCTTTATGCATTTTTTTATTTTATATATCTACCCTGCTTATGCTACAAATAATAACCCATTTCTTTATTTTTTGTTTTATTTCCTCCAAGACTATAAAGGTGCTTGAGCTCAAAATTTCTCATCATCATACAACTTTGATTGGGGACCTGACCCTTTTTCAAATTATTCAGCCATCAACATTCCAATCTGGTTCTTCAACATCTCAAAATGCCTCCTTTCATACAACCATTTTAGCATGGGATATCGATTTAGCATCAACTTAGATGTCGTCTGTTGCACCTGTTTCCATTATGTTCATGGCGCTCAACCCCTATTGTAAATATTAGTCAATCTAAGGTTGAGTGCTTGAAAAAAAATCCCTTCGACTGTACAATAATGCTCAGGGCTACGGAAAGGTCTTCGTCTTTTACCTCATTGATTATGCTAATGATGAGATCCATATCTACTCCTTTAGTGACTTGGTAGATTCCTTGCATGCCCTTGTCCAAATTGGGCAGGTTTACATGGTATCCAATGGCACAGTCAAACCAAAAAACCGAAGCTACAACCATATAAATAGAAAATGGGAGGTCGTCCTCTTTGCAGCTTCCACTGTGCAACTTTTCTTGGATGGTGCTATGAATATTCCTTTCCATCGCTTTCGCTTCAAACCTATCAGTGAAATTAGAACTATAGACCTCGAATCACTTGTGTACATCGTTGTTGTGGTTAGATCCAATTCCCCTACCTCCACCATTTGATGAAGAGATGTGATTGAAACACCCATAAAAAATCTCAACTTAGAAGACATGTCTGGGTATAGCATTGACATCACCCTATGGGGAGAATATTGACACTCTACAGGCAAGGACCTTGAAACACTCCACTCTTTAGGTACATCACATGTTCTTGCAATCAAAGGGGGTCGCATAGTAGAATTTAATGGAAGGACTGTAGGGACCATCTCCACCAACAACTTCCTCCTGAATCTAGGAATTCGAGAGACTCACCAACTCCAAACATGGTTTCGTGAATGAGACTACTTGATTTCTTCACCATAATTAAGTAGAAATTTATTTGGGTCTTCCACACGAGCCCACCCACAATGGACAATTACCGACCTGCTAGGCTTTCCGCCCCTTGAAAAAGAAACACGATTCTCTGTTCGTGCAATCATAACATCTATTGACATGCAAGATTTATACTTCCTTGCATTTCCTTTCTCATTTTATGGCATGCAATGCATGAAAGAGGTTGCGCACCATTCAAATGGAATGTGTCACTACACAAAATGTGATGGAGACTTCCCAGATTGCAATTATCGCTATGTGCTCAAGGTACTAAAAAGTGTCACAACTTTCGATGATGTCATAACTAAGCTCATGGGTATCATAGCCAAAGACTTGTTCCTACTCTCTACTAAGCCTAGCGTTATCCATGAAATTTGTTCAAAGGTTTTATGTTGTCATTTAATTTTCACACTATCCGTCAAAACATACTGCTTCAATGGTGTCGACCACTTGAAGGTTTTCCTTCTCAATTTAGAAGAGATCAGCTACGGTGCTACATTTGTCCTTGTCCTCGAAGATATAAAGACATTGTACACCCCAACAGTCGATCACCGACTTTATACCTCCCTATTTCCCCTCCATGTTAACTTAAAATGTACACAAAATCTTCTATATGTTTCTCCATTCATTTTCATCTCCTCCCCTTACCACCCTCTTCTTCCACTCAGACATGATCTTATATGTGCACTTCATCGTTGTACTTCTCTCCTCAATGTATCTACAATTGTCATACATGTTGGATCTTTTACCTTTAAATATAATATATATGCTCTTTTGTTGTTCCTTATAAGCAAGGTAGTATATTTATGTCCATGCTCTTTTACAATTCTCACTCCATGCTTACTCATTTCTCTATTGTTCAAAGTAATCTCAAGAATAGCCTTTCTTGCTTTTCTTATGATATTTTAAAGAATGTATTGGGCCAACAAAGAAGAAAAATATAAAATGTTGTTGCTTCTTTATCTGAAATATAATTTCTCTTTAGTTATGTTTTACCTTACATCTTTATACTTGTTACCTTTTACATGTCCTCTTCACCAATTTTTGTTGCAGACTTAATATGTGGATGTACACACTTTCTCACAATTTACAAAACAATTTAAAAATATAAAAACAAACTTGCTCCTGTTTCCTTTCCCTTTAAATATTTGCTTCTTCCCTCTCCTTCATTAAACGTTCTTCCTTCTAAATACACTCCATGCACTCTTTCTCTACGCTCAATACTATTCCCCCTAAACTCTTGTATGCACTAATGTTCACACACAATATTTGTATCAGTATGGACATGCCAGAGGCTTCTGAGAGACCCTAAAGAAATGTTCACATGCAGCTCCTCTATCCACAAAATAAAGACACCTCCAACAAATAAAGAAATCTCAAATATAGAGCTAGGATAAACCCCCAACCATGTCAAACTATACCCCCAGATCGTGTTTCTCTACTGCAAAATCTTTAGACTTCACTTGCAACCCCATCTCCTTCAGCAATTCCTAGTCCTAATATTCCTTCACTTTCCCTTCCTATATTCACTAACGCCTCTCTCTCGTTTACCTCACACACCCCACCATCTACCCATGCCGATTGATCCTCCCATCCTTAAAATCCATTCAACCCCAACCTTATCCATGCACACTACTAATTTCGTGCAAGGATATATGACCTCTCTCCCTTGCATGTTTGCTCCATATGCAAGGAATATTACCCAAGTAACATAGTTACCGATCAAATAGGAAAATTATCTAGTACCTACTTTTTTGAAGTAGAAAAAAAGCACCTGATTTTGAAAAATGGTGATGTAGAATCACCCTTTTTTTAGAGCATATTTTTGACACTTTCAATATATATATATATATATATTTTTTTTTTAATGTCATGATTTCCATGCCGATTTTGAAAAGTGGTGGTGCATAATTACCCACTTTTTTTTTTTCAGAGGGTTGATTTTGACACTGTTCATTTTCTAATGTCTTCTTCTTCCCTGAGATGTTTATTTTTAAGTGCATTTATGTACTTTTTTTTATTTTTTTATTTTTTTTGTAATGAAATCTTAATTTTTTCACATAGTTAAAAAAATAAAAAAAGGGTCAGTATTTTAAAGTTTGGATTTTCAATGCACATCAACTAATTGTCACTAAAAAACAAAAATTTTAACCATATGAAAAAAATACACATTTTCAATATAAATACAATGAAAAAAATACACATTTCATTTTGTTAAAAAAACATGTTAAATAAACTATTTTTTTGGGAAAATCTTAACAAAAAAACATAAGAAAGTGCGGTTTTTGTGAATTTTATGTCAAAAATTAATAGTAATCACATGATTTTTGCAAAAAATAAGGATTTTTCTCATAAAATATCAAATTCTAAAAATTGCAAGTAAAACTGATTAATAGCTCTCAAAATTGAGCTTTATTTGCAAGCATAACTTAAAGCTGATCAACAATGTCAGCTAATCCATGTTCAACATCTTCTAGAACATCATTAATGTCTTATTCCACAACATTTTCTAATTTATTTTGGTCATTGTCATCTTCTAATGGATCTTTCATTTCTGCAAATCTTCCAAAGTGTCATTTTCCAATCATTCCATATAATGGTGGTTGAGGTTACTTTGATTTTTTTGCCACACGTGATCCACTAAAATCCCCTTTCCTCAAACCAACTTCTTGCATTGCATTTGGAAGAAATTGAAGAGCACTAATTCTTTGTTGAATAAATCTGCATTGCACTAGGTCTTTCTCAATGGAAATGGAATTTCTTCCTTTTTTTAGGCAACATGCTAGTGTTGTACCTAATCATCAAGCACAAAAGAAATAATTAAGAAAATTAGTATAAACACATAAAAAATAAAAACTAAAATATTTAAATTCAGTTTTATATAATAAATCTTACCTAAAATTGAGAATAAATCCAAAACCCAATTTCCTTCATTTGAACATAGATATATAAGATATTTAAGTAATGCTTGTAGTTTTTGATAAATGTTAACTATATCTCCTTTTCAATATTTATCCTCATATGTTAGTTTTCTTACAATAACATCATGAACCAGTACTTGACTATGACTCTTCCCATCTACTCGATTCAGAAGAATAGGCTTATAGATATCCTCTTTTGTCCAAAATTCAACATGGATGAACTCGCAATCATTTATAATAGGCTGATCTTTAGAAGAAACAATATTTGAGTTATTCCTGTAACATAACATAGTAAAATCTCAATTAAATTGTACATAAATAAAAAAATTTAACAGTAATCGAACATACAATTTCAATGTCTTACCATGTAATTTGCACCCTTGAGTTTGTTTTTCCTTGGAATTTTGTTAATAACATTGCAAACTGTGCCTGAATGAAATGTCACAAATATCTAAAGTGGTGATGTTGTGACTTCTTGAAATCCCGTAACTACTTTACTAAAATATTGATAATTATATGGTTCACTATCATATTCAATGTCTAGGAAATTGAAACCATGAGGAATATCTGCAATAACTAGGGCATATTCCCTTTTAGGTATAAATTTTGTAATGTCTTGACAATCACCTTGTATTATTTGATATTACATATTGTCGAGCCCATTCCAAATGAAATGATTAAGAGTAGGATCAAGTTCAACATTCATAAGAAGTTGTTTTCTCATCTTTTCCAACTTAATTTTTTCAAGAAATCGTTTGAAGTTATCTGGTACTCCATTTCCATCCTTCTTCGACATCTTTATTGACATAAAAATATATATGTATAAGTAATAAAATAAAAATAGTTTACATATTAATAAAATGAATGTATAAATCAACATACCTTATTAAATGCAATATAAAAATCTTTAAGTGTCATTATAGAACTTGATTTTGGGTAGTGGCACACATCATCATCCCAACTATCTTCATTCAACATTTTAACCATATGTTCTTGTATTTTCATATAAATATTCTGACTGAATAAATAAAATTAAAACTGTTAATATAGTGATATGTATAGCAAATTCTACCTACAACATTATGTTTTATTTAAAAGAAAATTATAATAAATTTGAACTTACTTTTGAAATTTTGTGCACATTTCATCCATTGATAATTCACTTGACTTCACACGGGATAGTACTGATTTGACTAGTTTCTCATCCTTCACTCCTTGCATTTTTCTCCAAGGTGTGATATCCATATCCTCTGGAAGTTGCTTCATTTCAAGACCTGTCTTACAGTTGGTACATATTATGGGTTTACTCTTTTTAACCTTCTCATTTTTTATGGAAATATTCTCCCACCGCTCAAAAATATCATCAATCAATTCCCATATCTCCCCATTTCTAATTTCCAACTGAAAAATGTTATCCATGCTTTTGAATATATTTGAATGCATTTTTCCATATTTTTTGATTTTGTCATCAATTTGATAATGTGTTTCCATTAAACATTCCTTCTGAAAGGTGAAAGGTTAGACTGAATTTTTCCTTAACCCCACCACATTTTTATATGAATTCATTATGAATAAATCTGACCCTTTGGATGAAATTCATTTTCATTCTATACTCATTATCTACATTATGGTCCCATGCAAATAAATTTGATTCTGTTTATGATAAACCAACATAATAGATGCATTTCACTATTTGAAAAAGATAGTTATTGGGATATTCCTCAATCAATTGTCTTTTAGCCTCTACTGAATGGTTCCCTCCAATTACATAATATTTATAATCAAAACATTGTGTCTTGTAAAATGTCTGTTTGTTGGGAACCTGACGTGGATAAAAAAGAACCACATTATCAGCCACATGCGCATATGGATTTAACCTGAACAATGTTTCCAGATTATGTACATGTAGGTGATGTGCCTTTCTAATTTGATATTGAGATTGTCCTTCATTTGGCCTATAGAATTGGCTGACATTAAGCTCAAATGTTTGGCCACCACAAATTAATTTATTCTTCCTCAACTAAGATTGAATGGAATTTTGTTTTGTTTTAATAATTCCATCCTATAACTCAACACCTAGTGTTATGATTTCTCTGCTTCCTTTAGAGCTTTCAGTTTGTTCTTCACTGCTTCTCATGACTTTTACAGGTTGATAGAAATTTGATTTCTTCTTCTTACTGGTTAACATATCCTTTTTTTGATAAAAAAGCTCTTCATCATCAGGTAGAAGAGGGACATATTTGGCCATTTTTATTTTTGGTGTTTGATTTGTTTTCTCCTTTTGCACAACATTTCTAATCTCCTCCTCACTAATTCTATCATAATTTTCAGTTTCATCTTCCACATCTTCAAAAGAAATATGTTTAGGCTTACTAGATTGACACACCTTAGTGAGTCTTCGTTGATCCCCTCTTTGTACTATTGCAATGTCACGAGCTATTTGTCTTTGCTTCATCCTCCTTTCTTCTTCTGTGTCTATGTGGAAAGTCTTGATTACAGTCATAACATTTGGTTCCATATAATCAATACCCTCAAACATGTTTGAAAGAGTCTCAACAAAATCCTATGAAAATAAATAAAATATGTCAATGATCAATAATTAAAAAAAAATTGAATGATCCTCAAAATAATGCATAATGCAAATATAAATAAGCATACTTACAATGTTATTTGCAATGTTTCTTATGATTTTTTCAGACAACTTTGCAGATGTTTCATCTGTGTCATACTTGATATTTGATAGACAATATCTAAATTTTTCATGTTTATTAGCCATTCTTGCAAGAACATAAATAGTGTTTGTATTTGGCACCAAACATATGTGTCGTACCCTGCCCATCACCTCATATGATTCACCTAAGTGAATCATACCACAAATCAGATAGATATGTATATCATCATCCATTTCATTGTCTTCAAGATACCATGAAAAATATGTTTTATTTATTTCCTTTGTGTTCTTCCATTAAAAAAAACCTTTAATAAACTTGATGGGCCATTTGCTTGAATTTTATTACGTTTTTCAATTTTTGTGTGTTCAAAAATATTCCTAGTGTATCCATCAATATCCTTATTGTGTCCAGAAGTGTCCATAGTGTTTCCAGTTGCAGCTTTAGATTTGGCAGTTGCTGCCCTTGGTCTAGAAACTTTCACATAAATGTTTTTTGATACCATCTTCCTAATATATATATATATATATATATATATATATATATATATATATATATATATTAAATTTTGCCAATATAAATTTAAAATTAATCGAAAATTAATGGCTAAAAAAAAAAAAAAAAAATTGTAAAACTATATAAATTTAAATTAAAAAATAAAATTAACTAAATTTTCGAAATATAACCATATACATTTAAAATTATAAAAACACACACACACATGTATAACTTTAAAAAGTTTTTAATATAAGTTTGTTTTAAAACGATTTAAAAAAAAATAAAAAATAATAATTTGAAACATGTATTCATGTTAAGTGTTTTTTATTTTTATTTTTTATTATAAATTAAAAAAATAAAAAGGAAAAAAGAAAAAAATTAAAGCTAAATTTTTTTAATAATAAGTTCTTTTTTATTTATTTGTTTCTTTTTAAGTTAAAAAAATAATTAAAAAGAACATTAATATGATTTTTTTTTTTTAAATTAAAAAAAATAAATCTTATTTGAAAAATTTAATTTTTAAATTTTTAAATTTTAATTTATTTTAAAAAATATTTTATTTTTTACCACCGTTGGGGGCTCGAGGCCGGCTGGGTGATGCCATGGAGCACTGCCTCACCGGCCTTTGGCCCCAGGCTGGGAAAAAGGTTGATCCCATAATTGACCTCCACCCAGTCGAGGGCTGGAGGCTAGCCAGGTAGCGCTCCACGACACCGGCCGGCCTGCCTCCGGCCCCCCGCTGGGCTGAGGTCGATTATGGGAATCAAGTAAAATCGACCTCCGCCCAGACGGGGGCTAGAGGCCGACTGGGTATCGCTCCACCACACTGCCTATTTTGTTTTCACTTTTAGAAAAAATAAAAATAAAATAAATATAACTGTTTTTTATGTGCATGGTTCTTTTTTGGTTTTTTGTTTCGTGGAGGAACCAAGCAACCCTAAAAAATATTTTTTTTTCTAAATTTTTGTCCTAAAAACCCTAAAAATGTTAATTTTGTTTTCCATTTTCTTCGCTATAAAAATATTAAAATTAACATGTAGTGTTAACTTATACAAGTTCTATAGGCAGAGTCTGTAAAGGGCTAGGTAGCCTCTGGATCTCATCTTTTATGAAAGGTGACATATCTAGTAAATGCCCCTACAATCAATCTCTGGAATAGATCTAAATTCAAGTTTTTCATTTTCATATTCGTGGTCTCAAACAATGAGAGAGAGAAAATACCTTTTATATTCAATGTAAAACACACATTCAAATTAACATATAATTGTGATATTTTTCCTTTCCAACTTAGTCCATCCTTCTAGAAAAATCCCTTTTAATGAGGCAGATATATCCATAGTGATCCACTGATATTTTTTCATCAACAACTATTCCATTTTGCACTTTTATATCTCAAAACTATGCTAATTGAATTTATGCATCTATATATCTTTAAATTACTTGAAACTATTTTATTACAACATAGGAATCATTCCCATATATATCTGCCATTTTAATGGGTGTATCACATTTTGAGAAAAACACAAATTAGCCATAAACGTTTCTCATTGAAACCAAAAGTGATTTGATGCAAAACATAGGTTTTAACCTTATATAGTTTAATTGTTTCAAACAGATTTTTAATAAAATGAAAAATTTATTAAAAATATTTGATCTAAAACATGTATAGTATTTAGAAACAAAAAGTAATTCGATACAAAACATAGGTTTTAACCAAGTATATAGTTTTAAACATTTTGAAAATAGATTCTTAAAAAAATGAAAAATATTCAATGTAAAACACATGCACATTAACATATTATTGTGATATTTTCCCTTCCTTCCAACTTAAGTCCATCCTTATAGAAATATCCCTTTTAATGAAGCAAATATATCCATAGTGATCCACTGAAATTTTTTCACCAACAACTATTCCATTTTGGACTTATATATCTCAAAACTATGCTCATTGAATTTATGCATCTATATCTTTAAACTACTTGAAACTATTTTATTTCACCATAGGAATCATTTTGATATGTCTCCCATTTTAATGGGGTGTATCACATTTCGAGAAAGAACACGTTAGCCATAAAATTTTCCCATTGAAACCAAAAGTTCAATTTTCTACAAAACATAGTTTTTAACCTTATATAGGTAATTGTTTCAAATAGATTCTAAATTTAAAATGAAAAATATTCAATGTAAAACACATGCATTAACATATATATAATTTTGTGACACTTTCCCTGATCCGGATTTATGCAGGAACGCAACAGAATAAACATATAACCATAAATACAGAGATGCAATGGAAACAACACTTCATTTCTTTAATATCAAAGAACTGAAATTTGCTTACAGACAGAATGGAAATAAAACTAGCTAGGGCGTTGGTAGCTATCTCTGAGAAGAGATGTGGTGGCTACAGGCCTTTGAACTGAGTTACAATGAGGCTCGAGGGCCTATTTATTATTGAGAAACAATGGAGAACTCTAAACATCCAAAAACCTAACCCTAGGAGATGAAGCGCCAAAACTATGGTCCCCATTTGGGTAAATTGGTGTTTCAACTTCCCAGGGACATAACTTTGGCATACTATCTCCGTTTGACGCACATGGTACATCATTAGAAATATCTATCTGAGGACTATAACTTTCGCCATGAATATCCATTCAGGAACCGAAACTACTAATAATAGTAAGTTGTGCCGAAACTGAAAAACTGAAAGAGGCAATGGTGGGGCCCCAAGTGGAATAGGCGGGTGGCCACCAATATCCACCTGGATCATTCCTCTCCCCTTAAGAATAAATGGTCCCCATTGCGTTGAGTTCTTCCATGAGATGAGGAAACTTCTGCTGAACTTTGTCCCTGGTGAACCACTTGCCTTGGTGCAAGAGTTGGCCAGCTTTGACAACCCGATACAGTTGGATGTTCTGTTGGCGAGTGCTCTTTATTTTCATGTCCCTGATACAATCTGTGGTGGCCTGTTCCATGCAATCTGGGTTTAGCTCTGTTGGTGTGAGTTGTTCTGCAATGTTTGAGGTGTCCAGTAGAGGTGGGAAGTAAGGACGAAGGCGATCAACATTGAAGACTGGGTGCAGACCAAGGAATGGTGGAATACTGAACTCGAAGGCATTGTTCCCTACAGCCTTGGTGATGGTGTATGACCCATATCGAAGCGGGCGAAGCTTGCGGTGGGGTCCAGTGAGGCACTCCTTCTGCAAATATAGCCATACTTTGTCGCCCACCTGGAAGTTGTGTGGCACCCGGTGTTGATCATGGTGTTGCTTGTACATGGCATTGGCTCTATCCAATATATCATGAACCTATTGGCGGATGTGTTGAATGTGCTCGATGAAGCTACTTGCTTTGTCAACTTCAGACTGGACATGAGATGAATCAGCCTGAGCAGCTGCAAATGGTATGGCTACGTCAATAGGACATAGTGGTTGGAATCCCAAGCCCACTTGAAAGGGGCTATGGCCAATTGAAATGTGGAGAGCCTGATTATAACTATGTTGTACATATGGGAGGCTCTCGTCCCATGTGCATGGATGCTTTGAATTGTACATGCGCAGAATGTGTATAGGAATTCTGTTGATGACCTCTGTCTGGCCATCTGTTTGGGGATGGAAAGCTATGGACTTGGTGAGCTTGGTATCCAACATTGACCAGAGGCTGGACCAAAATGTGCTGAGGAACCTGCTATCCCGATCTAATATGATAGACTGTGGGATCCCAAAGTGCACCCACACTCTTTCAAAGAAGAGTTTAGCAGTGGCTTCTGCTGTGATATTCTTCTTGTAGGCCGCCATGATGGCCATCTTCGAGAATCTGTCGACGACGAAGAAAACATAATCATTTCCCTACTTAGTAGAAGGCAGGCCCGACATGTAATCCATGGAGATGGATTCCCAAGGTCAACTAGGGGTAGGTAGCAGAGTATATAGGCCTTGCTTCTTGATGGTCGGTTTGGCAATGGCACAAGCAGTGCAGGATCTGATGTGATTCTCGACATCCTTTCGAAGGTTCAGCCAATAGAAATACTTCTGCAGGATTGCTATTGTTTTCTTGACCCCGAAATGCCCAGCGACTCGACTGTAGTGTGCTTCCCATATCATCTTGGCACGCTCGCTTGAAGGAACACAAAGGTGTCCTAGGTGAAATAAAAGTGAATCTTGGAGGTGAAAATTTGGAACTTGCGTACCCCCCAAGAGTGCCTTCTAAGTGTGGCCGAATTCTGGGTCACTCTCATAGAGAAGCGGCCAATCAGAAGTCTCATGCCCATAAGAGTTGAGCACGGTGGTGAGCGCCATGATCGGTGGTCGGCTGAGGCAGTCTGCAACATTATTGGTGCTACCCTTGTTGTACTTGATATTCAAATGAAACTGTTGCAGATATGTGGACCACTTCTGATGGCGATCATTCTGCAACTTCCCTTGTGTCTGTATGAACTACAGGGGCTGGTGGTCTGTGGGGATGATTGTTTCCTTCCCCAAAATGTAATGCTTCCATTGTTGAAAAGCTTGCACAATGGAATACATTTCTTTGTCATAAGTGGGATACTTGCGAACTGTGTCAGACAATGTCTCAATGTGATATGCCACTGGATGTCCCTATTAAGTAAGAACTGCCCCAATATCATAGTCAAAGGCATTTGTCTCGATCTCAAATGGCTGTTGCAAGTCTGGTAATGTGAGCACTGGGGCAGAACAGAGGCGATTTTTTAATTCTATGACTTCTGTTGAGGTTCCGACCAAAATTATTTTTCTCTTGCTCCTCCCTTGGTGACTTGACTCAAGGGCCAAGTGATATGAGAGAATCCCAACATGAATCTACGGTTGAAATTAGCAAGACCCAAAAAGCTACGAAGCTCTGTTATAGTGGTTGGGGCTGGCCAATCCCGAATGAATTGGATCTTGGCTGGATCCACATGCACCCCCCTTTCATTAATAATGTATCCCAGATATTGAACCTGGGTCATACCAAACATGCACTTCTCCAAATTGGCACACAACTTGTGTTTCTGCAGTGTTTGGAGGACTTGTCGGATGTGGTGAAGGTGCTCTTCCCAAGTCTGGCTAAAGATCAGAATGTCATCCAAGTACACCACTACAAATGAGTTTGTGAATGGCCGCAAGATGTCGTCCATCATCCTCATGAAGGTTGCGGGAGCATTCGTCAACCCGAAAGGCATGACCAACCATTCGAAAAGGCTTTCCTTGGCTTTGAAGGCAGTCTTGCACACATCAGAGGGTTCAATTGGTACTTGGTGATACCCAGACTTCAGGTCGATCTTGCTGAAATATTTTTCACCTTTGAGTTGGTCCAGAAGGTCATCAATTCATGGGATTGGGTACCTATTCCGGACAGGGATCTTGTTCAGCGCCCGATAGTCAATACAGAGTCTCCACATCCCATCCTTCTTCTGTACCAACACGATCGGGCTCCCACAGGGCGATGAACTTGGTTTGATGTGACCTTTCTACAACAACTCTTAAATCTGCCTCTTGATTTCATCATTCTCCAGAACAGAGCGCCGATAGATCAGTCCATTGGGTAGCGACGCACCTGGGGTCAGATCAATCGGGTGCTTGACTTGAAAGTGCAGAGGAACCCCTGTGGGTGAGGTGAAGATGTCCCCGTACTCCTCCACAACCTTATCCATTTGTTGTTGTCGTGCAGAGGAGCCCTGTCTGGAAGTCATGGCCATAGTATTCTTCTTGCCCTGGGGGCGAATCATCAGGAAAATGAATTTCCTGGTTTGGGAAATGAGCTTACTGCATTGTTTTGCAGTAACCAAAGAGATAGCGGTAGGAGGTGGTACCTCTGGTATCCTGTACAACTTATTTCCCAAAGTAACAATAACAACATGAGGTTGAGACTCATACACAACATGACGCTTCCACAAGTATGGTTGTCCTAATAATACATCAGAAACATCAATAGGAGCAATGTCACATAATACCTCATTCATGAAGGGCTTGATGCTATAGGGAAGGCGGCACTGCTGGCTGACGCGGATATCTCGTCCTTGGTGAAGCCACCCGATGGTGTATGGATGTGGGTGAGCTGTGGTTGGCAAGCCCAACCGCTTCACGTCGTCTGCTGAAATGAGGTTCTTTTGGCTCCCATTGTCGAAAATGAACTGTACAGAGGAGCCCTTTACCCACATCTAGGAGTGGAAGAGATGTTCCTCATCCTCTGGATCTTTCGGTTCCTCCTTCTGGATCTTTGTAGTGGAAACAATGGCGTTGGGATCCACATCAATAATCTGTTTCCCTTTTTCATTCCCCTTTTCAGGTTCTGATTCAGAGTTTGAACATGCATCTGACTCAGAAGCCCTCATCTCGGACACTAGCGACTGCTTGGCCCGACACTCACTTGTGTTGTGATTGGAGCTCTTATGGAACTCACACCACTTTCCTGTGTCCTTCTTTGGCTTTGCGGTGTTGTTCTTTTCTTGTGGCTTTGACGGGTTGTCTTTAGCCTCCATGCCTTGGCTCTGTCCTTTGTTCTGTGGTTTGGAAGCACCTTTCCCTTGCTTTTGATTCGTAGATCCAAAGTCTCGCTTCTTCTGCTTGAATTTCCGCAGCATACCGGTATGCCGTACCAAGCGAGGAGATGTCGAGGAACTCCATTTCCTTTTGAATGTATCTGTGTATACAACTGCGATACTTTAGCACCAGATGTTTCTCTGAATCTTTGATACCCAACTTTGTGCGCAAGGTATGGAACAGATTTGTCAGCTCATGCACATCTTGATCCCTTTGTTGTCGCAACGTGGTCCATTGTATGTACTTGTCCTCATAGCTCCCCACGGGATAGTACTGTTCCTTGACGGCGTCTCGAAAATAATTCCAAGTTGGTACGATCGAGAACAGAGAGGGTTCTGTCTGGTCCTTGTTCTCACAGTAGGTTTCCCACCAGTCCTTAACATGGGGGGTAGCTTTGAGGAGTGCAAAAATAATCTTCTCCCGGTCTGAAAAGTCATGAACAGAGAAATATCCTTCTAATAGATTGAACCATCTATCTACGGCATCTGCATCTATTTGACCCTCAAATATGGGAATGTCAAAATTTACTTGTACCTTAAAGGGAGTCGCAACTCCAGAGTGGCTACTGGATGCAGATGCGCCGCCGGTGGGCAGCCGTTGAAGGATCTGAGAAAAACTATCCATCATCGCGTTCCTTTGTTTTTCGAGGGCCTCCTCGAGCAATATTTTTATAGGATCTCCTGCTCCCTCATCTTTCTTTTCATCCCCCATGGGCGTCCGTCGAGGTTTGCGAGGCTGATCTTGCAAAGGTTCCACCAGATCAAGCCCTAGCTCCTTATACCCCGACCTCGTTGTGGACATGCAAAGAAGGATTGAGAAAAAGCAGACCGCTCTGATACCAATGATCTGGATTTATGTAGGAACGCAATAGAATAAACATATAACCATAAATACAGAGATGCAGTGGAAACAACACTTCATTTCATTAATATCAAAGAACTGAAATTTGCTTACAGACAGAATGGAAATAAAACTAGATAGGGCGCTAGGAGCTATCTCTGAGAAGAGATGTGGCGGCTACAGGCCTCTGAACTGAGTTACAATGAGGCTCGAGGGCTTATTTATTATTGAGAAACAATTGAGAACTCTAAACATCCAAAAACCTAACCCTAGGAGATGAAGCGCCAAAACTATGGGCCCCGTTTGGGTAAATTGGTGTTTCAACTTCCGAGGGACGTAACTTTGGCATACTATCTCCTTTTGACGCACATGGTACATCATTAGAAAGATCTATTCGAGGACTACAAATTTCACCATGAATATCCATTCCAGAGTGGAATGATATTAGCTGGAGGAACGATGCCCAAAAAACGTCGTTTAGGGCCTCAAAATGGCTCCGGAAGTTCGGGACCCGAAAAACTGCTAAAAATAGTAAGTTGTACCGAAAATGAAAAAATGAAAGAGGCAATGGTGGGGCCCCAAGTGGAATAGGCGGGTGGCCACCAATATCCACCTATATCATTCCCTTCTTCCAAACTTAGTGGACATCCTTTCAGAAAAATCTCTTTTAATGAAGCAGATATATCCATAGTGATATGCATAGTGATCCACTGATATATGTTCACAAACAACTATTCCATTTTGGACTTTTATATCTCAAAACTATGCTCATTGAATCTATGCATCTATATTTTTAAACTACTTGAAACTATTTTATTACACCATAGGATTCATTTTGATATATCTCCCATTTTAATGGGGTGTATCACATTTCAAGAAAAACACATTAGCCATAAAAGTTTTCCATTGAAACCAAAAGTAATTTGATATAAAACATCTAGGTCTTAACTTTATATATAGTTTAATGTTTCAAATATATTTTTAATAAAATGAAAAATATTCAATGTAAAACACATGCATTAACATATAATTGTGATATTTTCCCTTCTTTCCAACTTAGTGGACATCCTTCTAGAAAAATCCCTTTTAATGAAGTAGATCTATATCCATAGTGGCATTGATATTTGTTCACAAACAACTCTTCCATTTTGGAATTTTATATCTCAAAACTATGCTCATTGAATTTATGCATCTATATTTTATTACACCATAGGAATCATTTCGATATATCTCCCATTTTAATGGGGTGCATCACATTTTTAGAAAAAAACATATTAAAGCCATAAACGTTTCCCATTGAAACCAAAAGTTCAATTTTCTACAAAACATAGGTTTTAACCTTATATAGGTAATTGTTTCAAATAGATTCTAAATTTAAAATGAAAAATATTCAATGTAAAACACATGCATTAACATATATATAATTTTGTGACACTTTCCCTTCTTCCAAACTTAGTGGACATCCTTTGAGAAAAATCTCTTTTAATGAAGCAGATATATCCATAATGATATGCATAATTATCCACTGATATATGTTCACAAACAACTATTCCATTTTGGACTTTCATATCTCAAAACTATGCTCATTGAATTTATGCATCTATATTTTTAAACTACTTGAAACTATTTTATCACACCATAGGATTTATTTTGATATATCTCCCATTTTAATGGGGTGTATCACATTTCGAGAAAAACACATTAGCCATAAATGTTTTCCATTGAAACCAAAAGTAATTTGATACAAAACATCTAGGTTTTAACCTTATACATAGTTTAATGTTTCAAATAGATTTTTAATAAAATGAAAAATATTCAATGTAAAACACATGCATTAACATATAATTGTGATATTTTCTCTTCTTTCCAACTTAGTGGACATCCTTCTAGAAAATCCCCTTTTAATGAAGCAGATCTATATCCATAGTGGCATTGATATTTGTTCAAAAACAACTCTTCCATTTTGGACTTTTATATCTCAAAACTATGCTCATTGAATTTATGCATCTATATTTTATTACACCATAGGAATAATTTCGATATATCTCCCATTTTAATGGGGTGCATCAAATTTCGAGAAAAACATATTAAAGCCATAAAAGTTTCCCATTGAAACCAAAAGTTCAATTTTCTACAAAACATAGGTTTTAACCTTATATAGGTAATTGTTTCAAATAGATTCTAAATTTAAAATGAAAAATATTCAATGTAAAACACATGCATTAACATATATATATTTTTGTGACACTTTCCCTTCTTCCAAACTTAGTGGACATCCTTTTAGAAAAATCTCTTTTAATGAAGCAGATATATCCATAGTGATATGCATAGTGATGCACTGATATATGTTCACAAACAACTATTCCATTTTGGACTTTTATATCTCAAAACTATGCTCATTGATTTTATGCATCTATATTTTTAAACTACTTGAAGCTATTTTATTACACCATAGGATTCATTTTGATATATCTCTCATTTTAATGGGGTGTATCATGTTGAGATTCAACAAGATGATGAGCTTAGTGAAAAGGGTTGCCTTCACTAGGTGGGTCCGCAGGGTATTTTTGGTGCAAAGTCTATTTTTATACATGTCGATCATATTCTATGAGTTGCAGGATGCTATTTGTGGATGGCTGGTCAATTTGGAAAAATAGATGGACTTCTATTTTTAGACATATTGGGAGGAATCTATTTTTAGATTGCCAGTCTAAAAATAGATATGTTGAATATTATTAGCTCTTAATAATATTTGGAATCTAAACATTATCTTATTCTCTTGGAGCACTTTAGTTAAGTGTGTTATTGCCTAAATCTACCTCAGGCTGAAAGAAGGCAGAGTTCAGGGTAACATCAAACCACACTCAGTCTGGTAGCTAGCCCTACCAGAACATAAGAGGGCTCTCTCCGGGTCAATCTCAGCAAAAATAATCAATAGGGCTTGAGATGAATTGAAATAAAGGCTAATTTTAGGCTAGGTATATAGGTGAAAGGATTTTATTTTGATTGTGGGGGTTTTTGTTGGATCAAAGGGAAAGGCAGTTTTGGCTGCGGGGATGAGGCCTAGTTTTTGCAGAGTTCTGATTGGGGCAAGGAAGGAAATTGTTTTGATGCTTTAGATTGAATGAATGGATGGTTCAGACTGGTGGGGAGCTAAAGAGGGCAAGAGGATTTCAAGAATCCTCTTCAAACAAATGAAAACATGGAAAATTAAACAAAACTGAAGGCAGAGAAGAGCAAGCTAATGAATTCCACCTTTATCACTCATTTGATTAATTTAGGAAGAGAGGAGAAGAGAAATGATACACATGAACATCAGTGAACTTACAATTAGATAGAGAAAAAAACCATCAAAACACAGAGCCACATGGATCCCAAAGAGTGCCTGGTCTATTCCTTTGCCAAAAGTGCAGAGATGAAATGTACAATGAAGTGCCAAGAAATCCCAAGTGTCCAACCCTAAAAATGACTGAAGAAATACATGATATAGACAAGACTAACTCATTCCCATGCCTCTAGGGGTTGAGCTCATCATTCTAGGAGCTGTTTCAACCATATCTAAACTAAGAATTGAAAAATAGGCAATGAAACCACTTGCCTCTATATGGTAGGAAACTGATTCATTCACTTACATTTCACTTTTTGGTGAATGAATCTACTAAGATGAGTAAAAATGTGCCAAAATTACATCATGGTCATGAAATTACATCAAGGTACATCAATATTTACATGAAAAAGTCAAACTGGCCAAAACTAGGCGAAATTCTGAGTTGCTGAGTGAAAAATAGGCCAAATTTCTCTATGCGCCGCGCCTGAAATCTCTATGCATAGCACAAGTTTGAGGCTGATTTTTAGGGCCTTCCAAAAGTAAAAATTGAGTGCAGGATAGCTCGTTGGAAATCTCTACCTGTCTACTTTCCAATCCAAGTGGAATTTCTGGATTTGGTTGCCATTTGCCCCTCCAAAAGTTCAATCTCCCAACACTGCTTCCTGTGTGTGCAAAAAGTGGCAGAAAGGTCATTTTTGAGGTGTTTTTGACCCTTTAGGAAACCCAAAACTTGATGAAATCCTTAGGTTATCCATAGGCATGCATAAATTTTGATGAAAAATCTAGAAATGTAAAGTTTTCCTCCAGAAGAGCTGCCAATTATAAGCGCGCGCCAAGTGGCGCTACGCGTCGGGCAGGAAAATCCGTGTTTAGGCCCAAAAATTCAAAATTGAAATTTTTTTTTTCTGAAGGTCCCTCATCAAGCACTATGCTGGGCCAAAGAATCTTCGGCCAAAATTTGGAGCCTATCATGCCTTTTGTGACGCTTTAGTGCCCTCCTTAGCCTTGCCTTCAAGATCTTGATCCTCGCTTTGCAAACATGATGTCGCGCCCAATAATGGTTCTTCATGTGTCTAAGCATGTTATTTTCCTTTTTTTCCTTCGCCAATAGCTTCTTAAGATGAATGTTGACCCTCTCAAGCCAAGTCTCTCTGTCAGCCTCAATCTCCCGCTCAATGGATGTCATCTCTGTTGGGCTTATTTGGGCAGCTTTCCGATTCACACGGATGTTTTGCAACTCCATGATCATCTGCTGATCCTCCAACTGTTTGTTCCGCCGCTCCAGATAGTTTATGATCCATTGAGCTCTTTGCAATTTTTTGGTCAATGTGTCTATCTCAACCTTCTGCTCCTGAATGATTTCTCTCAACTTTGAGCTTGGAGAGCTCAAATCCTCATCAATCAATATAAAATCAGTATCCTGGCCTCCTGAAGGGCCCTCATCCTGCATAGGCCTCTTACCTCTGTCCTGTACCTGTACCTGTGCTGCTGATGATGGCAACGAGACCCATTCCACCCCCGGTGGAGATAATACTCGTTGGGCTGCTGCAAACAATACTCTGGTGCCTCTCTGATAAGTAACAAATATTGGCACACTGATATGCCCTGTCTCGTGACCTTCAGGCTGATGTGAAGGTTCACCTGCATCATGGAAAACCTCCAGAGGAACCTGAGGAGCTGTGAAAAAGTCATGGGAAATGAAATCCTCCCATGCAATACCCTGCAATCCAAGATGATGTACAACAACAATCTTGATGAGTGCATAGTGATAAATACTGTTGTACTGTTGCTCGGGAGTCTTCTTCTGCACAAGAGTGGTCATTCGCTCGATGTTGTGGCACATGAAATACTGTATGTTAATTATCCTTACTCTAGTGAAATGCATCAATAACCTGATGTGGTATGCATAGAGGCCTGAGAACCGGCCCTCACAACTGAAGTATCTGATAATGAGTCTCATCAAAGGTGCATAGGATTCTTTTAGGAACCGGAATGGGAATACCCTGCTGAGCTGTCTCACATAGCTAGGCCTGATGTATGGTTCATAATGCACTCTGTCCACCTGCTGTCTCTTGTTCCATTGTTCACCCTCATTCGGTATTCCAGTTGCTTGAGATATGGTTTCCGGTGTCAAAGTGAAATTTACACCAGCAAGAGTTACCTGACCATCATGCAAATGTAACACAAACAACCGAGCCAACTCCTGATGATGCTGAATCCGAGCAATCATTTCACAATACTGATAGCATGACTGCTCTTGAAAACATGCCATGGCAAGTGGGCAAGCTTGCAATTGGGTCAATGAGGTGGGCTCTTCTCTCACATGTTTGCCACCTTTACGAGGCCTTCTCAGTGCATGTAGCTCAGTGGTAGAATCACTATCTCTATCATAGGATGTATCAGTGTCTGTCTCCATAGTACTCAAGGTTAATGCAAGGTGTATATTGGCTTAAATGAGATGAATAATGAGAATTTGGTTTTTTTTTGTTTTAGTGCCAAATATATGGTGGTGTGAGAGGGACTGTGGGAAATATGGGCAGTGGGAACAATGGAGTCCTATCAAGTGGTAGTTTTCCCTTTGAGAATTTGACAAACTTTGGGAGAGGGGACAACCACTGAATGTTTGGGAAACTTGGGGTTTTGGGAATTTTTTACAAATGAAATGGGAAGGGGAAAATGATGGGAAATGACTTGGGATACAAGGGAATAGGGGAGAGACTATAATGATAATATGACAGTGAAGGGAGGAGTAAGAAAAATGGGAAATGAAGTATTTGGCACAAAAATAATTTAAAACACCAATTTCAACCCTAAGGAGCAGTTTTTAACAAAATGAGAGGGTTTATAATTTTGGCATTCAAACTCTTATATTCTTCCCTTCAAACAACACCAAACATTATTTAATGGCAATTGCAAGATTAGTCGAACTTACATGGAGCAAATGGGACCGAGAAATTTGGAATTTGTTGGAGGGAATGACCAAATTTTAGGTGTCGGCCCTGTGCGCCGCACGCACAACCCAGTGTGCTGCGCCCATTGTGATTTGCACGGTGGTGAGCGCCCCTATGCGCCGCGACCAACAAGTGCGCTGCGACCTTCACCCAGTGCGGCGCACAACTAAATTCACACACAGTTCGTCCTCAAACCACTGTTTCGCTTCCTCCACGATTTTTCTTGACTTCACTCTTGTCTTTGGCATGCAAATGGATTGTTTAAACACCAAAATATATTCTATATCATGGACTTTGATTTTGATTTAGAAAACCCACTTTCTAATGTTGCAGACTTTGGCACTTTGCACTTTTTAATATAAACTCTGTTTTTGTTTGTTTCCTTTGATTTTTGAACTGATGATGAATCTCTTGTCTATTTTTTGCAGGGATAGCTGGCATGGGATTTCGGCAAAGGTGACCAGGGCTGTGCTTGAAGAATTTTACAACTAAAAAACTTTGAGAATTATATTACATTTATTACGAAGGATGAAATTGATGATTTTTCTTCAAAACAGAGTTTTGAAGAAAAGTCATGATCAAGTATTATGACGATGAAATTTTTGTGATGAAAACTTATTTCGAACCTCCCTCATGTGCCTGCTGACATTATTAGACATTCTGAAGATGAAACCCTAGACCTAATGAATGAAATGACTCTTTGCTGACCAAGAGACCAAACATGACTGTAAATGACTGTAAAATTGACTTTGATGAACAGACCTAAGCCAACAGGTACAAGACATGAGGGATATGAGTGACTAGACCCTTCCGTTAGATGATCCATGCTCCTAATGGAATGCAGCTGACTGAACTGAATGAGACACCTAAAATGAAATGCAACAAAAGAGATTTTTATATCTGACGGAGGGATGAAGAGACCGACTGTAACAAAGTGCACAGATGTGGCGCAGTAGCTGACAGAAGGAATTACGCTATTACTGAGGGTTTACTGGAGCTAATGCATGAGGACTTCAGTTAGAACTCATGTGATAGAGTTTGGTGGAGTAATAGAAGTAGTTGGTGGAGTTGTATTTAGTTTAACTCAGTTAGATTCAGTTGAGCTAGCTGTATCTAGTCTAACTAATTGATACACTAGTGAGAGTGGTGTGAATTAATTAGTTAATTAATTCACTAAATAATAACTCATTAATCAATTGAAGAATACATCAATTAAATACAATGCATGGCAGTTTCAGTGGAGACTAGTGGAGAGGTAGGTGAAAGAGCAAGTGTGACTATCAGTTGTGACTATAGTGATGCATTGATTGCATCTAAAACTCAGTGGAGATGCCAATGAGGATTGCGCAGTGAAATATTGGTGTATTCGAGTTCATTCAGAGCCATTCTTCAGTAGGAATTGTGTAGTGGAGGCAGGCTAGCAGGTGGCAGAGATCGGTGCATGGATTTGCAAGATCAGGCCTGATTAGTGTGTAGTGATTGTATTGTACTAAGAGCTTGACATGTTCAACTTTGTATGAGGATTGTTACATGATATATATGACATATATTATATACAGATAGTTGGGGTTTTCAGCTTCAGGCTTTCCTATTAAACAACTGTGTTAATGTGTGTGAATTTTTATTGTTTCATGTGTGCATTGCAATTGATTTAATTTCCGCATGTGATGATCAATGGTGGAATAGATTCTGTACTATGCATGAAGTTAAAATAGTGTGTGATCAGGAGAATCTTGGATATATAACACATAATTTATATAATTTATACATGGTATCGGAGCAGTTGATCATTGGAGCAGATTGAAATTATTGAAGCGGTTGAGTTTTGTGCTGGTGGAATTCGAATTTGCTACAGTGTTTTCTTGGTGTCGAAGTTGAGAATTCATTGAAATGTCTTTCAACGGATTGCGATTGGAGTATGCCCTTGATGGCAGCTCGAATTATATTGCATGGAAGGATAGGATGGCGGCAGTGCTAGATGATAATGGGTTGAAGGAGTTCATAGATGCTGATATTCCAAAGCCTGGTTCTAGCGATGCAGTCGCACTTGACGCATGGCAAAAGAAGGTAGCGAAGTGTCGAAGAATTCTGTTGGAAGGTGTGAAGGATCACATAGTGTCCAGCCTTCACGGTAAAGCTACTCCATTCTTAATGTAGAAAGCTTTGACAGACTTGTTCCAAAGCAGAAGCGACCAGAGGAAGTTGGCGCTTAAAGACAAGCTCAGAAAAATAAAAATGGAGAAAGGCGACAGTATACCAAAATACCTCACGAAGTTCCTCCACTGCAAGGATGAGCTGGGAAGTGTGGGGGTTACTGTTGATGAATAAGACTTGGTGAGCTTGGCTCTCCTTGGGCTTCTGAAGAGTTGGCATAGCTACGAGGACTTTGTCAATGGTCGGGAGAAACTGCCAGGATGGGAGCGACTTTGGTCGGATCTTGTGCAGGAGGAGATAAGGCGGGGTACCTGTTGAGTCTCAATTCTGCATCTTTTCCATACACTTTTCTATACCTTTTTCACTCACCTGAACCTCCCAAGTTGTCAATATCATTTGCAAAAGAGCATCTAACATAGTTTTTAATTATATTTTTGTGTTTGCTATTTGATTTAGATTTTGTTCATTCAGCTGCGGAATCTTGCCACTTTCCGCAGCTACTGCAACTTTCCACAGCTATTTTGTGAAACTCTATGTTACAGGTGTCTACAGGGAAAACGAGCCACATGGGCAAGTCAGGAATGATGTGGACATGGTTCGTGTCCTATTGGTTCGAGCAGACTCATCTAAAGAAGCCGCGGTCAAAGGCGTCCACATGGAAGTCAACCATAGAGTCTTACGGTGACAGGACTCTGTTCCGTGTCACGTAAAAGTTCATATGGCCGTTTCTGAGCTTGCGGAGGACAAGTCGACATCTGTACATGGCTCCATAGTCGAATTCAAGCATCCACTGCTCATAGATTTATTTTCCAACACGGCCATGATCCTAGATCCGTGGACGTAATGGTCTACGTGTTCTACACCAGCATAAAATTTAGGAGACAATTATATTTCTTTTGTTATATATAACGCGTTTGCATACGCATATAGAGTTAGTCCCGATTAGTCTCTGTTAATTTTATTAAGTCTGCTCTGTAATGTAATTACGCTGCCTTTGAGCCATAATACTACCATACTGTTATGACTGCATTTTTAATATAAGAAGACTCTGTTTTCCAACTTAATTCGTACTTGAAGATCGTTGCCAAGGCTGGTGTAGAGGGCCCCTGCTCACCTAAGGTTTTGTGCATTAGTGTATAGTTCTTATTTCATTTCTTTAAAGCTCATTGTGCCATAATCCATTCACATGTTTATACATTTCATTTTTTTTTCATTTCTGTTTATAAACTTTCCTGCTTTCCATTTCACTTTTGTCTTTCATGTTTTATGTTGTTAATCACTGATCAGTGTTCTTGTTTCAGGTTATAGATAGGCAACCCGGGCATTTTCATAGCTTTTTGACTAATGACATGGAATTAACATTGTTCTGCTGCTAATGTGTTTTTCTTAGTTTCTGTTTCATTTCAGTATTTCTTTGTTTAACTCATTTTTGCTTAATTGTTTCAGTAGTTAAATTTAGATATATTAAACTGCTCATAGCATCTTCAGTTGCCTCCGAAAGCCACAGCTGGACTGATGGTGAGGGATTGTATTATGAAATGTGTAGTTTAGTATTAGTTTCCTTTCTACAAAATTAGATATATTAAACTGCTCATAGCATCTTCAGTTGCCTCCGAAAGCCACAGCTGGACTGATGGTGAGGGATTGTATTATGAAATGTGTAGTTTAGTATTAGTTTCTTTTCTGCAAATTTAAATATATTAAGCTGCTCATAGCATCTTCAGTTGCCTCCGAAAGCCACAGCTGGACTGATGGTGAGGGATTGTATTATGAAATGTGTAGTTTAGTATTAGTTTCCCTTCTGCAAAATTAGATATATTAAACTGCTCATAGCATCTTCAGTTGCCTCCGAAAGCCACAGCTGGACTGATGGTGAGGGATTGTATTATGAAATGTGTAGTTTAGTATTAGTTTTCCTTCTACAAATTTAAATATATTAAACTGCTCATAACGTCTTCAGTTGCCCCCGAAAGCCACAGATGGACTGACGGTGAGGGATTGTATTATGAAGTGTGTAGTTTAGTATTAGTTTCCTTTCTGCAAGTTAGAAATGTTAAATTGTGCATGACATCTTCAGTTACCTCCCAAAGCCACAGCTGGACTGATGGTGAGGGATTGAATTATGAATGTATGGTTTGATATTAGTTTACTTTCTACAAGTTATATATCAGTTACTCAAGTTGTTTATGGTTACTTCCGAAAATCATAGCTGGACTAATGATGAAGGATCAGAAGATAAATTGATGTAATCTGATTTAGATTTACTTTGTTGCAATTTTGAATTTCTTTAAGCATAGTTTCTTTTTGTTTAGACAACAGCAAGAATAGTTTAGTTTCATGCTCACTAGTTCACTGTTTTTTATTTATTAGACTTACAGCATCTTTTCATTTCAGCAGTACATTTTCATTTCCTTTCAAGTTTTGTCATTGAAAATTTCAAATTCCTTTTTAAGTTTCAAGTTGGTAAATCATTATAGGGGATATCATTTCCTTGAACAAATATAACCATACTTGTTTTCATTTTAGAATTTCCATTTCACCTTAGAAAACCAAAAATGACAAAAAGTTAAGAAATAGGTTATCTTGCACATATAGTGCGCCGCACTTCATCAGCTTACGAATCCCGGATTGACAAATTAAATGCAGCAATTTAGGATACACTAAATTGACCAAACAATACCAAGGATGGATCTTCATCAAAGAATGAAGATGAAGAAAATTTCACTTTGGCTGCCAAAGCAAGGAAAAAGAAGGGAAATAAAAATCCTTCTCAATCTGGTGCAAAAGGCAAGAAGCAGGACTTGTCCAAGGTGAAGTTCTTTCACTGTCACCAACACGGACATTACGCCACTAATTGTCCATAGAAGAAGAAAAATAAGTAGGTCAGTTGATCTCAATATGAGAGGCCTTAGCCTCAGCTTGAGCTGGATTTTTCGCTGATCGAGATCGTTGGTCTCAAGTGTGATGGGATCAGCATGGTTCTTGGATAGTGGTGCGTCATTTCACATGACATGAGATCGGGATCTGTTTTTAGATCTAGAGGAAAAAGATCTTGGAGTGCACATCGAGATGGGCGATGATGGTAGATACAGTGCGACCGGTATCGGTACCATTTCCTTTGAGAGGGAGTCTGGTAAACCCTTCGTATTGAAGGAAGTGATGCATGTTCCAGGATTGAAGAAGAATCCGATATCTATGGCAATGTTAGAAGAAAAGGGGTATGATGTTGTCTTTAGCGAGGAAAGGCTTTCTTGCGTTAAAGAAAAACCTGTCAAACTAGAAGATAGGGGTTCAAGCAGAACCTTATCAATTACAGATGGTCACACACGCAGTGTGCAAAGTGTATAGCAGGAGCCAGATGAGGTGCGAATTGTGGCAATGGGTGAGGTGACGCTATCTTCACCATGGTGCTTTGAAAATTTTATGCCAGAGCTACCTAAGCCTCCTAAGGTACACTCTTGCTAAATGTATCAATGGCAGTGGATGTACTTTGGGAAAATTTGTGAAAGCCACCTTTCACGAGAAGGATAGTTGTGCCACGACGATCCTTGAGAGAATTCACACAGACGTGTGTGGACCTTTCTCAGTAGCTTCGACAGCAAAGCACAGGTACTATGTGATCTTTGTTGATGATTATTCTCGGAAGTGCTGGATCTTCTTCATGCAGAAGAAGAGCGAGACATACTCAAAGTTCTATGAGTTCAAGGCGCTGGTTGAGAAGGAATTGGGGAAGCATGTGAAGGCTCTTAGGAGTGACAATGGTGGTGAATTCATCTCTGCTGAATTCAAGGACTTTTGCAACGTAGAAGGAATTCAGAGAGAGCTCATTGCACCTCATAACCCACAGCAGAACGGGGTTGCTGAGCGGAAGAATAGAACGATCGTGGGTGCTGCACGGGCGATGTTGCATGATCAGGGCCTACCCATTCACTTGTGGGCAGAGGCATGCAATACTGCGAAGCTATGTGCAAAATAAGTGTCCCCATAGAAATTTGAATGAGTACACCCGTATAAGCTGTAAGAAGCCTGATATTTCTCATTTGAAGATTTTTGGCTCACCTATTTACATTCATGTGACGAAGGATGCCAGTGAAGCAGCTGGAGCTGACTACGAGGTTGGGATATTTCCAGGGGTACATTGTCCACCCCCCACAATTCTCCGTGTGTATTTTTGACATTCTGATGACTGCTAGTTAGACGGATATCAAATTTCATGAGGATAAAGCCATGAATTTGTCACTTGAGAGGGAGCTACACTTGCATGCAGATGAGGAGCTACTAGTTCCTAAGGATGAGCCTCAGGATGTGGATCAGCCACAAGAGGAGGTTCATGGAGTGGAAGAAACCACTCATGCAACGCCAAACATCAGAGGGCGGAAGACACGATATAGAAGCTGCGACCGAATCTGATGCCGTTATAACGGTGAGCACCCACATCATAAAGGCGCATGCAGATAGTCACCTAACCGATTAAAAGGATACATGGTTCAAGGAGCAATGAGACATGACAAAACCATCCTCTTTCGAGGAAGCTGTGTAGGATCCCGCATGGGTAGATGCCATGGTGGAAGAGTATGATTCGATTGTCAGAAACAATGCATGAGAGATTGTCCCAAGGCCGGAAGGGAAATTAGTGGTAGGTTTGAGATGGACCTACAAAGTGAAGAAAGCTACTGATGGGAGCGTTGAGAAGTATAAGGCAAGATTTTTTTCCCGGGGCTTCTCATAGATCAAGGCGATCAACTGTGAAGAAACCTTTGCACCTATCGCAAGGTATTCTTCCATACGGACCATCCTTTCTCTCTCGGTGCAGATGGGTTGGCACTTTCATCAGATGGATGTGAAGACTGCGTTCCTCAATGGAATCATTGAGGAGGAGGTGTACATTGAGCAGCGTGAAGGATTCAAAATCTTTAGCAACGAGTCGCATGTGTGCAAGCTCAAAAGAGCACTGTATGGGCTGAAACAAGCACCTCGTGCTTGGTACACATGAATAGATATTTATTTCACCAGACTTAGTTTCGCCAAGAGTGAGGCGGATCCAAACCTATACTAGATTGTGGTGGAGGGTAAGCTTTTGATAATTGTGCTTTAATTAGATGATTTAACACTAACGGGTGATGAACTATTGATACAATCATGCAAGTCAAATCTTGCAAAGGAGTTTGAGATGAAGGATTTGGTCCTCCTTCATTATTTCTTGGGATTGGAAATTTGGCAGCGGAAAGGTGAACTGTTTGTGTCTCAAGGAAAGTATGCTCGGGAGATACTGGAGAAGTTTCACATGCAAGGCTGCAAGCCTATCGACACTCCTCTTCCTGGTGGTTGGAGGAAAGAGGATGGTACATCGCCAGAGGTAGTGTGATGCCATTGTTTATCGACAAATTGGTTGGTTCGTCATGTATCTAGTCAATACACGACCGGACATATGCTATGTTGTTAACCAACTTTACAAGCTATGGTTAAGCCTACCAAGCTCTTTAAAGGCAGGCAAGGCAGAAAGCATGTCCCGAGATATCTTAGGGGCACATCTGGATATGGATTGTGGTACATACAATGGATGAGTTGAAGCCGCATGGCTTCATGGATGCAGATTGAGAAGGGAGCCCAACGGATAGAAAGAGCACATCTAGAGGGATTTTCAGTATTTTAAAAAAAGGCCGCCTTCTTTGGTACAGCAGGAAACAAAGATCCGTGGCACTCAGTTCAGCAGAGGCCGAGTACATGGCAGCAAGTTTGGTTGCATGCGAGGCTATATGGATGAGGAAGATCCTGGTTGGTTTGTTTGGTTCTCACTTAGATCCTACTATGATATATTGTGATAATCAGAGTTGCATTAAACTCTCGGTTAATCCAGTATTTCATGATAGATCTAAACATATTGACATTCGGTACCATCATATCAGAGATTGTGTGCACAAAGTGATCATGTTGCTTTCACATTCCCACCTGGGAGGATCAGATGCGTATATTCTCGACGAAGGCGCCACTCAGAGCAAATTCGAATACCATAGAGACATGATCGGGGTGGTAGATAATCCATATCTTTTTGAGAGGGAGTGTTGAGATTCAAGAAGATGATGAGCTTAGTGAAAATATTCACCTTCATTAAGTGGGTCCGCAAGCTATTTTTTGGCACAAAATCTATTTTTAGACTATGTCTATTTTTAGACATGTCGATCATATTCTATGAGTTGCAGGATGCTATTTGTGGATGGTTGGTCAAGTTGGAAAAATAGATGGAATTATATTTTTATATATATTGGGCGGAATCTATTTTTAGATTGCTAGTCTAAAAATAGATATGTCGAATATTATTAGCTCTTAATAATATTTGGACTCTAAAAATTATCTTATTCTCTTGGAGCACTTTAGTTAAGTGCACAGATGTGGCACAACAGATGACAGAAGGAATTACGCTATTCCTGAGGGTTTACTGGAGCTAATGCATGAGGACTTCAGTTAGAACTCATGTGACAGATTTTGGTGGAGTTATAGAAGTAGTTGGTGGAGTTGTATTTAGTTTAACTCAGTTAGACTCAGTTGAGCAAGTTGTATCTAGTCTAACTGATTGATACACTAGTGAGAGTGGTGTGAATTAACTAGTTAATTAATTCACTAAATAATAACTCATTAATCAACTAAAGAATATATCAGTTAACTACAAGGCATGGAAGTTTCAGTGGAGACCAGTGGAGAGATAGGTGAAAGAGCAAGTGTGACTATCAGTTGTGACTATAGTGATGCATTGATTGCATCCAACACTCAGTGGAGATGCCAATGAGGATTGCACAATGAAATCTTGGTGGATTCGAGTTCATTCAGATCCATTCTTTAGCAGGTATTGCGCAGTAGAGGCAGGCTAGTAGGTGACAGAGATCAGTGCATGGATTTGCAAGATCGAGCCTGATTAGTGTGTAGCGATTGTATTGTACTGAGAGCTTGACATGTTCAGCTTTGTATGAGGATTGTTACATGATCTCTATGACATATATTATATACAGATAGTTGGGGTTTTCAGCTTCAAGCTTTCTCGTTAAGCAACTGTGTTAATGTGTGTGAATTTTTATTGTTTCATGTGTGCATTGCAATTGATTTAATTTCCGCATGTGATAATCAATGGTGGAATAGATTCTGTATTGTGCATGAAGTTAAAATAGTGTGTGATCAGGAGAATCTTGGATATATAACACATAAGTTATATAATTTCTACATATCACATTTCGAGAAAACACATTAGCCATAAAATTTTTCCATTGAAACCAAAAGTAATTTGATACAAAACATCTAGGTTTTAACCTTATATATAGTTTAATGTTTCAAATAGATTTTTAATAAAATGAAAAATATTCAATGTAAAACACATGCAGTAACATATAATTGTGATATTTTCCCTTCTTTCCAAATTAGTGGACATCCTTCTAGAAAAATCCCTTTTAATGAAGCAGATCTATATCCATAGTGGCATTGATATTTGTTCCCAAACAACTCTTCCATTTTGGACTTTTATATCTCAAAACTATGCTCATTGAATTTATGAATCTATATTTTACTACACCATAGGAATCATTTCGATATATCTCCCATTTTAATGGGGTGCATCACATTTCGAGAAAAACATATTAAAGCCATAAAATTTTTCCATTGAAACCAAAAGTTCAATTTTCTACAAAACATAGGTTTTAACCTTATATAGGTAATTGTTTCAAATAGATTCTAAATTTAAAATGAAAAATATTCAATGTAAAACAAATGCATTCTTATACGCCCTTATGTCTACGTAAAGTAGTGTGAGTGATTCCACGGGTCCTCTACACCCTTCATAGGGTATAATTGGGACAGGTAGTGTTAACTTCTACAAGTTCTATAGGCAGAGTTTGTAAAGGGCCAGGTAGCCTCTGGATCTCATATTTTATGAAAGGTGACATATCTAGTAAATTCACCTACAGTCAATCTCTGGAATAGATCTAAATAGAAGTTCTTCATTTTAATATCCAATGTAAAACAAATGCATTCTTATACACCCTTATGTCTACGTAAAGTAGTGTTAGTGATTCCATAGGTCCTGTACACCCTTCATAGGGTATAATTGGGACAGGCAGTGAACTAACTTCTACAAGTTCTATAGGCAGAGTCTGTAAAGGGCCAGGTAGCCTCTGGATCTCATCTCTTATGAAAGGTGACATATCTAGTAAATACCCCTACAGTCAATATCTGGAATAGATCTAAATAGAAGCTCTTCATTTTAATATCCATAAAAGACAACCACTTTAAGGTAAATTGTGTACATGTGTCATTTATCCCACAAAATTTAAGATAAACCATGCACATGTCATTTATCTCATGATCTTGTGTCATTTCTCCCATGCATTTGCAATAAATGTCAATTTAATATATATATATATATATATATATATATATATTTTTTTTTTTTTTTTCAGGGATAAGAAAACCATTAAATATGGTTGAAAAATGGAAATTATGCATAGAAGTTTCTTGCTATCCCAATCCAGGGAAAGTAATGATTACATATGTGCTTTCCAATATTGTGACTAGAAAAGTCGTCCAAAGGAAAATGAATATATCGAGAAGAACAACAAACAACGAGGCATATTATATTGGATTGATAGAAGGCTTGGGAACAACGATGGAGTATGGATCAAATGGAATTGTAGTTTTCACCAATTCTAAACTTGTGTGCAACCAAATGAATGGCATGTACCAAGTTAAGAAGGAGAGGCTAAAAGAACTGCATGGAATAGCAAACAATATTGTTAGCCAATTTCAATTTTTTAGTATAAGGCATTGTACAATTGTGAATAAAATGTCTGCTGATCTATTGTGTGGGGCAATGCCAATTCATGATTCATCTATCAAAGATGAATTAATAGATGAATTAGAATTATACGGGGCAATGCCAAAGCAAGATTCATCTCTTAAAGATGAATTGGTTTTGAGACGCTCTTCTTCAAAAATTCAAGATTCATCTCTCAAAGATGAATTAGTTTTGAAACGCTCTTCTTCAAAAATTCAAGATTCATCTCTCAAAGATGAATTAGTGTTGAGACACTCTCTTTCGAAATTTATTGATGAACATTGTAACATATCTTGGATATGTGTGTGTTGTGTACTTATAAATGCGTCTTTTTTATTTTCCATGTGTTTTTTTCAATTATATACCAAGTCTGATCCCACCACACCATGTAAAGCGCAACTTGGTGAACTTCACATTTGCAACAAGTGGTGAACTTCACATTTTTTTAAAATTAAAATGCGGGGACTTCAACAAATTTTTGTTTAAATGGAGTTTCACTTCTTTTTTAATGACAATGTGTGTTTTTCAATTTTATACCAAGTGTGCTCCTACCATGTAAAGCAAAATTAGGTGAAATTATCATTTTTATAATTTTTTTTTTTTTTTTTTTGCTTAAATTGAGTTTCACACATCAATTAGTGCTTTGAAAGTTGTGTTTTACATAATTTGTTTACACTAAATTACATTAATTTTCTGAAATTTATTTTTAATTTATTTTAAATTAGTTATTTAAAAAAATAATTGTAAATTTCCACCGTAGATATATATATCATGGAGGATGAACGACGAAGATCAACATAATCCCATATCTCTACGAGAGGGGGGGATCAGGGATCGAGGGATGTTCATGGTATTTAAATATAATCTTAAATCTCCATACATATGTGTACATATGGAATTGATTGTTTATCAACTTTGTGAGTTAAATTAGTTGTTAATAAGTTTCATTTTTTATTTTTTAGGAGCTAATAAGAAGAGAAGGGTCTCTACTCCATCCATGGAGCATGCCCATGGTTCACCCAGTCGTGGTATGGTTTGAACACAATTTAATCAATGAATATGTACGTGTGTATTTATATGTATGAATGTATTTTTCAATTGATTATAATTTCGTATTTGTTTATGAAGCTTCTCTGTCCTCTCGAGAGGTTGGTGGTGGTTCAAATCCCGTTAGAGGGCCATCAATAAGTGGTAGCAGGTTGCGTGAAGGTGGTCATATTTATTCCCCCGGAGGCCAATCAACGGTTGGCGGTGCTGGTTCTCAACAAGATCGTTCTGGTTCTCAACAGTTTCAGGGTGGAGAAGATGCTAGCCAACCACGTCGAGGTTGCCATCAATTTCAATATTTTTTTCATACAATTTGTACAAATTTGTTTACATGTGTTTTTTCTAATATACAAAATTATATATATATTGATGCAGATGCTAAAAATGCTCCAAATGTTGGTCAAAATAGACGCAGGGCAGAATGATACATTCAAGAAGAAGGTTGTCCACCCATCACAACTTATCCGACCGACATTTTTGATATACCATGGGAAAGAAACATGGCGCAATGCACCTTAGAAAGGTGTCAACAACTTCATGCAAAATTTCAAAGAGATCTTGTGGCTTTGACTCTACCTGATGAGAGTCGACCAAGACTCGAAATAGTTACACATTCATTGGACGAACTAGTAAATGTGTACAGAAATCTAGGGCCAATGACTGATACATTTGTAGAAGTCATGAGAAAGAGAAAGGAAACAGTAATGGGTCCCGATAAATGGGAGGATGTAAAACAAAGAGTTACAAAAGAAATGGTGAAGTCAATGTTTAATTTCAAAGAAGGGCCAAAAAGAAAGATGCTAAAGGTGCAATATTTCAAGCACCCCAATATAGCTCACTATTTGTATAATAGGCACCTTGCGGCCTATGGAAGACTCCCATGGAACGACGAGGTTCCTGTTTATTTTACAAAATTGTTTGACATAGAATTTGTTTTTGGAAATGAAACCCAATTACAATGACCTTCCATTAGAATTTTTTGGTCCTGGGAAAGGTCGATTGTGTGACCATAGGGGCGCTAGGCGTGATGTTGAGTTGCCTCGCCCTGAGCCACCATTGGTGTGTTGAACTTTTCGGGTCGAAAATTTGCGGTCAGAGATGGATGCCACTTCTCAAATAAGTCGAGAAGCAAGGGATGCCATCATCAACAATGTTCATAGTGGATTGGGTGGAGTCGATGTTTGTCTAAATCGAAAAAGAGCACGTGAGAATGCACGCGCCAATTTTGTGTATTGTACAGATGAAGAGATTGACAACATGAGTGTTGAAGATCTTAGAATATATGCAAAGAATTGTTGTAATGGTTGGAAAGACCTAATTCTTCATGAGGAAGAGGGCACGAGAACGATATGTGTTAATGGTTAGGGTTCAATTATTTTAACACATACATGTACAATTTGTAATAAATACATGTGTATGTATATGTATACATTTATTTGTATGTACATTAATATAACAAAAATGTATCATTATATGTTAAAACACCATTTGTAGTTATTACGCATGATGAATGACGAAAATGTTAATATCACGTTCGGGGCCTCTGGTTCAAACAATCAAGATGGGTCTCACCATCAAGATATGTTGACAAATGTTAGTGTTTTTCAAGTGATATTTTAAAATAAATAATTGTGCACACATGTACATGTATATATATAATAATAAAATGTTTTAACAGATTCTGATTCCGTCCGATGTTTTTGGGATGGCGGTACCTTCTTCTTCCTTGGGAGATGTACCTTTTACTTCCTTAGGAGATGTGCCAGATCCACAAAAAGTATGGACAATTTTTCACTTTCAAAATTTATGTTTAAGTTATATATATTCCACCTCAAAAAGTTCCATTAAAAATTGAGATATATATCTATATCTTGAGTTATTTTAAATTTTTTGAATTTTAGGTTTTTGGAGATTTTCTTTTGGAGCCTCTCTTAGAAGATGTCCCAAATTCACCTGCAGAATTATTCAATTTTTCATTTTTAAATATATATGTTTTTTTAAAAGTTATAATTTATAAATTGAAGTTTAAAAGTTTTATTATAAATTGAGATCTTGATCTTGAGTTATTTTATACTTTTAAAATTTTGAATTTTAGGTTTCTATAGAAGATTTCTTTAATCCACGGACTCTAGCGACGAAGATAGGAACATCCACACCATTTCAACCATTTGAACAAGTTGTCTAATTTTTTTTTTAATATTATTGAAAATAAGTTTATATATACATGTGCATTTTCATTTGAAATTTTTTAATATATATATATATATATATATATAACTGTACATGTATATTGTACAATTTACTATTGGAGATGTTCCCATGGGGGAAGTTGTAGCAGGTGAACAAATGGAGAGGGAACCTCATGAGGTATTGCATGAAGTTCTATATATTCTCACTCATTTTTAAAACATTAAATTTTAATGTTTGTACGTGCATTGTGTACAGGTTCCCCATGCTTCACAAGATAGCGCGCAGATTGAGACTCTGCTAGGAAAGACACTACATCCATCTGTATTTGATGGACATGATTTGTAGATTTCATTGAGATTTCTAGTCTTAAATTTACTTTTTTATATATTATCTAGATGCACAGTCATATATATATATATATATATATATATATATATATATATATATATACTTGTGAGATCTACAATTTTTGGACATATTTTATTGTGTTAATATAATTCGTCTTGTTTTTGAAAGTTAAGTTTTGGGTGGTTGAAGTACTTTTGGCATGTGAATGTGAAGTAATGTTGTTATATAATTTGTTTTGTTTTTAAAACTTAAGTTTTGGATAGTTGAACTACTAGTAATGTTGTCATCCATAAATTAATGTTTTGCTTTTGAACTACATTTGGCATGTTATGTAATGATGTGTTATAATTTGCTTTGTTTTTAAAACTTAAGTTTTGGATGGTTGAAGTACATTTTGCATGTGAAGAAATGTTGTGATCTATAATTTTTTGTTAAATTAAAGGTTAAGTTTTGGATGGTTTCAATCTACATTTGGCATGTGATATAATGTTAAATGTTAAATGTTTTTATTGGATAGTTGAACTATAATTGGCATGACATGTGAAGTAATGTTTTGATATAATCAAAAAGTTTTTAAAAATTAAGTTTTGGATGGTTGAAGTACATTTGGCATCTTAAGATTGCTTTTGATCTCTACATACTCTTCTCTTGTTTGAGTGAAAAAATTTCCAATGGGAAGAACATAGATTTTCAATGCAAATAACCATATCAATTGAGCTCTAATTGAAAAAAGAGTAAAGAAAAGTTAACATGCCACAAAACATGTCAACAAAATAACATTCGTGGTTGTCATTTTTGTTGGAATAGCTAAATCATATTTTAAGGATTCTCCATCGAAAAACAATTTCAATGAAGAGAATCCTTAATATGATTTAGTTATTCCAATAAAAATAACAACCAATGATGTTATTTTGTTGGATTTTTGTTTTTTTTTTTACTTTTTTTCAAATAGAGCTAAATTGATATGGTTAGTTGGATTGAAAAGCTATGTTATTTTCATTGGAATTTTTTTTCACTCAAACAATAATATGTAGTATGTAGAGATCAAAAACAATCTTAAGATTACTTTCAAGTACGATCAAGTGTTCAAAACATTTTCCCACATGATGATACCTTCATTGACCTCTAAAAAGTAGTTGATGGGCTATATGTTTTGCCTCTTTCCCATATAAATCCCTTTAATTTTGATTGGAAATATAAGAAGTAGATATATGTTTGTTGAATTGGGGTCAATGTCATTAATGCACTCAACTAGGTAGCATTGTTGATTTATAAATTGGTAAATTGATGACATTCAGTTAATTTCATTCTAGAACATATATATTCAGTACGTGAAACATTTTTCCTCAATGCACATGGGAAAAATACTTGAACAATTAATTTAATTCTAGAACACACACACACACACACACACACACACACATATATATTCAATACATGCACAAATTTTTTCATCAATGCACATAGAACATATCCGACCATTGGACAGACAAATTTTGTACTAGATTTTCAATCAGGAATAGAGATGTGGCTCAAATCCCACCAAAATTTGGAGAAGTGCTTCGAGTCTCTTGTTTGAAAGGAATCTTCGTACAAAATTATACTGTGGATGATTTATTTAGATTGTGGATACTTTTTACCAGAAAATCCCACAAGAAAAACTGGGCATTCATTTAGTTCGTGTATATATCCAGTACGTGCAACATTTTTCATGAATGCACATAGAAAAACTACTTTCAGTTAATTACATTCTAGAACATATATATTGAGTATGTGAATTTTTTTTCATCAATGCACATAGTAAAACTACTTGAACAGTTAATTGCATTCTATAACACACACACACACACACACACACACACATATATATCCAATACATGCAACATTTTTCATCATTGCGTGTATAGAAAAGCTACTTTCAGGTGATACTAGAGTGTGCATGTACCAAAACAATTTGTACATGTGCAAACAATTTCACAGATAACATAACAAGGAAGCTCAATTTTTAATTGAACCTGGAAGTTCTAAAACATATAATCCAAAGAGAATAAATTGTTGGGAAGTTCAATAAAAAAAATTCCAATGGAATGCCATCTTCAATAATCCGTTCATGATCGGATTTTGAGATTTTCCATTTCTTAATTTTCGTTTTTTTCTTTGATTGAACTTCTATCAACTTTATGCGTGCTGCACACACCAAGTGACTATATTGAAAACTTATGAGATCAGGTTCATAGTCTTCAAAGTAAACAAAATCCCCACTTTGATTAGTTTGTCTGAAAAAATAACCTTTCAGTATAATAGATCCTCTTTCATATGGAAATCCATGATCATTATAGTCTTCTAATAATTTCATTTTTCTTTCAGAGCAACACATCAAATAATAGTTCACATTTTCATTGTTGTCAGTAGGTGCAATTACAACAAAAACATCTCCTGAACAATAAAAAAAACTTAACAAAATTATACATATTTAAATTTATTTCTAGATCTTTATCATTATAAAGCAATTCAAATGTTACCTTCTCTAACAAGATTAGAAACTCGATCACCATCGGATGATATTGCAGTCTCCTCTGATTGCATTTATTCAAACATTGCAATGGAAATTTTTCCCTTTGTATTTAGCTCTGTATGTTTCCAATATTTTGCATACATTTTATTTTCACAAACGTCATTGGATTTTGTGTTGTCTATGCAAACATGAAAAAAACAAGAATATTTTCTTTTATCCAATGCAAACACATTTCTGGATGAATTTGTTTTAATTGAATGCAATTTTCAAGTCCCTTTTATTGTTTCAACGTCATTTCCAATTGATCTATCTACGTCTTTGATGCCAATATGCCAAAAATATCTTTATATGGAAAATTTACTGAAGAATGTAAATATGATATCGAAATACAATCAAAGATAATCATTGTGATAAATGTACACTGTTTAAAATTATATATCCAATAAAAATTAAATTAAATGTACCTTTGCACTTCCCTTGATCGGTTCGTCTCATGGCTTAGAACATCGATGCACCATTGAAAAACTTCTTTCGCGTCCTCAAGTCAGCTTGCAGAGGGGTTCATTTGATATCTTCGAAGTGCTCGTTTTATGTATGCCCCTGCACCAATGTTTAATGCAGGTTTTCTTATGAAGACAACACAACCAAAATAATGATTGTGCAGATTTGAATTGACCTGCGCATCTGTCTGACCATATCCAATGTTCATTGAATGTTATTCCATGATTTTTCAAGGAATCATAAATTTTTCCAAAACAATGTTGTACAAAATATGTATCATGTGTACGATCGTCACTGATGTAAAAGTGATATTCTTTAATATTATGTCGATTTTCACTGGTTCTTTCTATATGATCGACGTTTTGTTCAACATGTCTATATAGAATATGGACGAGCATGGAGACTTGGTTAGAATGATAGTATTCACTCTGAATTTCTTTTTGTGGAACAAATGTGTAGTTTCTGCAAAATCAATTACTGAAAAAATAGTCCTTGGTGGAAAAAATTCACGGGATTTTTTGATTTGCAAGTCTTGCCATCGAGCTCTATGGGAATGCTTGGTGTATTTGTAAATTTCTGCCTCAAACTTTCTCAAAAGGTCTATCACAAAAATTTCTTCTTCTCATAATTCAATTATTTTAACACTATTTTCACCTTGAATCGATGTATGGATATATTCATATCTCTTCCATTTCACTTTCATGTTGGACAATGATTGATCATTTATATCAGTATGATATTTGTTTTGAAATTTATTCAAATTTCCACAATCATCGCATTTTTTAACACCAACACATTTCTTTTCGTAAAATAGTTCATCGCTTTCTCTTTCACATAGAATTTGAGATATGAAATCACAGATAGTGGAAGGAGGAGGTGAATGCTTCCAAAATGTTCTACCAAAATCAAGGAATTTGTCATAATATAACTCAAATTCCACATGATAACGGCAACAACAAGTGTCGCGTACAGTGATAGGTTTTACATACCATGTTTTTTGTTGAAAAAAAGCACTGATTGAAACATGAATTTCATGATTCTCTTCTTTGAACTTGCTGAACAACTATATCTGAGTGGTTTCCAAGAAATGTTTTTAATGTTCTTCGTACTGATTTCGTGCTATTCTTCTTCGCATCACATGCCTTGCAGTTGGCGAAACACGCGAATTATTCTTCCAATATTCATATATTATTTTTTAAAATTTTTCTCCAAGTCTATCTTTGTATGGTTTCCTACAAATATCTCTCCAACAAGTGAGTTCATCATTTACATCTATTTGCAACTGAAATTTCTGATGTTTGTGCAAAGTTTTTTGTGAGGTTCCTAATGCTCGTGCCATAGATTTTACCAACCGATTCTCTTTAGTACTTGATGAAACCACTGCCATATGTATTTCTCTACGTACAATTGAAACATTTTTTTTTCTAGATCTTCTAATTGAATTTATAGCACTATTTATATTTTGTATCACATTTTCCTTCATTTTTTTTTTAAAACTTTGGTTGATTTTCAAATACCCAATAAAGTCGTAGATTATTTTAATTTCCTTAATGATAGGAGACCTTTCAACATTTGGGCTTGAACTGTCACCTTTTCCTTTATGAAATACTTATAAAAAATGCGGTTAACACAATATCGTATATAATGGTCAGCTTTTTTTATCTCTATATGTGTGAGTGTCAACATTTTCTAACATCTCATCATCGACATTTATTTCATTTGTACATGTTCGAATGAATAATACATAATAAGTTTACATATTCAATAAATAACTAAATTAATAAATATATGTATAATTTCAATAATACGTGCATGTGTTCAACATATATATATATATATACCTTGTGATTCAATTTCTTCACTTGAATTTCTTTTAACATTTTCACCATCTTCAATCATTTGTTCAATATCTCTTTCACTTTCTCTTTCAAAATTTTGTATGTCATCATCAATGTTTTGAGGAATCTCTCTCTCTATTTACATTGCAAAATATTTTTCAAATTAGTTCATCAAATAAAAATTAAGATTCACATTTTACATGAGGAAAATTTTAAATATATCAAAATCATAATATTTACATTTACATACCTGCTTCAACTTCTAGTTGAGGTTGATTTTCCCCTTCAATATTTGAGAGTGCTTCTATCTTTCTTTTTCGAGATTGTCTCGCCTCTTCTCTACATTCCTCAGGGTCTCTTTTTGGATCATATTTTCTCATACAATTCCTTCGATTTCCCATGATAATAGAGTATGAAGTTCAAAAAATTTCCTTCAAAAATTTAGACAAAATCTCAATTAAAAAAAACATCACAAAAGATTTAATTTAAAAAAAACTCATTTTAAAAATTTTGCAAAAAATACATACTCCAATCCAAAACACTTACTTTAAAAAATTTGAGAAAAAAATGTCTTATAAAAATTAAACGAAGATCAAAATATTTCCTGCCAAGTACTACAAAAAAATTTCATTTAAAAAGTTAGACAAAAACTCATTTTAAAAACTCATTATAAAATATTTACTTCAGCCCAAAACACGTATTCTAAAAAAATGTCACTTCAAAAAATGCTCCAAAAAATGTCCATTGAAAATTAATTCCAACTTCATAAAAAACGCCACTTTAAAAAATACTTCGAATAATACTTCCAAAAAATGTCCTTTAAAAATTAAGCCCAAATCCATACTTAAAAAAAAATGAAGCCCAAAAAACATCCAAAAAACTATATCACTGTAGAAATTATATAACTGATATGTTATACATCCGAGATTCTCCTAATCACACACTATTTGACTTCATGCACAATACATAATCTCTTCTAACATTGATCATTACTTGCGAAAATAAAATCAATTGCATGCACACATTAAAACCATAAAAATTCACACATATGAACACAATAATTTATGGGAAAGCTTAAAGCTGAAAACCCCCAACTATCTGTATATTATATGTCATAGAGATCATGTAACAATCATCATACAAAGCTCCTCACAAGCTCTCAGTACAATCTCCAATTGCTACACACTAATCAGGTCCGATCTAGCAAATCCCATGCACCGATCTCTGCCACCTGCTACCCTACCTGTACTGCACAATCACTGCTGAAGAATGGCTCTGAATGAACTTGAATTGGTCCAGCCTTGCTCACGCAATCCTCATTGGCATCTCCAACCACTGTGTGTTGAAAATCATGCAACACTATAGTCACAACTGATAGTCACACTGCTCTTTCACCTACCTCTTCACTGGTCTCCACTGAAACTGTCCATGCACTGTAGTTAACTGATGTATTATTCAATTGATTAATTAGTTAATAATTAGTGAATTAATTCACACCACTCTCACTAGTGTATCAATCAGGTAGACTAGATACAACTAGCTCAACTATGTTTAACTGAGTTAAACTGAACACAACTCCACCAACTACCTCAATAACTCCACCAAACTCTGTCACATGAGTTGTAACTGAAGTCTTCATGCAATAGCTCCACTTAACCCTCAGGAATAGTGTAATTCCTTCTGTCATCTCCTGTGCCACATCTGTGCACTTAACTGAAGTGCTCCAAGAGAATAAGATAATGTTTATAGTCCAAATATTATTAAGAGCTAATAATATTCGACATATCTATTTTTAGACTGGCAATCTAAAAATAGATTCCTCCCAGTATGTCTAAAAATAGAAGTCCATCTATTTTTTCCGACTTGACCAACCATCCACAAATAGCATCCTGCAACTCATAGAACATGATCCATATGTCTAAAAATAGAAATAGTCTAAAAATAGACTTTGCGCCAAAAATAGCCTGCGGGCCCACTTAGTGAAGGCGACTTCTTTCCACTAAGCTCATCATCTTGTTGCAATCTCAACACTCCCTCTCAACAAGATAAGGATTATCTGCCACCCCTATCCTGCCTTTGTGGTATTCGAATTTTCTCCTGGTGAGCGCCTTCGTCAAGATATCAGCATCCTGATCCTCCGTGGGAATGTATGAAAGTAACATGATCTTCCGCTGCACACAATCTCTAATATGATGATACCAGATGTCAATGTGTTTAGATCTATCATGAAATACTGGATTAACCGAGAGTTTGATGCAACTATGATTATCACAATATATCACAGTAGGATCTAAGTGTGAACCGAACAACCCGACCAGGATCTTCCTCATCCATATAGCCTCGCATGTAGCCAAACTCGCTGCCATGTACTCGACCTCCGCTGAACTGAGTGCCACGGATCTCTGCTTCCTGCTGTACCAAGAAACTACTTTCGACCCAATACTAAAAAATCCCTCCAGATGTGCTCTTTTTGTTCGTTGGGTTCCCTGCCCAATCTGCATCCGTGAAGCCACTCAGATTCACCTCATCCGACTGTTTGTACCAAAGTCCATATCCTGATGTCCCTCTGAGATATCTCAATACATGCTTCCTCACCTTCCAAAAGAGCTTGGTAGGCTTAACCATAGCTTGTGAAAGCTGGATAATAGCGTAGCATATGTCAGGTCGTGTATTGACTAGATACATAAGCGACCCCACCAACTGTCAGTAAAAAGTGGCATCCACCACCTCTGCCGATGTAGCATCCTCTATCCTCCATCTACCAGGAAGAGGAGTGTTGATAGGCTTGCAGCCATGCATGTTGAACTTCTCCAAAATCTCCCGGGCATACTTGCCTTGAGACACAAACAATCCATCACTGCGCTGCCAAATTTCCAATCCCAGGAAATAATGAAGGAGGCCCAAGTCCTTCATCTCAAACTCCTTTGAAAGATCAGCCTTGCATGAGTGTATCAACAGTTCATCACCCGTAAAAATCAAATCATCTACATAAAGTACAATGATCAGCAACTTACCCTCCACCATAATCTGGTATAGGTTCGGATATGCCTCACTCTTGGAGAATCCAAGTCTGGTGAAATAACTATCTATCCGTGTGTACCAGGCACGAGGTGCTTGTTTCAACCCATACAACGCTCTTTTGAACCTGCACACATGCGACTCATTGGTGAAGATCTCAAAACCTTCGGGCTGCTCTATGTACACCTCGTTCTCAATGACTCCATTGAGGAACATAGTCTTCACATCCATCTGATGAATGTGCCACCCCATTTGCGCTGAGAGAGAAAGATTCGTCCGTATGGAAGAATACCTTGCAATAGGTGCACAGGTTTCCTCATAATCGATCCCCTCAATTTGTAAGAAGCCTCGGGCAACAAATCTTGCCTTCTCCACACTCCCGTCAGCTGCTTTCTTCACTTTGTAGATCCATCTCGAACCTACCACTGATTTCCCTTCCGGCCTTGGGACAATCTCCCATGCATTGTTTCTGACAATCGAATCATACTCTTCCACCATGGAATCTACCCATGCAGGGTCCTCCACAACTTCCTCGAAAGAGGATGGCTCTGTCACAATACACTTGCTCATCAGAGCCATGTATCCAGTATATCGGTCAGGTGACTGTCTCTATCTACGCTGTGATGTAGGTGCTCCTACAATATTCTCTGCATCAAGATTCAGTCGCTCAGCTTCTGTAGTGTGCTTCCGCCCTCTGATGGTTGGCGCTGCATGAGTGGTTTCTTCCACTCCATGAACCTCCTCTTATGGCTGATCCACATCCTGAGGCTCATCCTTAGGAACTAATAGCTCCTCATCTGCATGCAAGTGTGGCTCCCTCTCAAGCGAACACTTCATGGCTTTCTCCTCATGAAATTTGATATCCTGTCACACAACAGTCTTCCGACTGTCTGGAAAATACACACGATAGTTGTAGGGTGTATCAGTGTACCGCACAAATATCCCAACCTCTGCGGTCGGCTCCAGCTTCTTCTTGGCATCCTTCATCACATGAATGTAAACAAGTGAGCCAAAAATATTCAAATGAGAAATATCAGGCTTCTTACCAGAAAACGCCTCCTTGGGTGTACTCATGCCAAGTATCCTATGAGGAAAATAGTTTTGCACATAAACCGCAGTATTGCATGCATCAGCCCACAAGTGTATGGGAAGGCGCTGATCATGCAACATCGCCCGTGCAGCACCCACGATCGTTCTGTTCTTCTGCTTCGCGACCCTATTTTGCTGTGGGTTATGAGGCACTATGAACTCTCTTCGAATTCCTTTTGCGCTGCAAAATTCCTTGAATTCGCCAGAGATGAATTCACCACCATTGTCGCTCCTAAGAGCCTTCACCTGCTTCCTCGATTATTTCTCAAGCAGTTCCTTGAACTCACAGAACTTTGAGTATGTCTCGCTCTTCTTCTGAATGAAGAAGATCCAACACTTACTAGAAAAATCATCAACAAATATCACATAATACCTGTGCTTTGCTGTCGAAGCTATTGAGAAAGGTCCACACACGTCTGTGTGAATTATCTCAAGGATCGTCGTGGCATGACTATCCTTCTCGTGAAAGGTGGCTTTCACAAATTTTCCCAAAGTACATCCCTTGCACTGATTTGACTGCGTAAGTGTACCTTTGGGAAGCCCGATAGAAATCTACTGAAAAATTTTCAAAGCACCATGGTGAAGATGGCCCAATCTCCTGTGCCATAGCTCGCCCTCATCTCGGCTCACCACTCCTTCTGCCTTGCCTGCCATTGCTGCGCAGCCATCTACCTGCAACTGATAAAGGTTCTTAACTCGAACCCCTATCCTCCAGGTTTCACCCGTTGCCTTACTGCGCAGGAAAGCCTTTCCCTCTCTAAAAACAACATCATATCCCTTGTCTTCCAACATAGCCACAAAGATAAGATTCTTCTTCAATCCTGGAACATGCATGAATTCCTTCAATACGAAGGGTTTACCAGACTCCCTCTCAAAGGAAATGGTCCTGATACTGGTCGCACTGTATCTACCATCATCGCCCATCTCGATGTGCACTCCAAGATATTTCTCATCCAGATCAGTAAAGAAATCTTTGTCTCTGGTCATGTGGAATGACGCACCACTGTCAAGAAACCACACTGAACCCATCATACTTGAGACCAAGCATGCGATCAATGAAAAATCTAGCTCAAAATGCGAGGCTAAGGCCTCTCCAGTTGCAGATCCAACAGCCTGCTTATTTCTCTTCTTCTGTGGACAATTAGTGGCATAATGTCTGTGTTGGTGACAGTGAAAGCACTTCACCTTGGACATGTCCTGCTTCTTTCCTTTCGCACCGGATTGAGAAGAATTCTTCTTTACCTTCCACTTCCTTGCTTTGGCAGCCAAAGCACAATTTTCTTCATCTGCATTTTTCGATGAAGATTCTTCCCTGGTACTCCGCCTTATCTCCTTCTGCACAAGATCCGACCAAAGTCGCTCCCATCCTAGCAGTTTCTCCCAACCATTGACAGAGTTCTGATAGGAATGCCAACTCTTCGGAAGCCGAAGGAGAGCCAAGCTCACCAAGTCCTCATCATCTACAGTAACCCCCACACTTCCCAGCTCATCCCTGCACTGGACAAACTTCGTGAGGTACTTGGGTATACTGTCGCCTTTCTCCATTTTTATATTCCTGAGTTTATCCTTGAGCGCCAACTTCCTCTGGTTGCTCTTGCTTTGGAACAAGTCTGTCAAAGCTTTCCACATCAAGAATGGAGAAGCTTTACCATGAAGGCTGGACACTATGTGATCCTTCACACCTTCCAACATAATCCTTCGACATTTTTCTGTCTTCTTTTGCCATGCGTTAAGTGCGGCAGCATCGCTAGAAGAAGGTTTTGGAATTTCTGCATCTATGAACTCCTTCAACCCATTGTCCTCCAGCACCGCCTCCATCCTGTCCTTCCATGCAATATAATTTGAGCTGCCCTCAAAATCATACTCCAATCGCAATCCGTTGAAAGACATCTCAACTTAGACACCAAGAAAACACTACTGCAAATTTGAATTCCACCAGCACAAAACTCAATCGCTTCAATGTTTTGCAATTGCTCCAATGATCAATACTGCTCTGATACCATGTAGAAATTATATAACTGATATGTTATACATCCGAGATTCTCCTGATCACACACTATTTAACTTCATGCACAATACATAATCTCTTCTACCATTGATCATTACTTGCGGAAATAAAATCAATTGCATGCACACATTAAAACCATAAAAATTCACACATATGAACACAATAATTTATGGAAAATATTAAAGCTGAAAACCCCCAACTATCTGTATATTATATGTCATAGAGATCATGTAACAATCATCATACAAATCTCCTCACAAGCTCTCAGTGCAATCTCCAATTGCTACACACTAATCAGGTCCGATCTAGCAAATCCCATGCACCAATCTCTGCCACCTACTAGCCTGCCTCTACTGCACAATCACTGCTGAAGAATGGCTTTGAATGAACTCAAATTGGTCCAGCCTTTCTCACGCAATCCTCATTGGCATCTCCAACCACTGTGTGTTGCAAATCATGCAACACTATAGTCACAACTGATAGTCACACTGCTCTTTCACCTACCTCTTCACTGGTCTCCACTGAAACTGTCCATGCACTGTAGTTAACTGATGTATTCTTTAGTTTATTAATGAGTTAATAATTAGTGAATTAATTAATAATTAATTCACACCACTCTCACTAATGTATCAATCAGTTAGACTAGATACAACTAGCTCAACTATGTTTAACTAAGTTAAACTGAACACAACTCCACCAACTACCTCAATAACTCCACCAAACTCTGTCACATGAGTTCTAACTGAAGTCTCCATGCAATAGCTCCACTTAACCCTCAGGAATATCGTAATTCCTTCTGTCATCTCCTGTGCCACATCTGTGCACTTAACTGAAGTGCTCCAAGAGAATAAGATAATGTTTATAGTCCAAATATTATTAAGAGCTAATAATATTCGACATATCTATTTTTAGACTTGCAATATAAAAATAGATTTCACCCAGTATGTATAAAAATAGAAGTCCATCTATTTTTCCAACTTGACCAACCATCCACAATTAGCATCCCGCAAGTCATAAAATATGATCGAGATGTCTAAAAATAGACTTGCGCCAAAAATAGCCTGCGGGCCCACTTAGTGAAGGCGACGCTTTTCAGTAAGCTCATCATCTTGTTGCAATCTCAACACTCCCTCTCAACAAGATAGGGATTATCTGCCACCCTGATCCTGCCCCTGTGGTATTCGAATTTGCTCCTGGTGAGCGCCTTCGTCAAGATATCAGCATCCTGATCCTCCGTAGGATTGTATGAAAGTAACATGATCTTCCGCTGCACACAATATCTGATATGCTGATACCGGATGTCAATGTGTTTAGATCTATCATGAAATTATGGATTAACCGAGAGTTTGATGCAACTCTGATACCAGTCTCTGTCTAGATTGTTGTAACACATTTTTTTTCTCAAAAACACAAATTTTCAAAGAATACAACATTGCGTATTAACATGACTTCTTATGAATCCGTTGATTGCTAAAAAATACACACTCAAAGAAATTCTAAGTTGACATATCAAATGTGTATAAAAAAATTCCAAAAAATAAGTAATAGAAAGCTAACAAAATTTCTGACAACTTTTATTTTTATCGCAAAATGAAATTCTAAACAGAAAAATTGTTTTAGCTTGCAGAAAGTTGAAGAACCGAAAAAAATGAAAATTTTTTCTCATAAAAGGGAAAAAAGTGTAACCCAACTTCACATTTTCACCCTAAATGTAAGAAAATTTTTCAACATTTTAAACTCTTCATATGTTTTAATTAACAGTCAAAAGGGTCTTCGATAGACTGTGATTAGGTTCATTGCTAAGGCACGTGATTAGGTGCATTGTTAAGGCACTCCTAGATGTTCAGTCACTGGTTCAATTCTTCGCCCTATTCTGTTGTTATTCTTGGACATGACCATGATGTAGCCTCACCACTAAGGAACTTGCATATATATATATATATAAGAACTTGAAATAATTTCACTTGAAACTTATCTATTTTAGACTATACTAGATTGTAAAACACCTTTCAACTCAAAAAAATGTGTTAAAAAGGTATAGTGGTATAATGTAAATTACATATAGTATTGAAAAAAGTCTTTATGGAAGATAAACATTTTACCATGTCAATTTATAAAAAAATATAAACTAAATAAATCAAAAGACTAATAAATTCCAAATATACATCAATCGATGCATCAAAAATTACCTTATGATACATTTTAAATTGTCCACAATTAATTAAAAAAAGTTAAAAATAAAAATAAAAAATAAAATAAAATAAAATAAATTATTTCACAATTTTGTTTTAAATTTAATTTGTATTAATTATGAAAATAATATATATATATATATGTATCAGTATTCTTAACTTGTAAATATTTTTTCTATAATATGATACACCAACATAATGATTTATCTGTACCACTAGCCCAGTATGGTAGAGATGTTGTAATGTTTTAATTTAATTGCACCGAGTGGTGCTCTCCAACCCAGTATGGTAGAGATGTTGTATTGTCTTAATTTACTCTCCAACCTAGTAGGGTAGAGATGGTGTAATGTCTTAGCTGTGCACATTTTGACTCGGCCAAATTACATGAAAATAACAATAAAATTAAAATTAAATAGATAGATTAATGTAATGTAAACATTTTAACTCTGTCAAAATAAAACAAAAACTAGTTGTCTTTAAGTGTGAATTTTTGGAAAGTTTTACCATTTATTTTTTTTATCTAATTTGTTTAGAATTTGACATGGATTCATTTTTATCTAATTTGTCTAGAATCCGACATGGATTCATTGAAATCACAAGTTCGAGAACTCTTCACAATGGAAGTGCCCCAAGGGTTTTTTAAGGTGTTGAATCCATATATGCAGTCAAAAAACCAGTTTAAACAACACAAATAAACATTTGGCCACAGGAGAAATTTTCTAAAGCATC